>WNWU01013629.1:7642032-7952573 GCA_012654045.1 Ptyas mucosa | reverse complement strand
GCAGTGGAGAGAGCGCTTCGGGCAACCAAATCTAAGGTTAGGTCAGTTGCTATCATCTGGGGCCAGCCCTAGAGATGTGATCAGCCGCAGCTTTCTATTTTTGTCATCACAGGGACCCGTGCACAAGCAAAGCTCATATTTCTTATCTGGGGCATACTTTAAAAGTTCAAAATAGGCATATAATAATTGTTCTCACTGGTTCAGTTCTTTACTGACCTAATAATATTTTCCTAATGGCAATAATTTCAGATATCTTTAATAAGAATGGACTGGCTTTTTTTCATGGTCTCAAATCTGCAAAATTCTGCTTATTTAAAAATGCTTTGATTTTGAAATGTGCTGCATTTATTTTATGAAGAACAAGAGTCCAATGGCCTTTTATTTTATTCTGGCATAAGCTTTCCTTTATTCTATTGTACTCTTTAATCTTAATCATGTCTGCATGACACGCTTTGTCAGACTAAGGATGCAACATTAAGGAATCCCAGCAAGATTTATTTTTACCTCTTTCCCATTCATAGTCATCTTAAATTTATTTTATTCTGCTTCATCTGCAGAATTTACACATTTCGATTTTTCGTTTGTTCCAGGGAAACTACCTGGATATACATCAATTAAATTACCAACAACTCAGCTTGATTTGGATGCTTTTTACTTAATTCATTTTAATTCTGTCATATTTCCTAAATTTGCAGGACCGTATTATGTTTATTATTTTCACCCTGGCTTCACTATATCACAGCATATCAATATGCATTTAAACTGCTAACAAAAAAAGAGAAAAACCAACAAATATGCCTCAGGCTCTTAGATACAACCTGACTTTTCTTGCTATCTAAGGTAATTTGAAAGGGCATCTTTCTCAGTTTTTAATAAATAGTTGATTTGTTTATATATAAAAAAAATCAGGAGAAATTGAGGGTAATCAGCAAAGAAAAATCTTCCTTTTTTCATTTATATATTATGAGCAGTTATGACTAAAAAAAAGGAACTGCAGCTACTCATAAAACTGAAGTGATTAGAGTGGGATGACAATATTATTAATATATGTTTGGAATAAGTCCCTTTGAATTTAATGGAACATCAAAATATGCTCAGTAAAGAGCTGCAACTTTACAGCATTTCACTTCTCTGCTATTTCAAGCTTACTACTTTCAACTTTTCTGCTATTTCAAGGCTGCTAATTTTATACGGAAGATGAAAAGAATAACACAAGATACCACTGATCTGACCATCACATTAAATGATAAGCAAGACAATTTTCTGCATCACTTGGCAATGTTTATGTTTTTACAAACCTGCCTTATTTACTGATACTTTAGTTACAGTATTAAATAAAGTATCATCCTATAACATTGCCCTAAATATATAAAATGGACTGCCATTTTTAGTTGCAAAATAATCACGACATACATTGTAAGTTTTTAAAAAGCTGCTATACAAAGTAGAGCTGTGCAGGCCTCTTTACACCCCACCCCCACCCTCCTCCTCAGATCACCCACTATTAGAGCTTGTACTTTGCATGTAGAGTATCTTGGCTAAAGTTTTGCTGTCCTTGAAAGTCTAAAGTGAATGTTTCTAAATAGATGACTGAAGACAAGGGAAGGAAAACAATGAGTGTCATTTCCTACAGAAAACATTACTGAACAGTGATTAACATAGCAATTTGTCATTTGAATATTTCCCAATATAATGCATAGCAGAAATCTTTTTTTTGAACTTGCAAGATGATAATTTTCTTATAAATCACTTTTGTGTATGTGTGCATAGGCATGCAGAGCAGGAAGAAAATTCTATAAATGAAAAAAAATACTTAAAACCATATAGCATTCTTTTAAAAGGTCTTTTAGTCCTTCAAAGAAAATTATTTGGACATTACAAATATGTGATATTTATTATCGTGAGTGAGAAGCATCAATTTCAATAAAATCTTTTTAAAATATTAGATTGCTGGGATCCTATTAATATGCTTGCGTGTACACAAGCACATTATGCACACTTAGTGCAAAATAAGTCCCATTTAACAGAAATTTCTGGGTAAACTATGCATGGGATTGCACTGCCAGTTCCATGACTAGGGGATTAAATCCATTTACATCTAAATGTTTCCATATGAAGTCTAGTCCTGTGCATATTGACTCAGAAGTAAATCCTACTACATTAAGTCTTACAGTATTTTCAAGTACATATACTACATAACATTACTTCCTGTATTTATATGAACAGTAATTCCATAATCCTAATTTCTAGAAAGATAGTTATTTAACAGCAACAAGATAATGGTTCAAATGAGATTGTAATCTTAAAATACTGTGGTACTTTAAATATTAACTGATTTTTTTATTTATTTATATTTCTTTTCTACATGAAATCCACATATATACTATGGTTTTTAATTGAGATCAACACAAAAACAATCACTTTGCTACAAAGTAGCCCCAGTGTCACCAGGACAATGTTCTTAAACAAGTCATTCTTTTCTAGAGGGGACTATTTACAAAGACTAATTGCAGAAAAAAATAAGGATAGATAGATGTACAAGAGAGCTAAAGAAACTGGGATTTGAGGCACAAAAGAGAGTGACCATCAGGGATAATGATGACTGGGAACTTACAGAATTAATAATACAAAAGAAATGCAATCTTTGTTCCTGAACAGTGAGCATTGCCAAGATAAAAATATACTGTAATCAGTGAATCTACGGAATATTGTAAGAAATTAGTCTGTACTTTTCTAATTTAAAAATAAATTAGAAACACTGGTAAGTTTCATAGGTCTTTAAATGTCACAACTCACATTTTTTGCAAAGACAATCAGTTAAATTAAAATCTAATCCTTGCCAAAATGTATGATGTCAACTGTAATATATATCAAAACAAAAACAATTTTTTTAAGTTTTTTGTTTCATGTAGTTCAAATACATGTCACTGTTAATATACAGCAAAGGGATATTTAAGAATCAGTTAAAACACTGGGTATAAATCAAAGGACACTATATTATCATTAATAAATTACAATATTATTTTAAATAAGATGCTATTAATTTTAGCTTTAGTGATGAAAGTAAACTGGCCATGATGACTAGTTTATAACTGCAGGAAACTTGATGGCAAGTTGTAGGTAAGTCACTTGGTGGTTTTGGAAAACAATACATTTTGAGGGAACCATTGAAATGCAAAACAGAAAACAGAAAGGCTTTATTACAAAGAGGTACATAGAGCAAGCCATTAACATCCATATGATATGAATGTATAAACCTTTTACATCCCGCTTCTAAGCACAGTACTTGGGAGTAAGATTGACTGAAATCAATGTTAATTACTTTGAAGTTATATTTTTAGAATTGGAAGTGTTAGATTGTGTTTTTAAGGATTCAGTTGTTCTAAATGCTAGTGCAATATGGAGGCATGCTTCTAAAAATTCATTTTATATTGATTTACTCAGAAGAATATTAATACTGGAAAAAGAATTATTACAACTTTATATTTTCTAATTTGTAAGCGATTGTTTTATTAAAATTAAACTACAGAAAAGCAACATTTAAAACATGTAAAACTTAAAATGAAATATGCATACTTTCTGTACTTCTGTATCATTTTAAGTACTGGCTTATATGCAAATCCTCTACCTTTCAAGAAATTCCATGTAAATTCTTGGGCATGCATAAGATTGCTATTAACAGCATTAAAGTTATACACAGAAGTACATATTATGGAAAACAATATTTCCATTTACTTTTATTTTCAAAGTGACTTGAGCATTAGGAAAAGAAACCATTAAGTTCAGTGAAGTAAAATTAAAAGACCATTTACCTTTTTAATGTTTAAAAAACAAATACTATTAACTAAAATCTGATTGAAGTATTTTTTCCCTTCTTTGTGGTTTATCTTACAATAGAATCAACATCACATCCTCTGATTAACAGAGAACCTATAAATGTATCTTTCTCATATATATGAAGCAATTTTAGTACATATTGTGCAATATTAATAGTAAAACAAATATATAATTATTTCTGCAACATTGTTTCTTTTTCACCTTGTACTACAAATAATTAGAAAGATTAATGAGACAAAATAGAAAATTTGTGTGAGGACAATTTGTTTCTTTTTGGAGGTGTGGAATTGGGGGGTTTTTGCATTAAGGCCCTTCTTAACAACTTTTCCCAAGATCTTCAGAATAAATCAGTGTAAAATTTATTTTTATTGTTTACATGGGCATCAGAAGCTATGTAACACAAGACATATTATCAAAAATGCTTGTAGAAACATGTTTATAAAGTATGGATGCTCTGTTAGTATTTATATAAATATATTACATTCTCTTTGCCTTCATGTTTACTGAACTTGAAAATAGTATTAATAGAAATAAAAGTTAATGATGCTTTGTTTAATCCTAGAAAATGAAAATATAATAGCTGTTCTACACAATGTATGACACTTGTGTTATGACCCATGTACATTAATATGTTTTAGATGTTGCTCTATTGAAACTAAAAGAAATCTATGTAGGCACGGAATCATTAATTATCTCAAGTTTTAAAATACATATTCTGCCATTAAAGAAAACTTCATGTTGATTCTGTCAAGTATACTTCAAGCTAGATTGCTTTTCATCTGATTTTGCTAAACTTAATTCCAGGCAAATGTATTTTGAATTTGGGTGAAGTTGTACTAAAAATATATAAAAAAATACCAAACCTATCAGGGAGTTCTCTGATATAGCTTAAATTTCATTTTATCTTTAACCTATTTGTATATACAAAATCATGTCAGTTGGCTATTCTATTAAAGTTAAGTATAAACTTATTTAAAACTGTGACTGTTAAAATCCCTTAAACTATACCAGTTAAAACACTAATTTAACTGGGAAATTGTTTTTAAAGCATCCATTATATTGTTTTAAATTGCTCTATCACCTCAGGAGGCTTTTGGCAAATGCCACTTAACTAGAAGCACCAGTGGATGAAATAGTTGTTCTCAAGTACTCTTTCTATTACATTAATTCTAGTATTTAATTATTACTTCTGCCCTGTAATTTTTTATATATCTATGAAAAGGCATTGTAGTTTTGCATTAAAATCTTTATGTTCAAATGTAATTTATAAATAAATTATAGAACTTTTCCTTTAAAGCAATATGAATGAACTTTTCTACAGCATGAGTCTAAAGCTTTAAATTTCGGAATAATGCATCATGTCCTATACAAGAATAGTTTATAGTGTATTTTATTTTTAAGTTTAAAAATACATGCTAAATGGCATTTCATTAATGCCATGATAGCCTTTAGAAATAGTAAAGAAATGGTTAATCTAAATGTGAAATACACATCTTAGTGAGAAAAGTTCACTGAAAAATTAGAAAGTGTTCCTTCCCTCCTGCAATACTTTTAAAAACAAACTTTCAACTTCCCTCCTTCCTACACTTTTGATATTTGCATATATCTTCTCTATAAAGTCACTCATTTGTTTTGCAAGGGTGGGGGTTGTAAGTTGTTCCATATTCACCCTTCCCCCCCTGTTCTCTGTAATATTTTTACTCTATTGAAAATGTGTTTTAGATTCTACACAATCACTGATGATCAGTTTATAAATTCTTTCAGATTAATTTTAAGGCATAAAATTACTTTGCTGAAAGATGAAAGGAGTTTTCAATATGAAGCATCCATGTATAAATCAAATTAAATAATCATGATTTTTCCACACACAAATTAAGAGTTTTCGTATGAAACAGGGACTACCATTTTCCAGTCAGAAAAATATACCTGGAATTTCAGTTAATGGAATTGTATTCATGAATGGAATTATAAATAGTTCCATTTAAAAACAATATTTCTAGCAACATTACATATCTCACAATGTTTATTTTTATATCTCAATTTTACAATTGTTAAAGCATACATCAGGAATGTTATTTTCACATATTCATTTTATACCATTAAAATTGCCTACTAACCCAGAGAAAAGCTAACAGGGCCACATAGGCGGGGAGCGTCTTGGGGGCTTAACATTCCGAATGAATTAAAGCCTTGGATCACTTTTTCGGCAGTCTCACTGTGGCGTTTAAGGCTTGAAATGTTTTTTTTTTTAAAAAACCCCAAAAATGCTACTTTTTTCTACTTTTAAATGACACATTTGGCCAGAAGACAATGAGAGAAATCTTATTTGGAACGTAAGAGAAGAAACATGCAGGAAAAAGAGCCACAAAGTTTGCTTTATATTTCAAACATTTTCTCTACCATAACATATTTATTTTTAAGTCTTATTTATTTATACACGTCTGTAAAAATTATACACCTAGTAAGTAAAGGATTTCTTCAGAGGCATATTTCAAAAACTAATTCTGATCATTAGTAAATAAAGAGAATCATCAAGAGAGGAAACAATCAGGAGTTTTAAACTAATTCCTTTAATTATCTGTAGATATCTCAACATTTAAATTTTAAACTTTGTATTATCTTTCAGAACATAAAGCTTCCCAAAATCATACAGTATGTATTTGCATTTTCTTTCTGAAAACCCAAAAACAAAATTCTTACAAAGAAAAAGGAAAGACAAAGAGATAATTCTGTGCTGTGTCTTGAAAAATTAGCAAATGTTTTGTTTCACAGAATTCAGTAATAGAATCCTGTTTTCTTTCAGAATTGCAGAAAAACTATTCTTTTTTTCTCCTGAGATCCTCAAGTTTGTTTCTTTACTTTTTCTCAAAGTGTCCACATTATTTTCGCCTCGAAGATTGTTTGCTGTAAAAAGCAGGTACAGCATGTCTCAACAATGTTTTTAACGGCAGCCTAGACTAGGCCTGTCATCTCCCACCCCTTTAATTCAATAACTTTTAAGCCCCCAGTTTTAAGAAAGACACTTGTTGGACTTTTTCTTACTCAAGTTATTTTGTTTTGTTCATATATATCAGCTTCAAATCACACGATAAAGGATGTTCATTAAAAACAATGTTCCTCTCTCGAATATAATTATTTTTAAACAGAACAGACTAATCGACGTTTATGTAAAAACATTAATTTTATTTCTGGAAGAATTCAAAGCGAAATCCGAAATTATAAAATAACCCCTTTCTCCATCCCCGTTCCTTATTTTAACCCCTTTTTTGTTTTGTTTAATTATTTCAGCATTCAGTTATTTTCGTGTTATTTCCTGCCGCTCCCTCTTTCCCTCCCCCACACCCATGCCCGCCAGAAAGTCTTGTTCTAAAAATTCACCACCGAACAGATGTTTCCCTTTGTATCAGTCGAGCGCTCGCCCGGGCGCGTTCTTCGTCTTCGCCATCCCACGTGAGCTACAGCTTTACGGAACTTTCCTCGGTGAAGAGAAGTAAAAGAGTCCCAAATAAAAGACGCAGAAGGGGGGGGGGGAGAGGGAGTCCCTCCTACTTATTTACCAGCGATGTTTGCTGGAAACCCACGAGCTGCGCAGGGACGAGAGTTACAAGTCGCGCCGTTTCCCCAACTGGGCGCCTGCGGAAGCTTAGCTTGGCATCAGCTCGTGCAACCCCCTCGCACTTGCGGTAGGACAAGGCGAACCTTGGGCTAAAAGTGCAAAGGCGGCCAACAGCTGCGGTGGCTTCCTCGCGAACAATGGGGCGGCTGGAGGAAAAGGCTCGGCGGCTCCACTTCCTCTCCTTGCACGGCCCAACCCACTCCCCTGCCTCGGCCGGGCTGCTTGCAACTTATGCGCGATCTTTCCAGCGGCACTTCCTGCCTGAATGATCCCCGAGGTATTCGGGCGCAGCTGCTGCCTTGGGGAATCCGCTGTCCCGCTCGCGCCCCCCCCCCGTTCTCCTCCACGACCAACAGGCATCTCCCCAACTACCCCAGCACTCTTGACGCCCCTCGCGGCTTCTTCGGTGGGGACCAGCCCTCGGGTTCTCGCTGCCCGGCACAGCTAGGCCCAGCCGCCACCTCGCCGAGCTTCCCTTCGAGGCGCGGTTTCTTCTTTTAAGCCCTCCCGCTAGCCAGCTTAGTCCTGCACAAGCAGGCCCCTCAGTTGACTCTCATTTTGTAAGTGACACCCGCGAATTCATTCTTTCACCTGCTCACGCTCAACCTCTCTCATCAAGTACAACGCAAAGGGCTTTGAGGAGGGAAGGGGATGGGATTATGGGACTTGGCTGCTCGCCAGCAGCAGCTCAGCTTCTCTCTTCCTGCCTAAGGTCCGGGGTTCCAATTAGGACCAGCTTCATAAGCCCCTGCGAAAACCCCGCCACTGCCTTGCCGGCCCGCCCCGGTCCTGCTTTTTATCTTCTCCCTGCACTAGCGCTGCCTACAGGAAAACCAGTGCTTCTGCCCACTTCTCAACACCACTGTGCCCGTATCTTCCTACAGTTCTGTGCTGGTCAAAAACTATCATCGGTAGCAGTATTCTCACTGCAATGGCTCTTGAGCAGGAGGCAAAGTCATGAGCTAAACAAAACAAATCCAAGCATTGGGAGTGCAACAGCATTCCCCAGATATTACAAATCACTAGGAAGGATTTGTGAACCCATCACTGAACTAGAACCAGGCCTTTACTCTGAAGAAGACACTTGTACTGCTTGAGATCTGTTGCTACTCTTCAAATTATCCTGCTCATAAATCCTCTTTAACAGAGTCTTTTTGCTCAGTAATAATGCTCCGGCACTTATAAATAAGTCCCACTGAGTTCAATAGAACTTAGGTTTTGGTACTTTTACTACTAGTCATTAGATCTATAACTTGCCACTTCCAAAGCCACAACAGTTATTGAGTGTAATACAGATCTATTTTCTGAAGTGCAACTCAGTACTCTTACAGTTGGAGTAGAAATATGTTTTAACTTTTAGTGGATTTATTACATTTTGAAGGAAGAGATAGAGTGGTTTTGTCAGTGACTTTTTTTGTAAGCAAATCTCTTTATAAAATTCAGGTTAATGATATTGGTAGCATTATCAGGATACTTTGACATTTATTTAATGTTAACTGGGCTGCTTATATTGCAATGAAAATCCATTATTTCTAAATGTGCTTGTGTCTGATACATGTGAATTATAGGACATTATGGACATTTAGTTGGCAACCTTTCATAAGCCATTGAAATGTTTCCATGATTATTTGGGAGAAGTAGCCACTGAGGTTGGTGAGAACTCTTCAAGGAAAAATGCCCAAATGATTCCAAATGAATTCAAGCTGTTCACACAATCAGGGATATTGGATCTTAAACACATTTAATTGGTTATTTCACATGTTGGTGCCTTATTTTCAAGCAGTTATCAGGACAGCAAGTTTGAGTTGCAAAGCCCAAATAATCAAATAAGATTGATTCAGAATAAATAAATTATGGATGACCAGAGTAATTTTCAGATAGTAAATTCTTTACCGGTAGATATCAGGCTTGGAATTCACATTCATTCAAATAATATATATAGGATCAGAAGCATAATCAATTTAAGTTAAGGGGATTTAGCACTAATTAGAAATTGGGCTGAAATGCTGTAATGTGGGAGAAGATAAGAGTGACTAATATTAATGATCTGTCTATCGTATACTATCTTATTTTTTATTTTCCCATTGCACAAATCAGTTTAGAACAATAGCATTCTATGAATTTGTTAAGTATCTTTTCTACTCTTAGATACTGACTCTATTAGTAGGCCACTACTAACATTAGGGAAAAAAGCATTTCTTGTCTGGTAAAGAAAACACTTGTCAATCATATTCAACAGGCAACAAGCAGGTCCAAATGTCCCTGCTGGCCTGTGGACAAGAGCTTCGACAAAACATTTAAAGGGATTTGAAGAGTCATAGAGCATCTGCCTTTTATTGCATCTTAAAGGTGGAGGGATCTTTTTGTTCTTTCTACATGATTTGCTTGTATTGATTATAGTGCCAGCAGCAAGGATGTGCTAAATAAGCCCTAAGGTAATGCCTTTACACTCCTTTCCATAATGTGCCAATGCTTCTAAGTTAAAACCTGTCCCATTACAGTTTTCCATTTAAAATGGAGTATAACTCCACTTGGCTGTTGGGGAGAATTTCTGCCTTTGCAATAACCTTTGGCTCTGTTGCAAAGGGTCACCATTTAGTTCCTACTGACAAAAGAAAGAAAAGGGAAGTCATGATTTTTGGAGAATGTCTCCATAAGTATCTCTTCTCCTTCCCCCTCCTCTTGCAGGGTCTCCAGACCTCGGAAAGTTCAGCTCCACATGCTCGGAGCGCTGCACTTTGTTCCTGTTCACAATCTCCCACGTTTGAAAGACTTAAGCAAATAAATAAATAAATCAGGCAATGACCTGAAGATGTTCCAGATGCGGTTGCCATTGCACGTGATTTGAACGCCCCAACTTCGGGCTACTCAGCAACCTCCGCAAAGATTGAAAGGGTGGGAAAACGAGAGGTGAGGGGAGGAACACCCCGCGGAAGCTGTTGGGGAAAGAGCATTGTCCACCCAAATTAGGAAGATTGCCTGTAACTGAAGCAGGCAGAGAAAGAAGTTGTGTGATCTCCCAAACTCCCAAAGAAGTTTAAAAAAAAATAACTAAAAGCCATTTTTCATAATTCAAGGCGGTACCCGATAACATTTTTATTTGCTTTTAACTGGAGGTGCAGAATTAAATTACAGTTGTTCTCTGTCTCATGTCTTTTTTTGTACCCTTAAAATATTCTAGGATTTTTTTTTAAGAGTCATATAGGAGTGTCATTTTTTCTAAGGCGGGAAGAGACGGGCTAAAATGCCGAAGCAGTCACCCACTGACCTGCTTTGCTGCTCCCCCTCTCCAGTCAGGAAGAAGAAAAGCAGAAACAAAGAGTTCTAAACCTTTGCTTCAAAGGCTTTTGGAGGAAAGGGGGAGGGGAGATGACCAGGGTCCAGGAAATGCTGAGTAGGAAATGCCTTGACTCATCACAACCCGCACATTTCCAAGGACCAACTCTTCAATTATGATTGGGGGGGGGGGCACGACTTTTTAATTCCAGCCTCTCATTTCTATATTTCAGGTCGCGGTGGCTTGCTTTTCCCCTTTCCAATCTACTTCCCTCTAACATCGTGGCCTGGTTTCATCTGCTTCTCTGTAGTTTAAGGAACGCCCGTGTTTCTTCAATCCTGTTGTTGCTATTAAAAATAATCCCGATTTATTATAAGTATTATCTGATTTCAATAAATTCAATTAATTATTGCGCTCGGAATTATCCTTAATAATTACTTATAATCATGCACCCCATCACGCCGACTCTCTGCGAGAATAAACCTCGCTGGAACCAAAATAGTTTTCAAGTTGTGTGTTTGAAACATTATTATTGTTATTACCATCATCATCATCACCTATGGAAAGGTTCTCCGGGGATGCTCAACAGAGCCTTCCTTGCAAGCGGCTGCCCCCAGCGGCAGAGCAGGGCGCAACAGCTTTAGAATCTAAACCTCACGAAAAGGAGGGGGGGGGAAGCGAAGAGGGCGGGATTCAGAGAGCGATTATGAGAGGCTCGAGCTCGGCACGAGTGCGCCCTCGGCGCAATGGATTCTGGGTAAGCAAGTGGCCGCGCGGCAAAAGGAAACGCCGAGGGGGTGGGGGGAGAGGGAGAGAGACAGAGAGAGGCAGGCAGGAGGTGAAAGGTTAGCGGCCTGGAGGCCCCGCCCTTTGCGCCTGGGTGCTTGAATGAATGGAAGAACTGCGAGGGTTGAAGATTAGAACTGCGGCAGTGGCGGCAGCGCTGGTATTGCACAGTGTTCCATGTGCAGCTCCCAGAGATTCTGCATGCCTCCCTCCCTCCCTCCCGGCGGGACAAGCAGGCAGTGGTGCATTGCATTTGTATAAGAAGTAGTTGAGCTCAACAATCTCCTCCTCCCAACGCGTCTGTCGGACAATGCCACCAAGAATTGCAATTATGGGGGCTTTGCTCTTCTCTGCTACCCTCGTCACGGTACAAGCTAGGAGCCAGCACGAGGGCCAGCACTTCGGTCTCGCATATGAGGCTGAGATATTGCTGGAGACACTGACCTCCCTCAGCTTGCAAGGCGGTGCTCTTTCTTTCTCCCTCCCACCGACCATCACCATTTACTTTTTCCCTTCTTTGCCCGTAAACATGCGCGCACACATACCCACACAGATACGCACACAGAGACGACGTAGTATAGGGAACAGAAATCTTTTTTCTTTTCTTTTTTGTAATGCCCCCGCATCTGCCTCACGGCTTTTTCTGTTCCCCTTCAGAGCTCTGTTGTTGTACCCCACAAAAAGAAAAGTCTCTTTTGTTGTTGTTGTTCACTTAATTCCTGTTTCGGGCAGGTTTCCTGAGGTAGCCCCTTGGTCGCCCCAGAATTTGCTTTACATTTCAAGCCTCCCAGCCCACCCCTTCCTTATCCCCTGGTCCTCAGTCACCCTCAGTATGCTGTACTCTTGGCCCCAAAGAACGAGCTGCTCTGTTGCCTCTTAGTACAGTCCGGGGGGGGGGGTGTCCCCAGCCTCCAAACCTCTGGATTATAAGGTTCGATTTGAGCCGCTGCTGTTCTCTTCGTACGGCAGCAGTTGCTGGGGTTTTTTCGCCGATAAGTTTTCATTTAAATCCGCGCGCCGCCGCCTTATTCCTCAAATATTATACGGCGTTCGCTACATCGTTTCTAAAAGCAACAAAGTTGGGAGAGTTCTACGCTTTTTCCCCCTTAACCCTGCCTCCCACCCCTCAGTTCTTGCTTCTCGCGGAGAAATGGAGGAAGAAATGTAAAACGCTTCACCGGGGAAGTGATTCCCTTTGTTCTTTCATTGTTTCTCCCCGAACTGGCAGCAATAATCACTAACACTTACCTTCTCTCTTTTTTGCTGCGAAATCCAGGCGTTCCCATCAGCTGTAAATATACAATCCACTTTGGAAAGAGATTAAAAATGTTGGGAGAGTTTCTTTTGCACACCCTTCTCTTTTTGGTGCAAGATTAAGTTGCCGAGCACGTTGTTGCAAGCTGGAGCCCCCCCCCCTCCTTGGTGAATGGTCACGTTTAGGGCCCTCCAAGGCCATCCTAATTCTGCCAGTAGAATCGAGGATATTGAAGGTCTAAACTTTCAAAAGAGAAGGGGGCCTTCGACTAGCCGGCTCACAAATGCTTTTGGGTTTGCAGGGGAGGGGGTTCAACCGCTTTCCTCATGCATGCAGTAAGGGAAATGGTAGAAAAAGAAAGAAGAAAAGTTTCTACTTTATTGATTCTTCATGAGTACTAGGTTAAAAGAGAAGCACAGCACACATTTGAAATCCACCACCACATTCTGTTCTGTTTTCTACTCTTAAGGCAAACCTTAAGAGACTTAAAAAATAAAATGATCTGGTTGTAGAGTTCCTGGATAGAAAGTTTTAAGTTGCATAGGAAACTCAAAAAAATATGTTGAAAAGAAAAAGGACCACTGTTTTAAAAAATACAAGAGTGTGTCTATTTAATGCAATGGTCAATTGAGCAAAGTCAGCTTGTTTTCAAGGGTTTCTACCTATTTTCTTTGATGCTTAAAGCCCAGTATTACAGTCTCAGTGCACAAACCTTTTAATCTAAATAGGATGAGGTTTGCTGATGCAGTGGCTGTTTGAATTGATCGTTATGTCTGAACAAATGAGAGGGATTTGTAGCCTCCTTTGGTTTCAGCAGCTCTCTCAGATACATTAAAAGAAGGCACTCACTGCCAACCTCCATCTTCATCTGGGGACTGAATTGAGTGTACCTTGCTTTTCATCCTCATATTTTAAAACCTCACTGAGAACCACAAACATTGACTTGGACTATTTCTCTGAAGAGATTAATTTCCTTGCCAACCTTTTTAATTTCTATACCTGGGCTATTGATAAAATAAGTAACACACTCTCAAAAATGGAAGGGATAATGTTGTCAATGTTTTTCCTGCCCCTCATATAGCTTGCCTTGCGCTTTTTCTTAATGACTCTTCTTCTCCACCTTCCCCAATAATGACTGTTCTCCAAAAGGAAAAAACAAAAACAAAGATTCCAATAATAATAGGAATAGTCAAGTCAAGAAATATGTGGGACAGATGAAGAGATTTTCTGGGCCAATATTTAATTGACATCAAAATGTTCTGAGATTGTAAACATTCCTTATGAATGCAGCCAAAATAGGCAGGCATTGTCTTGCTTTTATCACAATTGTAATTATGGTGTCCTTTTAACTGCCTCATAGCAAGTGAGATAAAGGAATTAGCCTTTAGCTTCAGATTAAATCTTTCTTTTCCCCCTCCCTCCCTCCCTCCCACCCTCTGGGTACAGGTCATCAGGAATCTCAGATACCTGGGAAATACAGAATGTTAGAAGTCTGGTCATTCCTTGCATCATGGAAGTACATTGTACTACACTGTAATTTGGTGAAATCTATAACCTTTGGATCCTCTACATTTGTAATTGCCGTTTGCTGCTCCCTTCAATTTTTGTATCTTGATTTTCAGTGGTCTTCCAGGGTGGGGGATAAATAAAGATGGGAGGAGGGTTAAACTTAGGATACTCCTTTTTCCATACAGTCTAGTCTTTTGCCCACCTGTATGTAAGAAACGCCAGCCTGTTCTTTTTGTTTACTGCACCTTTGTGTCTAATTAAAAATGCCCACTTTTAGGAACCTTGCAGAACAAAGCCTTCCCAAATCCTCTTTACATCCAAGGATTTGCAAATTTATAAAGGCTGCATTGAATTTGGGATGGGTCAAGGGGCAAAAAAAGGGTAGAAGGTCACTGCATTTTGATTATGGGTCAGTAGGCAACATGGCACACGGTTTGTGTCCCAAAAACTCTTTTTTAAGTTTAAAAACAAAGATGAGCCAAATTTCTAGGGAGAAAGAAATAATTAAAAATGGAAAAGGTCCTCTCTTTCTAGGACCTGTTTGGTAGAAAAGATATTCCATGGGAGAAGTTAAAGCTTGGGAAATCCTGAAGGGAAAAGCAGCCTTTAGCATCATGATAAATGTGGCTTTGTTTATAAAGGAATAATCCAAGAGCCTTATGTTATGTTACAAAAACATTATGGCTATAAGGCTATTTTTTTAATGGTTGTAGTTGTAATGTGTTAAAAAGTACCTATGTTTGCTATGTTTTTTTTTAATCAATTGAGGCTTTTAATTTATAGTCACATAGTCTTTTAATTATTGTCTCATCCTTCACATGCCATCACCCTAACTACTTTGGATATATTATTAAGGGTGATAAGTACAGCATATGTACTTATTGTGAATACCTATTTTGAACTAGAATATGTTTTGTTATTTCTTCTGGTGTACACATAGAAACATACTCGTACAAACCTACTCACTCCCACATACACACAAAACACAAAGTGGTATTCAGGATAGCTCTGGAAGACTAAGCTACACCAAGCAGAAAGAGATAATAATACAGAATAAATAAACAAACAATAGCATTGCATGAAGGAGGGCATTGTAGTGTGAAAATATATCAAGATAGAGTGAATTTAAGGACTTGGAGAAACAGAAGTTAAAAGTGCTGTTGCATTTCACAAGTAAATCTTTAAAAGGCTATAAATGGTTCTGGGTAATTCTTCCAGAAAGAAGAGGTTAGCTTGGATTGTCCTGCTGTTTTAACATCATCCTGATAATTCTGTGAAAATATATCAAAGTACAATCTGAAGGGGAAGTTTCAAATAGAAACACACACAGTCCTTCAAATTCACATAACAAGCCAATATATTTTTATATCAAAACAAGAATTATTGGAGTCCGCATTTACACCATTAGGAGAATAATACTATTTTTCTCTGTTATTTTCTAATTAGCTTTATCATCTTCCAAGAGTGCTTCAAAATGACATATGAACTAAGGTTTTTTAAAAAACCCATTAAATCTACTGCATGAGTAAGAAGCATATTTGACTGATCATCTGTCTACTTACTATATATGTAAGCTAGTCGGGAACCTTGTATCACAGGTCTTCCCATCTCACAATTCAGGTAAGCTCACCTCTGCCATTTTGTGTTTGTTTTTTCATTCATTTGTAACAGAAAACCCTTTCATGGGAATTGAGAGGATGGTCCTTGGTTCTCTTGAAATAAGGTTTTCAAAAGAGCTGAAAATGCCAGTTCCCCATTACAGTAGCCCAGTTTGCAAAATGCTTCCAAGTTAGGAGCTTTTCTACTCCTGCATAGATCCCCACACAGTGTAAGCCTGTTATTCCACAAAGAAACGGGAGGCCCAGTTCCACGCCTTTAGCACCTTAAGTACTTTCCCAGCAGCGCCCATAATTCAGTGGAGTTAAAGTGAACCTTGTTACTAGCCCAGCTTTTGAGAAGATTTCACTAGGATTTAGGCAAAGAACTACCGTGCATTCAGGAATAAATCCCAGTATGCTGGTCTTCCCAGGGACTTCTGCGATAGGAAGGTGAAGAACTGAGGGCAAGGTTCCTGGACTTGGAAGTCAGTCACAGTCAGCTAGAAGGCAGATCCTTCAGGAGGGAGCTTGCTTAAGGCTGGAACCCGAGACAGCCAGAATTGGAGCATGTTGCTTTAGCTGGGCTGAAAGATCATAACCCAGCAGAGGGGGAGGAAGAAAGGGCCTGCATTGCTTTTCCTCTAAGAATGTCTCTCTGGAAATGACCGGAAATAAACACCTTAATTTTTAACTGGCTCACTCATATGCATGCACAAAATGGACATGGTCTCTTATATTGGGGAGAATATAGAAGTGGGGGAAATGAGGTGATTTTTCATGTGAATAATGTGAATTCTAAGTGCGACTCCCAGATTGCAGCAGACGATCTATGATCCCTAGGACAGCCCCAGTATTTCTTTTCTTTTCTTTTCTCTTTCTTGTTTCTTTCTTTCTTTCTTTCTTTCTTTCTTTCTTTCTTTCTTTCTTTCTTTCTTTCTTTTTTTCTCACTTAGGGGTCTCTGAACTATTGTTTATAAATCCAGCTTGCCTCCAAATATGCTGCCAGAAAGATCCTGTGAGGGCATCTTGTTTTGATGATCACATGAAAACCAGCAGCTTTCTTCCTTTCCTCCCCCCACCCCCAAAAAAAAACAAGAAGAGGAAGTTTTAAGAAACAAAAGACCTAAAAAAATCTTGTGGGAGAGACTTAGATACAATCTACTGGCTGAGCTGGGCATCTTCTTAAATCCTGTGACTTGAGTTGCCTTGTGTATTTATTTACTTCTTCATTTGTTTACCCCCTCCCCATCTCTTTCTCTGTTTCTCTGTCTGTCTGTCTGTCTGTCTGTCTGTCTCACACAGACACACACACACACACACACACACACACACAGACAGAGTGGGGGGAGGGGAGAGGCTGCTATGACCATGACTTACATAAAATAAATAAGAATGTACTTTGGAAGAAATTTGGATTCATACCAATTCTTAATAACCGTATGCATGTGCAGGAGGGTATACTTTTAAGGCCAGTGCTTATAGCAAACAAAACCCTTTGAGAGTTTGAACCTTTTCTAAAGGGTGCAAGTAATCTGGCAAATTTAAAAGTGTGTGTGTGTGTGTGTGTGTGTGTGTGTGAAGGGGGAAGGAGGTAGAGATGGGGGGAGAGAACAAGAGAGATTCCTACACCCCATTTATCCCTGAGTACTTCACAGCTGTAAAGGGAATTTTGGTTTGGCTTGTGTTCAATGGCAACCCAAAGGAATTGAGCTGCACTAGGTCAAACCAAGGCTTCAGAACTCAACTTTATGGAGGAAACAAATATGCAGCTACCAGAGGGGAGATAACTATGAGCCTTGGGCCACAGCTTCTTTCTTTTGTACCTTCATCTACAAGGATTCCAGAATCATCAACCTCAAAGCAAAAGGGAATAGAGGAAGGAGGAATAGAATGAGCCTTCTGCTATCCTAGAAAAAAAGATGAAGATCTCCCTCCCTCCCTCCTTCCCTCCCTCCCTTTGGCTACAATGATTTTTTTTACAGTCCAAATAGCTGTGGTACCCTCAAAAAATAGGCTTGCAGCTCCAGAATCTGAGGAGCTGCCTCCTTGGTGAGAGGAAGAGGTGTCTGTCTATAGACAAGATGGGGAGCTCAACTTGAGCTGTGCAATATACACCCATTCATTGTTTACCTTTGCCTTTGGATTCTGCTGAAGAGGCTGGGAATTCAGGCAGCTCTTGAGAAGCCAAAGGAAAGCAAGCAGTCACCTAGGGGTGCTTAGTTAGGTTTTCAAAGGACCCTCTTAATTTCCGGATGCCTCCTTGCACATGCAAAGAAAGACAAAGTCAGCCTTCTTGGGGAATCATATATTTGGGGAAAGAGAGGTGAAAGGATGTAGTCATGCAAAACGGCCATGAAAATTAATTACAAAAAAAGATGGGGAAAAGCAGTGATGTGTGTATGTGTTTATAGGGTTTGTGTGTATTTATTTATTGCAGTGCCAGTATAATAAGAAGCCCTTTTCCTGTACCTGCAGGTCTATATCAAGGGGAGGGACTGAGGAGCAGAACCATGAATTAGAAGTGAGGATTTATTCTCTCCTCTCCCCCTCCCCCCATGGGTTTTCTGCAAAGGAGGGATGTATTTCATTTTGACTCTGGCCCTGAGCTATGGGAGGTCTGATTTGTGCATCTGGCCAAGAAGGGAGCTTCAAATCAATGGATGCCTCCATCCACCATCTTCCAGAAGCTTTGGAGAATTCTGATTGAGGCCCATTGGCTGGACTTCCATTGGAAGACCACCCTTTGGACTGAATGCATTTTATTCCTTGGTTTTTCATGCATTTGAGGATTGAAAGAGTCCTTACTCTTGAAAAGGTGGTGTGGGTGGTGTGGGGAGAATAATGTACACCTCTGAAACAATCCTGCAAGTTTTTGGTGAGTTTTTCCTGAGACTAAGATATTGAATATTTGGAGGTCACTAATAGGAGCTACAAGGGAAGACATGAAAGGCAATTTCAATCTGTAGTCTGCTCTCTGGCAAATCCACTGTCCCACACAGAAGTTCTGTACCCCACATGGTGAAATTGCAGCGCTGGGACTGGAAGGCAGAATCGAACCTGTAGAAGTGTTCTGCAATGGCAATTGGGGCTAGAAGCTGTAAACTAGAAGCATCCTTTTGACCCACAACAATCTTCCTTCTCCAAGTACTTCTCTTGAATCTGTTACCATTTCCCCCCTCTACACACACACACACACACACACACACTCACACACACTCCCGCCAAACAATCAACGCTCAGGCGATTCTGGCACTGACTCGGAAACTCAAAGCCTCTACCTTGAGAAGCCGCCCCGCAAACTGTGGAAAGTGGATACAGTTCTAGCTTATCTCTGCTTTGTTACGGGTCTGACGTGAGCCCACGTCCTGATCTCTCCCCCCCCTTCCTCTTCCCCCCTCTGCTTCCCCTCCCCCCAATATCACAGGCAGAATTTCATCGAAAAGTGTTACAGTATGACGGAGCTGGAGCTCTAGAGAAGCGCACTGCCCCAAAGAAACCCTAGGAGGGGAGCAACAACTTAGCTCTTGGAGGGGGGAACGAAAAGGGGTGTGTGGGGGGGGGGGAATAGAGAGGAGCGAGAAGGAGGAAAGAAGAGGCACCTCTAGTGAACGTGAGTATGCTCGTTCTCTCAGTCGGAGGGGGTGGGTGGAGAGAAAGGAGAAATCCAAATAACAACAAATACGCCCCAGCTCTTAAAACAAAGGGAAAACTTTAACGCCCGCGGAGGGACCCGCCAGACGAGCAAGTCTCCTTTGACTCCTTAGGCAGAATAAACGCCCCTTTAAAATGATTACTTAAAATGGTTACTCTGCTGTTCGGACACACACACACACACACACACACACACACCTCAGTCATCTTTCCATCCTTAGAACTCTTGCAGTGTCTTGGTGGGAAAAACAGCCCCTCTTTAATTATACTAAATGGCTGGATGCTTTCAGATTGGTATTTATTTGTGGGGGTGGGCTTTGTAAAAGGAAAAAAGAGGAGGAAGAGAAAGAGGAGAGGAAAAGGAGACGGAGGAAGAGGAGGAGGGGAAGGAGGAGGAGGAGGAAGAAGAGGAGGAGAAAAAGGAGAGGAGGAGGAAGAAAAGAGGAAGGAGGAGAAAGGGAGGAGAAAGGTAGAAAAAGAAGGAGGAAGGAGGAAGAGGAAAAGGAGAAAGAGGGAGGAAGGAAGGAGGGGGGAAGAGATTAAAGGAGGAGGAGGAGGAGGAAGAGGAGGAGGAGGAAGAAGAAGAAAAGAAGAAGAAAAAAGAAGAAAAAAGAACTAAAACGGTGTCAGTAATCCAATTCCAATCCGTTCCTTTAATAGCCAAGCGCCGTCGAGCTGCCTTTGGGCTGGCTGAGAACCTCTGGATTGTTTAATAGAAAGATTTATATACTAACAGTATTATTTACTTTGGGAGGGAAGGTGGCAGTCTAAGAGTATGCTAATTAGCCAAAGATTGGGGAGGGGGGCACGAAGGGGGTGGAATATCAATTTTTATTGCATCACCTGTCAGGAGTGTCCAATCAGCGCTGGCTTTAGGGGAATTAATTGATGAAGGTGTCTCCGGACGAGCTCACTTCACTCTGTCATTTGATTTGGAGCGAAAGCAGCGGCGGGAAGAACGGCTGCGTGGCTCTTCTGCCTCCTTCAGCAGCCCTCTGGCTTTACATTCCATTATCCTGGGCTGGACAGGGGGAAGAGCCACCAGCCCAAGGACAGGTAGTGAGCCTGCCTCCTCAGCTACGTCGCGAAAAAGGCCGGGGCCACCAAACTGATATATTCCCTCCCACTCCCCAGGACATGATTTTTTTATTTCCACCCTCCAGGGCTCTTTCCACTTCTCCTCCTTTCTGCCTTGCGCTTCTGATTTTTTTTAGTCCTCCGAAGTTTGATCAGGAATAACACGCTTTGTTCTTTTCCATCCAGTAGGATGCCTTGAGACCAAATCCAGCATCTGGCTAAGGATTTTTTTTTTTAAACTGCCTTTTCGTGTGTGGATTTCTTTTTTTCCTCTCTCTATCTCTGCTGCCCCACCCGCCCGACATCGCACCTTTTCTTCCTGCTGCTGATCGCCGTTCCAACTTGTGGGGTGCACGGCGGGCCGTCGCCCATCCATTTTCCGCTTCCCCTACTCAGATGCTAAGCTTAATTTAAGGCGCACCATGGAAGATTTGAAGTCGGGTTTCGAAGAGGTGGATGGCGTACGCCTGGGCTACCTGATGATCCGGGGCAAGCAGATGTTCCCCCTCTCGCAGGTCTTCACAGATCTTCTGAAGAACATCCCGCGCACCACGGTGCACAAGCGCATGGACCACCTGAAAGTCCAAAAGCACCAATGCGACCTGGAGGAACTGCGGAAGCTCAAGTCCATCAACTCCATAGCTTTCCACGCCGCCAAATGCACCCTTATTTCCCGCGAGGACGTAGAGGCGCTTTATACCTCGTGCAAGACCGAACGGGTGCTGAGAACCAAGCGTCGGGGAGGCGCCAAGCCTGGCCAGGGCACCCCGCGCCCCGACCCCTACCCGGCTTTTTGGAAAGACGGCGGCAAACTTTGCCCGAGCTTGAAAGAAGGGACTACAAGCCAAGCCAATAGCAGAAAGAAAGCAGCCTGGCGCAAGGCGGCGGCCGCGGCGGCGGCTGCACAAGCAGGCGTTTTCCTACCGGCCTCGGATCTACCTCATTTTTGGAGCAAATCCGCCGGGTGCAGTTTGCCAAGCTTTGGCCGATCGCCTAGCAATGAGGCTGTAAACTATGAAACGGCCCAGCTTGGCCCCGGCTACGTCTCTCTGGCCACAGAACCCGCTTGTTTTCAGAGCCTGCTCTGCTCCAAGCATCCTCATTACTACTACCATTCCTCGGCCGCCATTGCCACTCAGCCTAAGATCGCGGCGGCGGCGGCGGCGGCGGCGGCTGCAGCGGCGGCGGCGGCGGCGGCGGCGGCAGTCTCTAGAAGCAAACCGCTGGCTCTGGGCTGCAGAACGAAGCGGAAAAAGAGCACCGAGAGGCGTTTCTCTGCCGGGTGCGGGCGGCGTGTGTTGATCCTGCCCCGAGCTTGCAAAGCAGCTCGGAGCGCCGTGGCAGACAGGCTGCCTGGACTGCGCGGCTTTCTGACCCCGCAGCCTGCCCCGGCTTTGCCGGATCCTTACAGTAGCGACTCGGAATCCAGCTCCTATTCGAATCACGCAGACAACGACTCAGACTTCTGCTCCAGCCTGAGCAGCACCAGCAATTCCGGTTCTTCTGAGGAAGAAGAGGAGGAAGGCAGCTGCGCCTCTGAGTCCAGTGAGCTCAGCTCTGACGAGGAAGAGCAAGAAGAGGAAGAAGACGAGGAGGAGGAAGAGGAAGAAGAGACCAGCTCGGAATCTGATTCCAGCTCCGGGTCCAGCCACGTCTCGGTCCAGAGTATCCGCTTCAGGCGCACTAGCTTTTGCAAATCGCCCACCCTCCAGACTTCAGCCAGCCTCGTGCCCCATCCAACTCATTTTGCTGGCCACGAGGAGCTTCCAGGTCCAGCTCAGTTCGTCAAATGCGAAGCGTCGGAAGAACCTGAGGACTGGAAGATCCCGGCTGGCTGGTTTTCAAAAGCTGAGCCGGGCTTGGACTGCACCACTCATCCTGCCGGCAGTGCGTACTTAGGATTGCTGGAACAGTCCACGGAAGGAGCCGGTGGCGGCGAGGGAAGACCCCTCTTGACTGGCGAGGACCACTCCACACTCGTGCCTGAGGTAAAGTCTCTTGACCTGCCTGGGGTCCCCTGGTTAGCCTGCGGTGACTCTTCTCCTAGCTTAAAGCCAAACTACATTTTGCCCCGAGCAAGATTTTTCGGAGAGGGCCAGATCTGCCAGCCTGCCCTTGCCTCTCACCCTCATCCTTCTCCTCTTTCTCCAACTGGTGCAGACAGCACCACTGCTGCCCTAACCCACCTGTCCAAGGAGCTTCTGGGAAATGCCCAGTTCAATGTGAGATCAGCCACTTGCCAGGGAACTGCTGCTGTTGCAAGTCCAGATCTCCAAAGCCATGTCCAGCTCCTCTCTTTTGTGCCCATTGCCCAGATCAAAGTTGAGGACAGCAGTGCAAATGCTGAGTATGGAGCTCTCCCAGTACAGATCCCACTCAAATGGGAAGAGAGTGACCAGGAGACCAAGATGGAGGCAGACTGCCAGTCATCACCACAGCCCGGCCCCATCCAGCATCCTGGAACTCTTCTGCTGTCAGCTAAGGCAGACCCTACCTGCGTAGAGGGCTGTCCTAGCCCTCCCAAGAGCACTCTGTGTCCAGCGTCTCTGAGCCGGACCCTTGCTGCATGCACTTTAGGCCCTGCTTCTGCTGCCAAACCTGAGGATGGGGATTACAAATTTGGAGCCCGGGTGAGGAAGAACTATCGCACCTTGGTGCTGGGCAAACGAGCCACCATACCGAGCCCAGCACCACTCAAGCCAAATCTGAAATCGGCACGCAACCCCCGGCCACCTCCAGGGAAACTCCCAGAAACTCAGGAAGGTGGCTTGGATGATTTAAGTGTTCTCAACCGACGCAAGAGGGTGGCTAGCAATGTCACCTCCACCCTCAAGAGGCCCTTCAGTCTCATGGGCAACTTTCCCTGTCCTCCCTCCTTGGTAGTTGGCCCAGATGGAGATCTCATGCCAGCCTATACCTTAAGCACCACCAAGAGTGCCCAGCCACCACCCAAGGCCCATCCTATTTGGAAATGGCAGCTGGGTGGGCCACCAATACCTCTTCCACCCAGCCACAAGTTCAGGAAACTGAACTAAAGAAAGAGCTAGGATGGGAAGTCTACTTTTATGGTTGATGTGAGGATGGCTTGAGTTTCTGAATTCATCCTAATAATAATAGTTATAATTAATATCATTTTGATTCTCTCCCTTTCCCAACACCTTCTTTTCACTACAGTTCAATATTCTGGTTTTTCTTCTATCGCATCTGCTTGCATTTTGATTTTTGGAATTCTAGTTTATCCCTCCCAGTCACTGGAGGGGTGGGGGGTGGGAAGAAGACACAAAAATTGGATTACTTTTTTTGCCATGAAAACAGATCATGGGGGGAAGAGGGTAGTAATGTGCATGGAGGGAGAGAGATCTAACATTCCACAGACTACTTCAAGCAAAAGTCTCAAGTTAATTAAAAACAAACAAACAAACACCTCAGTGGACTCTCTCAAAGCTGGAACACTTTACTGTCTCAGATTGCTCATAATGCACCTGGTACCTCAATTCAATTGTTACAAGTAAATGCTTGGGGTTTGGGATTTTATTAGTTGAAAGATTATTTGAATGAGCCATTAATACGTAATGCACTAGATCTGGAACATGGAAGTCTGTACAATTTTATTCAATTTTCTTCAGCAAGAAGTTGCACAGGGACTTTATCATTTAGTTGTGGGGAGGGGGGTGCGCGCTTCTTCTTAACTTCTAAGTATTCCCCCACCTCTTAATCCTCACCTCATCCCCTTTTCATCAAAATAACTAACATGCCTACATTTAGCATAGAGTGTATGTTTCTAGATCATTGCTGGGACAATTGTTTCTTTCACAGCTGAAAATCAATAGAAGCAGTTAAATTTAGTTGGATTCTTGTTAAAATTAAAAATAAAATGATCCAGGACAAGTCAGTTTTAAAAAAAGTAAGGGAGGAGCATTCTATCCCTTCCCATCATAAATTGTTCAGAATGTCCACATATCATATCTTGGTTACAGCATTCAGTCTCCTGTATCACAGACCAGACTTGTGCACGTTTAATTTAGAAAGCCGCTTCCCCACACCAGCCCCTGAATGATTGATAAGGACTGCAGTCTTAGAAGAATTAGGATTGCAGTGGAGCAGACTGAAGCTATGTTTTATTGGAAAGATGAAGGAGTATCCATAACTGTGTCTCTCTCAGATTGAAAAAATCAAAATAATACTTCCCCCCCCCCCAGATTTCCAATGTAGGAAAATGCAATCACCCTCTCCCCCATTTTTAATTCAACAACAGAAACCCCAAATTCCTTGTTTTCAGTAGCTGCTGTGATCACCCAAACTCAGGTGTCTGAAACCAGGATGTGACACTGTTTTCTTACATACCTGGAAATTTCAGTTTTCCCAACCATCCTATCTTTGTAGCAAGACCATTTTTTACTGCACATGACAATCAGAGGCAATTGTCTATATTTGCACTTAAAATTTGTCATAATTGAAGCAAGCGGACTTCTAGATGTTGTGATAATGGAAACAGTAAATCAAAATGATGGAAATTTGCACTCTTGAAAAAGCATGCTTTAGCTTTATTTTCAAATAAAACACTGTTTTAAAAAGAAAATGTTCATATATTTCTTGCAGGATTATCCTTGTTTTCATTCTTTTGTGAAGTGGGTGCATGGGAAGAATCTAAAGCTTTGGTTGAAAGTATAGATACTTCTAGAGAATAATTGTTGTTCCTATAAAACTGTGATGAAAATGTCTCAAATATTATAACTGTGGGATAAGAAAAGAACTTTTACAATGTTAGTTACATCCCCCTAAAAGATGTTGAATCAGTTCTTTGGATCTGGTTCTTTTTCCTGGGTTCTTTTTCCTTGATCAGATTTTGAGAGCACATCTTTCTTTTAAATTAAAAATGCTGAAGGATATCCTTTAAGAGGCAGTCCCAAGAGAATATATCTTCAATTGCAAAACAACAACAACAAAAGCAACAAGCCTTTGTTTATCCTGAGCATCAGAGTCAACTTTTCTTATGGAGATGTGGTGCATATATTATTATTTACAATGTTGACATTTCTGCTCTAGGTTATAGCTCCCTTTTTTATTTCTATATATTCCAAATAGACTGAGATAATTTCTTCTCTATCTCATACAGACCCAGGTAGGAAGATAAAGTATTTTTCTTTCTGCAAATTATGTGCAAGAGCCAAATATATTTAGAAATACCTTCACCTGCTTGCATAGTCAGGCTCCCTCTTACTGGCTTATATTTCTAATTTACAGGGCTGCATTATGTGTTTTAATTGCTTTGCTAAAATGTGATGCTTTCAAAAAGAAGAGATGAGAATGCAAATGAAATTGTTCTGGCAGAAATGTTACCCTGGATGTATGTGTATCTAGATGAGTGTCATCCAATCTGGAATGAATGAACGTCTTTTGGCTTGGAACATCCCTCCTTTTCTTCTTTTGCTTTTTCAGCAACCCCTAAGTGATTTGGAAAAGGCCTTTTACTCCTTTGGGAAGAGAGACCTGCCAAAAGACATACAGTCCTAAGACCTGCCATTCCTTCATCCAGATAAACTCACACAGGCTTTCCCCACTAGGCAATGCTTTCACAAATGGAAGGATGGTTGTTTTTTTGGGGGGGGGGGGGGTTTGCATTAAAAAGAGCAGGCAAATGTCAACATTCCACACTGGTTTTTAAAAATGTTTTTATCCTGCCTTTATTATTTATAAATAATTCAAGACAGAGAATACTCCTTCCTTCCTCCTATTTTCTACTTAACAATCACCCTGTAAGGTGAGTTGGGCTGAGAAAGAATGGCCAAAGTCACCCCAGCTGGCTTAAAACTCACAGACTTGTGGTTTCTGGGCCAGCATCTTAACCACTATACCAAATTAAACTAGCTTAACTTTCAAATGTGAGATTAATTTTTAAAAAATAAAATAAGACTAAAATTGGTCTGTTGTTATAATCTCACTTTAGGGTTTTCAAGGTTAATTTGCTGGTTATAGTTTTGAAAAGTTGAAGGTAAAGAACACTAAGCTTTTCAGGCTGCCTTTTCCAGTGGACTGATGGCTCAGTAAAAAAAAAAATCCCTTTAAAAACCACCCACCCTTGAATCTTCCCAAATTCTAGAGAGGTCACTTTCACATGTATAACTACAGCCCTTTACATTTCTGACAATCTGGTGGGAAAAACATCCATTTATCCCCTTCTCCTTCCCTCTTTATTGCTTTCTACATATCTATGCATTTTTTCCTCCATTGTTTTTGACCACTGAAGTCAGTGGCTGGTAAATACGAGGACATAGGAAAACCTCAAATGCTGAAATAATTCTCCACTGTATGTTATTCTAATTGATTTCTACAGCTTTGGATCAAAGATATTGATCCATCTGATCACTTCAACTACTAAATCATATATTGGATGATGGGAGGCTAGGGGCAAATTGCTTCTGTGCATATTTTTGGGATTTTTAAAAAATCCCTAGTTTTAAGAGAAAAAAAGGGTCAGCCTTTTTTATTTAAACAAATAACTATAAGGAGCCACCTTTTAAAAAATAAATAAATGTAAGAAGAAAAAAAGAGGTCCTAAGTCCAGTTGGATGTTTTCATGTTCTATTCTAACAATTCCTGTAGGTCCAAGATATTCTTGTCCTATTAAGAATGCTGAGGAAAACATAAAGCCACACACTCCTTGCCTGCTGCAGAACAACCCCCTGGTCCTCTGTTGGTCTGCTTTGGAGCAGAGAATTTTATAGAGTGCATCCCAAATTAATGACCTGAGGAATGTCTGCCTGTCCTTTCCAGAAACCGAGACCTTCTTAGCATTCACAGAAGACATTCTTCATTTTTCAACAAGGCTTGAATGTAGGTGAAATGTTCTTATTTTAATACTCCCACATGCCAATATACCCACCAGAAACCCCCATCCCTTTTTCATAAGCAGGAATACATACACACAATTCTTGGGGCTAAACCAAACTGATAAAAATAGTCTAACACATACTCTAAGCCTCACCTTGGAAGCCCAAACTAGATAAATTCTTCCCATGCCAGGTAACTAAGACATGATATACTCACTCTTCAACACAAAGAAAAAATAGGACTTTATACATCTGGTATTCAAAGGGGATGGATGTGAAAATAATTTTCAGGCATTTGCCATCAACTCCTGGTTTGCAAAAGGAGATAGCTTCTAAAACTCAATCATTTTAACTGAAAAAGCAACAGTATTTTAATAAATGAAAAACAAAATAAATTTCTTGTTTATTCTAAACACCACTGGGAAGTAAAAAAGGAAAAAAAAGTCTGATTTATGTATCCTCTTCATGTATTTTTGCATGTATGTGTGTGTGTGTGTCTTTCAAGAAAAAATTTAGTATTTTGGCAATAGCAGCAAAATTGGGACGGGTGTATACTCACTAGCTACCACACAGAGATTGTGCTATTATTGCCAAAATATTCAGATTTTTGTAAGAAGAAGACACTTGAAATCATATCTCCTTTCATTTTACACGAGTTAAGATCAAAAGTGGCCTTTGGGAAACACATATACAAGACAGGAAGTGCTTGCTTACTGTGGTTTTTTACAGTTAAGACACTTGTGTTAAAAAAAGAAAGAGGGGAAAGATAAGAAAGAAAAGTTCATGATTCAACTGCATCTCCATTTGGGGTGGCAGAAAAATTCCTTTCAGATATTGTAGAAGTATTCCCCTTCCCATAGCAGCATGACGAAAGGCAGGATTTTACCTAATTCAATTGCTTTTATAATCATCAAACATTGATAAAATATTTTCCTAGAAATTCCATAGATCAGCTCTGCAAAAAAAAAAAAAAAAACCAACCACCACCACCACCACCATCATTCATATGGAGTTGGGATATTTAAGGGACAGAACAGTTGGCTTTCTTAACTGACAAAGATTGCATATATTCCTGTGTTGACTAAATATATTTCCCCCAGATTCACATTCGACTAAAGTGTTTGTGTGTGTGTGGTGTGTGTATGCACACGCATTGCAGGGTACGTTGTAATTTCTGTGCGTGTCTATTCTGATATAATTATTTGCGTTGCCCTGCTTCTTCCCCCTCCTCTCCTCTTCCTTTCCTTTTCAACCCGAGGCAGCCTCACAAGGCCCAACGTTAAAAGGGCTGAGATGTTTTGCATGAAGCTCTCACAATAGGGGTTGAGAGAATTGACAGTTTCAAAAACAAGGCGCTCCGTCCTTTCCAGATGCCGAGATCACCTCCCCCTCCTCCCCCTTCCTTTTCCTGCACCTTCTCTCGCTGCTGGTGGCTTTAGGGTGCATTGCGAAGCTACGGCAACAGCTGTGTTTGTAAACAGGGGAGGGCAAGGGTTGAGAGCCGGTAGAATTGGCCGCGAATTGGGGGAGACGGCCGACTCAGGAACAGTCCCACATGTCGATTTCCGAGCCAGGAAGGAACAGGAAATGGGTCTCCCCCATTCCGCGGCTTCACTAGGGGGCAAGGCCCCTGCGTGCATCTCAGGAGTTGGGAAGGGTGGAGGTGGTGGGGCGAAGGAGAAGAGGCTCCCCGTTTCACAGCCGCGGCGTCGCCATCTTGCCTGCTTTTTTTTTTTTTAAAGGACCTCGCGCCGTTTCTTCGCCCCGGCTGGCCTCTCCTTGTGTCTCCGGCCTTTCTCTTCCCCTTTTCTTTCTCCCTCGGCCTGAATGTGTTACCAGCTCATTAGGCGAAGCGGAAGGGCCTCTTGGAGGAGTCGTCCAGAGACCCACTTCAAGGTGGCCTTTCAGAGGCTAGAGGGGAAGGCCTAAGCGCCGCCTTGGAGGCCTCGCCTTGCTTGGGCCCGGGCTCTCTCGCCTCAGCTTCCCGCAAGCTCTTCTCCTTTTGTCTCCTTCCTCAGCGGCCGCCGCCGCCGCCCCCCCAAGCTTTCCAGCTTCCCCGCAAAACCTGCCCTTCGCCAGCCTCCCCGGGCCTTGTGCCTTTTCCTGGGCCAGCCGCAGAGCGCCGAAAGTCTCAAAATGCAGGGTCGTCTTTCGGCGAAAGCTGAGAGGAACGCAGCTGCCTAGGATGTCCCGATGAGGCCATTCCAAAAAAGAAAAAAAGGGCAGCTGGGGGAGAGGCAGGGCGACCCTCTGGCAGCCTTTCGCCTCAGCCTCTGCGAGGAGAACGGCCCGGGACCTCTTTTCTGGCTCTCAGCCCTTCCTCCCCAGGGGCGAAATCCTGCAAGTCCGGCTAGATCCCTGGGTTGGGGGAGAACCAGGCTCACAGGTCAAAGGACGCCATCGCCCAGCTGGCTTTAGCCCTATCAGATCCGTCGTGAGAAACGCAAAGGCCCTGGGATGGCCATCAGATGCCAGGGATCAGTTTGGTGTCTTTTTATTGTTTAGAGGTCATAGTCCCTCCTCAGCCATTCCGCTATTTAAAACGAGTTTAATGATGACGGGGTGTGTGAATTGGGAGGGGGTGGTGGAGGTTGGGTAAGGAAAGAAATCACCCCGGACGGTGGTGGCGACAGCGGGCGGCCAAAAACCGCACCCAGGTTGTTTACTCTGTCGTTGCAATATGCGCTGGGGAGCTGTAAAGTGTGTGAAATTACGCACTAGTCTCTTAAAGAGTGCCTAATTTCTAGTAAATAGCTAGGCCTTTGTCAATGGCTTTATTATGTTGTTTCTTGTTAATTGTTGAGAAAATCTCCTTTGTGGGTGTGAATAGCTTTATGAGCTAACCTGGTCAGTGGGGCAATAAGGGGCAGTAAATGGCTGCCTGTTTTAAAGAGCTGAGGCAAGGATCGGTCATGGCCGAAAGGAGGTAGTAGGGACCTTTCTTCACCGCTCCCTCCTCCAAGGTGCATTACCCCACCCCCAAGCCTTATACACAGGATTAGAATCTGACACATGTATGTACATGCATACATGTATGTACATACATACGTAAATGCTGGGGGCATACATTATTTCCAATTCCCCAACTCTTTGTGGCTATTCCTTGATTTGGCTTCCTAGAAAAGATACAGGAACATCCGCTCTTGTAATCTTTCCAGCAGAAGACATTTTGAGATGGCAACAACTCTCTTAAGCTAAGACATATTTCCACATTTGCTCGCAAAGCAGAGCCAAGTAAGGCTATGTGACAAATGCTATCACAACACGCACGCACACACATTTTACTTTAAGGGAAGTTGTCTCGAAATGTAAAGATTCCCTGGGCCGCCTCCTCATTGTATAAGATAAAGGGAGCGAAGGAGATGTCGAAGCCAATACCGGTGGGTTGATACAGGAAATGCCCTTGAGAAATGGAGGCTGACGGTTGCAAAAGCAATCCCACAGTCCGCTTGGATTCTTTCGCACTTCAAATGTTTTCCAAATCCCGAGCTCTAGAAATGTAGACAAATAAAGATTACAGCCTGTGCCAGCCTTTCCAGAAGTTCAGTTTTCTTTTTCTTAAAAGAGAAAGATTAACTTACTTTTAAAGAAGAAGAGAAGGAAAGTATTAGAGGAGAAAGGGCGAAAATGTACCAATTTCATTTATGAAACTAATGTCCATCAAGTAGATAAATACAATTCTTAGTAAACACCTTTGGGGACTGCAAAACCCAATCTCCAAAGAGGGGGAAAAACACATTGTAACATTACGATGGGAAGGTGATTGCATAGATTCAGCAGTCAGTTGTTTCCATTACTCTTTTTAATAATCGATGTGTCGTTTATTTTTGTTTTTAAAAATTCAAAGGGCTTTTTACTGGGGGGGGGGGAGATCCCACCAGGGTAGGATTTGGACTCGGGTTGCAGGCAAGCGCTGGCCGAAGCGGTAGTTTCAACGAGATCCGGCCGTGGATAGACGCGGCGAGGCTGCTAAAGCGAGAGCTTTTCACTCTCTCTGGTTTTCAAAGGAAAATGAAAGGGCAGTTGGTTTGGCGCAGCGGCAGCTGAGCGGCGACACCACATACTAGATTCTCGGCGCACGTGTGTCTGTATATTATAAACAGCACTTTTGATGCGTTGGAAATACCAGAGCCGAGACTTTGAATACAAGCGAATAGGCACTTTCTTTGGGGTTTTCTTTCTCCGTAGTTCTCTGATTCGAGAGATGCCAATAACATGCAGGCGCCGCAGGAGATTCGCTTCGGGCTGCTTCTCATTTCTCCTCCGAGCCTAAGCGTTAGGCCTAGGAAACATTCCCAGATTTCACGAAAACAAAGCCGAACAAAAAACGGAAGGAAATATAATTAACACGCCACCACTTAGCCTTATTTATTTACTCTTCGATCGTAGTTAGTCTCTGCCCGGGCGCTAAGCTCCACAGGGCTTTCTCTTTAAAGCACTTTATGATCCGACGGTGAGTTTTGTGAACACACTCCTTTTCCTCAGAAATCATGAAAAGACGCAACATTTACAATTTCCCTTCCCCTCTTCTTCTAAGGTTTGATTTCCCATTTTTTCCTGGCAAAAACTGGGATGTTTCTATCAAATTCTGTTTGATTTTCATCATTAAAAATACATTCTGAAGAACGTCCCAAACTCTAGTTGAGAAGCAAGCCTGAGATACGCTGAGATAAACCATCCCATTTAAACGATCGCTCGGGTCAGTTCACATTTCCCCTCTCTCCCTGCTTCCTTTTGCATTTCAAACAACGATCTCCTTCGTCCTGCCCACCCCCACCCCCACCCCCGCTTTGTGTCCAAGCAAACGGGGAGAAAACGACACTGGGCTTCTCTTTTAAAATCTCCATCCCAAAGAAAGATCCATGCAAGGCTGCAGCATCTCTCTAAATCTGAGAGGTTTGATCTGGCTCTGTAGATTCACAGCATGCTGGAGCCAATTTGGGGCAATTCCTTTTTTGCAGTTTTACAGATTAAGTGATACAACAGTGCTCAAGATTAAGATAAACCAGGCAAATATTTATATATTTATTTTGCAATCTAGATGAAGTATATCTGTTGCCTCTCTAGGCTCGCATGGACAATGACAAAAATCGAGAAAATCCTTGGATTGTCGGGATCTTCTGTTTTCCTATGTTTCCTACACTCCTTAATCGCAGGAGCTTTTTCTCAGGCAGAAGGTCCAGTGAAAGCAGCAGGCATTGTTTCTAGGTAAATGTAGATGTGTGTGAGAGAGTGAATGAGTAGGGAAAAAGAAAGAAAAAAAATAAAGAAAGAAAGAAAAAGAAGAAAAAGAGAATTAATGTGGCTTCAGGCTAGGTTGTATAACTTGGAAATAGAGTTCAAACACACAAAAATTCAAAGCTCAAAATTTGGAAATTCTCAGATTATATATTAAAAAGGTTTATGATGTATTTTAGCACAAGGACAAGCTTTGATATTGTTCTACTAAAGGACAGGGAAAAAACTTGACTATATACTCCTAGTATCTTTATACTTCATATAAAGTATGTATAAAACTTTGTACTCCTAGTATCAAGTAACCAATGGTACCCAACCTGTCCTAATTTCTTGAACCTGCACCTTGACCTCTTTAGGATAAATACCCATTTTTAACTGTTCTCCCACAGGAAAAAAATAAAATAAAATGTGTGGTAAAGTTGACAAAGGGAGCAAGAAGGCGCTTGGGACTGAGCACTTCCCACCATATCCATCTGAGAAATATGAATGTGATGGATTCTTGAAGCAGAAAAGCTAAGATCCACAAGGGAAGTGGGTGTTGGCCCAAAGGTTAGGGTTAGGAGGAACTTGGTGGGAAAGCAGCTTATGAGTGTTTCATTTTCTCAGTCAGTGGGATAAAATATGTGTATTTTTTTTTCAGATAAGAACTCAGTATAGATCATTTTAAAAAGCCTTAACTGCCTTTTGAATAAACAGGACTATTTTTCCTCCTGGAAGACCAATCAGTGATCTCCTGGCACTACCCTGTCACTGCCCTGCTAAAAGGGACCGGGCTTCAGCACATATTAGGGACAGCTAATATCCATATGATGAACCAGCACAGCAAGCCATCCTAGAATCTATTTCATCTTCTGGAGGGAATCAGTTGGGGCCTAGTAACTACACAAATGCACTTTCAGTCAAAGACTTGAGGAAACCAACTAAATTAGAATCTGATCTAGAAAAGAGTTCCTCATTCCAACCTGGTTGCTTGACAAGCCAATTTAGAGGCTGGCCTGAAATGCCCCTTTGTCTTACTTCTTGCAGGACATTTGACTGGACAGGTCTTTGCTTTACTTTGCATTTAATCCTGATCAAAATGAAACAGTCTCCCTGAATCTTTAAACTCCTTGGTTAGGATGGAAGGAATTTCCTTACAAAGGGAAACGGCAATCGGGATTTTTATATGTGACCTCTACTGGAAATTGCAGGTTTGGGAAATTAGATACTATATATTTTCTGCAACATTTCTTCTGGATTATACCTGGCCCTTGGGGAAAGTATAGTATAATGTTAAACAATGTTGAAATGATCAGTATTTGTATGCAGTTGGCTATTATTCTATTTATTCAATCCTGAGGGATTCTGAGCAGTTTATATTATCTTCTTATAGCAAAAGGGATAATATTTTTTTTAAAATGTCATAAAATTACAAATTCAGGTTAGAAATACTACAGTAATAAAAGTTACTATAAAATAAAATGGGGGTGGGGCATCACAATAGAATTCATCAGTCTATACTTTGATGGTTCTATAATATATGCCATGTTATTGGGATTGTTCTATTATCTCAATGTAGCCAAAGAACAAATGGAATGTTGTGACATTTTTAAGGTAGCTTCCTGATTTATCACTCAAACATCCACTGAATTATATATCTGATAAGATGAACAAAAAAGTTAAGACAATCCCAAGGTAACACCATACTCTTTCCTGTATTTATCCCATGTAATGTATCTATATGCACTGGGAAAAAGCATTACTTCTCTGCAATGCTGTACATCCACTTTACTCCCCTCCCTTCCCATTTCCAGGAACAATTAAATGACGAACTTGCTCATTCTGAAAGAATCACTTGTGAAAGTGCAATTTTTATAGCCAATACCCTGCGCTCTCCTCCAGCAAAGACAAGAAAGACAGTGATTTCTGGTGGCCCTGGGTGAAAACCAGGCTGCTCTCATGCCTTTAAAAATCAGCATCGCTGCTGACTTTCCAGTTTGGCTGGTAGTTTTGAGGGGACTTCCTAGACAAGGGATTGGATACCTAGCATAGCTTGACTGAAGAGATGTCTCTATGTTTGTGTGTTTATGTGTGTGGTGGTTTTGGGGGGGGGCTGCAGGCTAGATTCCTCCTGCTCTCTGGCCCTCAGATCTGTTGCTTTAGAAAGATGCATAAAGCTGAAAAAAATTATATGGTCAAAGAAAGTGGGACTAGAAAACCTAAGGCGGGGGATGGGGAATCACAGAGTTGAAGCACTGTGCTGTTGTTTTGGCTTCTCATCCTCGGGCACATTTCCTGCACAGCAACGGCTGAATAAAAGGAAGATAAGGGCTGATGTTTAGACTGTGGGAGGCGGTTGGTTCCCAAGCGATTCCAAGGCTTTACCCAGTTCCACCTATCTGTACTTCTATGGTTGCAATCAGAATATCTAACCATTGTGAGATTTCAATGGCGGATCGATACCCTGGGAGACTGGTCCTGTTGTGGAAAAGGCGAGGAGTAAACAGATGAATACAGTTGCCGGCTCCAAGCTCGTGGTTTTCCAGAGATGTTTTTAAAGCCTTCATAGTGGCTTCCTAGTTAATTGATGTCCTCCTGTTATTTCTCGATTGTATTTTTATAAAACCCATTTCAAGGAAAAGCCATCGGAAAGCTTTTCGAATTTTTACAGATTGCAATTCCAAAGATCACCAAATATCATCTGGAATAGATTAAATTATGTACCTTGGAATGATCGATTTATATATCTATGTCAATGGGAATGAATAGCAATTTTATAGCAAGATTTCAGGAAGAAGGAACAATTTGGGGAGGGCGATGAAGAGCTGCAGTCCCAGTTCTTTTCTATGTTCCTTCTGAACAGCCAGACTAAGCAGGATGATGCAGCAATCGCCATTCCACTAAAGAGAAGGACGGGAATAAGGATCACCAAAGAAGGGGTGACTGGGGCTGGGGTGCCATAAACTCCTTGCTTGGGACATGCAAAGCCCAGGATTTTCAAATGAAATCGCGAGATCGTTGGTCTTGTTCGTGCTGATCATCTGAAAAGCAATCACTTTACTGCAAATAGCAGGGAAATACGTTGAATTATACTCAACTCCCTTCACTTTTCCTCGAAAATAACCCAGAGACGACCGTTGCCGAGTTTTTCCAAGTGAAAAGAGCATTTTCCTAGAAAAAGTAAATAACAGCATTAAAATGTTGAAATTACCATTTTAAAATTAAGCTATGCTTAAAATCTATCAGGTTTTCTTGATAGAACAATCCATAGCTCACAGAACCTTTCATAGACTCTCAGGAGCATGGAAAATGCTATTAATTTTGCTCTCCACCACCAACTATTTTAATGGTTTCTCTATTGCCTATTTCTTTTTCTTCCATTAATGTCACTAAACAGGAACACCCAGATATAATAATTTTATGTATTCATTTCAAATGCTAAATAATACTTTTGATTTGCCCGCTTTGTATTTAAATTCTTGGGCAATTGGGGAGGGGTGGGCTGAGGGAACAAGATGGCCTCTTCCCCCAAATCATCAAAATTAGTTAGAAAGTACATTTAACCTTGGCAAATGTGTTCATCTGTGGGTTTTATTTTTTAAATGGACTCAATTAGAAAGAGATGAGCCTGTAAAAAAAATCGCAGTTGATTACATGTTCTAAGCATCTTGAATTAAGCATCTTCACAACCAAAATGAAAGGGGGAGGGGGAAGAGTTCTGCTCTCCGAGGGTGGATCTATATGCCTCTGTAAAACTCCAAAGAGACTTTCTTGGAGCTGAATCCTCTCAGTTTCGGTGGGATCGTGTCAGAATAGGTTGGAAATCTATCTGGTTTACAGCATGAGAATATTCCCTTCCAGATCTAAAGATCTCCAGCAAAGGTTCTGGGCTTGGAAAAAGATTCAGGCTAACTTGGAGGCAAACCCAAAGCGGTTATTTTCGAGAAGACCTGACTAAGATCGTGCATAGGACCTTTTTTTTTTTCTTGGGCTGCCTTGTTGCCAGTAGATCTTGGAAAAAGCTGGGTGACCGATGGGTGGGTGGGTGCCTGGGGACATGGATGTGGAAAGAAGGAAGCCCTTACTGAGGGAAACTCAGTATTTTGTAACAATCGGTGTCCATACGGGGGGGGGGGGGAGCGGGCGGAGATCCCAACGTGACTCTTTCTGCCCAGATTCTCTGTTCCAAGCGAGATCTCTCTTTGCGATCTTGGGAGTATTTAGAATCTTCCCGCGCGGGAGGTGGAAGGAGATGTTGGTAGGCCCCACTCCACCCAGATCTGGGCCTCTGTTTCTAGAGGGTGAAGAAGTGGTCGGCTTTGTGCTTAGAAAGGCAGATGCTGGAGGGACCACCGTACGTGCTGGGACTTGCCCCCCCCCCCCCCATCTCCACCCCTAAGGAAGGGGAATCATTGCAGGCTTTCTTTTCTTCTGCTAGTTTTCTCCTACAGGGCTCGCCCTTTGTTCTGGCTGGGGCCAAACAGCTGCTTCTGAGCCCAGCGGACTGGGCAGCTCCCGCTGAGTGCTGCAGGGGTGGGGGGGGGGCGCTGTATCCTCATAGCTTGGATCCTCAAGAAGACCAATGGAGGGTATCCCTGAGAAGGGAGGTCTGATTTGGAGGGACTTCTTTTTCCTAATCCAAGAATACCTTATCAATTAGGAGAGGGGACTCCATCAAACCTTGGTGTGTGTGTGTTGGGGGGGTATCAGTTGTTCTGGGATACTAAGATCAATTGCACCGATGTCTCATTCAACATTAGAATAATCATCAGAATTTCAGTACCTATTTTTATAGTTTTCATACATCAGTGGACCAAAAAAATACAGTATAAAGGGGGAAATTACATCCACAGAGACTGCAGAGAGAAAAGAGAGGTAGTGATTAAAGGAACACTTGGCCCCAGACTCCAAGTACCTCAAAACGGCCAGGGGACTGTCATCTAGTCCAGAGGTCACCAACTGGTGGTCTGTGGACCACTGGTGGTCACAGAAAAATTATTTTGCATTTTTTATATTGCATTAAATCAGGGGTCCTCAAACTACAGCCTCTGGTCTGAATATGCGCAATAAACACTTGTGTTGCTGCAGAGAGTCTTCCCCTTCAGATTTTTTTGTGCGGGTCAGAGCGGGACAGAAATTCCAACTTGGGGTCTGCTTCAGCCTCCTGGTGTGGGGCTTTGGGCGAAGGCTGGAAGGAAGTGCCGCAGATGGCAAAGAGCCAGAGGGCCTTATTCCAATGGGACTGCATCATGGCCTGGAACAGGCTGACCATCTCAGCCCAGCTGAACCTCCAGGTGCCTGTACCTGGCCTTGCACTCCTGCAGGTCTTCCCTCTGCTTGGAAAGCCTATGCTCATAGTCCTCAGTGAGGTGCTTCTGCTGAGCCTCCTCCTCGATCAGATCTAATTTGAACTGAGCCAGCTGTTTTGCCAACTCTTTCTCATGGTGGCTGCTTAGCTCCAACAACTGCTTCCTGTTGGGGCCCTAAGGAGCCCAGGTGGACAGGCGAGGAGTGGCTGGGAGGGGAGGGGCGAGTAGAGGCTGGCGAGGCACCCCTTGAAATGAGTGGCTTCAAGTTGGCCATGCCCATCCAGTCACATGACCACCTAGCCACGCCCAACAGCTCTGTCATTAGGCAGATCATATTAGTGGTCCGCGGGGTTTAAAATTATGAATTTAGTGGTCCCTGAGGTCCAAAAGGTGGGTGACGCCTGATCTAGTCCCTGTCTTCTCACCTCCCCTCACCAATCCCTCCTTTTGCTTTATGGTTTCAGTGTTTTTTTTTGTCTTGCATTGAGGAAATATCAGTTGGGATGGCCAGCTCCAGCTCCAGCTCCAGGGAATTATCTGAAATCATCTAATATATTGTAGTCAGGAATGGGGTGACCCTAATTTTACCCCCTCCCATTTAATTATGAAACTTTTAGACCAGAATTTTTCAATCTTAGCATCTTTAAGATGAATGGACATCCAGGAATTCCCTAACCATCTTGTTTAGCCTGAACAGCCTCCAGAATCTTCTCAGCTTAAACTGAGTAGTTGTGAAAATAAAATAGAAACATTCATCTGCAGCTCCTTGGAGAAATCAGAGAAACAGAGAGAGAAATAAATGATTTCCACTCATCCATACAGCAATACAAGTAGTCCTCAACTTATAACCACAATTGAGCCCAAAACATATGTTGCTAATTGAGAGATTTGTTAAGTGAGTTTTGCTCCATTTATGACTTTTCTTGCCATGTTTGTTAAGTGAATCATTGCAGTTCTTAAATTAGTAACACAGTTGCTAAGTGAGTCTGGTTTCCCCATTGATTTTGCTTGTCAGAAAGTTAAAAAAGGGGGATCACATGACCCCAGAACACTGCAACCATCATAAATGTGAGTCAGTTGTCAAGCATCCAAATGTAAATTATGTGATCATGGGAATGCTGCAATGGTCATAAGTGTGAGAAATGGTCATAAGTCACTTTTTTCAGTGCCATTGTAGCTTTGAATGGTCATTAAGTGAACTGTTGTAAGTTGAGGACTACCTGTATAGGGTTGAGTAGAAACAGTGTGGGGGGAGTCATCAGTGGAGATCTTATCTGTTTTTCTTCCGGGGCTTGGGTGCTAGTCTCTTGAACATCCCTTCCTCCTAAATCAGTTGCACTCTGCAAGAATTTCATATTTGCCCTCTTGTAAATACTTCCTATGTGATGGTATGCAAAGGACAATAAATTATAAACCAAATTTAAGGCAAGAGACAAGAAAAGGAAATACAGCTTTCACTAATGCACAACAGCGGTACTCAGAGTATCTCTCCATGGTTTTCTATTTTGGCAAACCACATCAGTTTTCTTGATATCCATGCCCTGCTTGGATATATATTACCTTTTTATTTCAAGTATTTAATTGTTGTTTCTCAATATTTATTGTCAAAAGGCTTCCTCTCAGGATCAGGCTATAAATAGTGCCATATACTGAAACACAACAAATAAATTTAGAAAACCAGTTATGCATGACAAAAGTTGTCCAGGACACTAGTTACCAGCATATATGGAGAACCTTTTTGCCTGTGGGTACTTTAGCCAAACACCATCATGCTCTGAAAACATTCAATTTCTTTCTAGCCTTCATAGATTATCTCTTCCTTCTCCCAGCCTATGAGTATAGATGCAGCTTCACATGAGATGTCCTGTTTAAAATAATAGGTGCTCCCCCACCCCTTAAGTAGACACCACTCCTGCTGTAGCTTCAAAGTGTGTAAAGTATGTCACTCATTATCTTGAAGGAGAGATCATGTGACCCGCTGGGTGTGTGTGGCTGGAGGTATATCTTTGGAGTGTTGGGAGACAGGGATACCCCCCTCCCATTCCTCTGGTCACTAGCTAGCCTTCCTGCAACCATTTTTCTCCCAGCCTTTGCCCTTTCCATTAACACTTTCTTTCCCAAGTTCTTCCCATATCTGTCAACTTCCGACCCAATCCTGCCCCATTTGAATGTCATCTTCTCTCTATTTTTAACAAGCTAGAAGAAAGGAGGGGAAAGTGTGCTTTTAAGCCTTTCTGCATTAATAGTATTTAAAAATCTAGCTTTTATTTCCAGTCAGTGGTCCTGCTTTTGCTTATTGCACTGTCCATTACAAAATTAATAAGGGATGTTGGTAAATTGGGGGTTTGTTGGTTATTTGCCAGTTTCCAGTGGATTCCATTTTTTCACTTGTCACTTAAGTAAGAGAGGCAGACAACCTGCAGCTGTTTCATAGGATCTTGCTTGTTGTCCAATCTGCTCCTTTCTCCCTGGGTCTGGGTCTTTTATTTTCCTATTTCACTTAAAAGAAAGGAGGCCAAACATCCCAGGAAAGCCAGACAGAATCCTACAACCAGACCTTCCCCATTCCAACTGCAGTGTTCAATTGATGGATGTTTTCCCCCTTAGCTGATGATGTGTTGAAAGGGAAGGGCAGGAAAGTCAAACATCTTACCTGCACAGATGTACTGTAACTGGCCAGTTCACAATCCAAAGAAGGCCATCTGGCAGTTTCTCCAAACTGGTATAGAGTATAGGAGTCAACAAATGTTATCCTGTATGTTATAAATGTTATAAAGTAATGCCACCTCAAAGATGGCTAGACAATATCAGGCTCTGTAGAAGGGAAATACCTGAAGCTATTTGCAAGGCAATCCTGCAAATGTTGACTCATAAATTACTCCCATTGAGTTCAGTGGAGCTTACTCCCACATTTGAGTTTTTCTAAGCGTTGCCCAAAATGTCTTAACTCATAATTCATTTTATAGGCCCTCACTTGTATTTGCTAGAAGTCTGGATTTCCATTAGTGCCAACTGAAATCCCCCATCCAGAGCTAAATTGCTAGGCATCTGGGAAGAACATTTTTAGAATGAATTGCAGAGACGGAAGGGTTAAGCATTCTTTCCCCCACAGGCTGCAATTCTTAGACAATCTCCCCATGTGGCAATCAAGATTAGGGAAAAAAGGCTTCCACGTGTGCTAACACAAAACATTTCTCTAAATTTAATTGCCATATGGGAGGGTGAGAGGGGGTGCTTCCATGAGAGGTTAATTAGGAGGGAAGTATTAACCCTATTTTCTATGCATGCTGTGGTACCCCAAATCCTCCCCACATAGCAATTAGGTTAGGAAGAAAATCTTCCATTGATTTCATGTGTTGCATAAGTCTCTTGAGATGGGAAGAACTTTGTTCATGCTCGAAGGCACTGTGTCCTTCTGTTTGTGAAAACTGCTTCCAGTCAAAAAGTGAAAGCAGTGATCAGAAGTGCCTTCAGGAAATGCTGATGTGCATTTGTATTAAAACTCTTATTTACTCAGGTAAATTATCCAGGCAAAAAGAAGCAATGGGATCTTTGAAAATAAGATTAAAAAAAAACTCTTTCAATTCAATAATTCTTTCAAGAATGCCTAAACATCCACATGCAGCAAACACAAATCAACAACCAATTTTCTCAGATCCAAAGAAGGAAACAATGTCACACCAGAAGCTGCCTATCTATTGACGTATTAAAACAGTTGTATTAAAGAGGTTACATCATATAAATATAGATAACAACTACCACAACAGTAGTAGGCCAGCTGGTGGAAAAACAGAAAGGAAATCAAGAGAAGATCTAGGCAAACAAATAGGTTTTTAATTTATGGTGGAAACTGTTCCTAGTGAGAACCCACTTAATCTCCATGGGGAGGTTGTTTGATATAGATGTCTGTATGAAATTAAAAACAGGCAAGACATCCTGTTGTACCTTAAATATCAATTAACACATTTAATGTTGCATAAGATTTCTGTAGCAAGCCCTTACTTTAAGTACTCACCTAAGTGTTGAATACTATCTTCTTAGCTGTACATAATAGAATACAAAGAACATATGTTACAAAGGTTAAGCAAAGAGGAACTGTCCTTCATCTACAATTTTTATATTATCTTGTAACATAAATGTAAAGCAGGCCAATTTTATTCTGGTATAAAATTTATAGAGGAGCCAACCTATATTTGGCTTCAGAAAATTCTACTGGAATTACCTTGCTTTCAAATAAGCTTTAGACATTAAAAACCAAAGGTGGTGTTTCAGTAACAGTTGGTCCAAACTAGCATCTATCCATCCAGGCATAGTTTATGTAAATTTGTCTCTGGGTCAAGTCCCTAATTTCCACCCCAAAGCACCTAGCAGATTCTACTCCCATGTAGGATTCCAGCTGTAGGTTATTGTCTGTTTGTCTATATATCTTTCCATCCATCCATCTATCTAATATGGCTGGGAATTGTGGGAGTTGAAGTCCACACATTTTAAAATTACCAACTTTGAGAAACAATGTCTAAACTTTCTGATTCACAATATTTTTATTTTTATATTTATATGCCACCCTTCTCCGGAGACTCAGGGCGGCTTACAATGCGTTAAGCAATAGCCTTCATACTTTTGTATATTTATACAAAGTCAGCTTATTGCCCCCACAAACCGGGTCCTCATGGAACTTGATCTGCTCCAACATTCCCCTCCCCCCACTTTCTCCTAGCCATTGGGTGTTATTTGCACAGGGCTGACTATATCACGCTAACCCAGTGGATTGCAACCTCATGACCTTCATATGGACCGTAAGTCCCACAAGCCTCAGTAAGTATAACTAAGATCAGTAGTATTGGGAGTTGTAGAGCAAAGCATCTGTTGATACCATGGTGCTTCCTGTTCTCAACTTTCAGAAGATTTGGGTGGTGGGGAATGAAGCTCTAAGCAACTGAGCCAAAGGGAGCAGAAATGGATTGCAGTCTACCATGGGAGTCCTTCTACAACTATTTGGATAATTTGTCTAAAAAGTACTAGTAATATTACTATCCTGGCACTTTATTTCTGATTAGGTGGCTATAGAAATTGTTCAGTTTTGTCTTCTGGACAAGAAGGACAAGGTCCATGGATAGACCAAGAAGCTATTTTAGCAAGCTGTATTGTGCACTGAAACAGTGTCAGAAGCTCCGCAACTCTCCCAGGCTTGTAACCTTGGGCAAGAATCCCTGTCCTCATTTCCATGAGGGTGGGCTTCTCTCTATGTGTCTTTTTGCTTTGAAGATTCTCTTGGCTCATATTTACTTATTCAGAAATGTTCTATGGTTCAGTTGTTCACATCAACCTTGAAGATGGGCCATATCTACCTCTCATTTCGCCACAAGTATAGTCCAAGTTTCTGAAACAATTTGCATAAATCGAACAAAAGTGACATTATACATCTGGAAAGATTCTTCTGTTTTGACTAAAATTAGGCTTGCTGTTTGTGCTTCTGTGATGTTTTCTCTTTAAAAAACAAGAATTTTGGCTGAAAAATAAAATATTAGGATGGTTATCAGAGATGTTTTCATCTGCAGGGCAGTTTGTTACAAGATCATGACAGATTCTTATCATTTTTTTAAAATAAAAACCCATGGAGTATACAACCCCAACTTAAAAACAACAGCCATATTCGCTCTATTATAAGAAAAGTAAAATAACCTTGGTGGGACACTCTTGGTGAGAACACAGCAAGAGCCTTCAGTTCAATTAAATTCAAATTCTCCATTCCAAGCTATCTCTGAGAGGCTCAGGCCCACTGATCTTTCCCAGTGAATAGGAACCAGAGACAGGGTACCTCTGCATCCTAGTTGTAACATATAGTTTTTGTGTCTAGCCACAAATGGCCTTAGTCACTATTCACAAGTTCTGTTGTAACTTCTAGAATATGCACAGAGCATTATGGTCAATTTTTTAGTATAGTCATGCTGAATCCTCAATCTATTAATGGAGGTTTCAGAATAAGAAGAAAAGCAGCAGATTTGGACAGAGAAACAATTAGGAGGCCAACAGTAGTCAAGTATTCCTACAATTACTCACTGGGCAGGGTTTACCAATCCTTTACTATTCCATTTTCAGGCACATTTAATATCTGAAAGAGCAGGAGATTTACACTTTAATCTGCCCTGATTGTAGGAATACTACAAAGAAAATAACTCTTTAAAAGGATAACTTTTAATGCAATTTAATATCTATTAAAAAGTGAAGCACACTGAAGATAATCAGGCTTAAATGATTTTCCTTTTTTTAAATACAAAAATGAACAGGAAAAAGTTAACCAATACATAAAGGTATCAAGAAAAAAATAAATAAAACATCTAACCTAAATGTAAACAAGACTAGGAAAGGATTGTTTTTCCTGCTGTGTGAATATGCAAAACAGTACATTTTTAAATCAGCAAGTAACCAATAAGGAACTATCAGATTAATGAAGACAAATTTTCTTGTTTAACAATTTAGTCTTAAGTGTAATTATTTCTTCTTCTTCTTCCTCTTCCTCTTCCTCTTCCTTTCTCTTCCCTTCCCCTTCCTCTTCCCCTTCCCCTTCTTCTTCTCCTCCTCCTCCTCTTCCTCCTCCTCCTCCTCCTTTGCTTTTATCTACCTCTTCATCTAGGAATTTAGAATATTCCACCATCCTGTTATTTTTTTAATGTTTGCTAGTGCTTGAGGAACTCAACCTGAGTGAGTTTGTCCATCACAGATCATATAACATTTTATTCATTACCCTTTGAATATATGCAGTACCCATGGAAATCACAATTGCAATATTAAAGTTAATATATACATTTATAAACATGTATATGTATTAAATATATTACATAGAAATCAGCTCCATTCTGACTCAACAGATCTTCATTCCTTGTAATCCCAGCACTTCTTCAGAGTCTAGGATCAAGAATGGTTTTTGAGTTGATATTTTTCAGGTCGGGTTCTTTTGGATTATATGTTGTTCTGTTGTTTTCTGTTTAATTTCTTGTTTGCTGCCCAGAGTCACAACAAATTATTTAAGGCAAAAGCAGTTATGGCACAATCAAACACTGATAGAATCAACCAATTAATGAACAAGGATCAGGCTGGCCCAAGTCAAGAATATAGTCTTAGCCTGAATTCAGCTCACTATATGAAGCAAATCAGATTCTTATCTTTCCCCCATCTATGAAGAAAATGTTCTCAGCATACTTTACAAAGCTGCATAAAGTTTTCTGAGAATTCAAGGAAATCATTTCCAATGCATTTCCATTTTGTGGTAAGCTCCACCAACTCAGAACCCTCTGTTCATATTACAGTGCAGACTATCATTGTTTCCCCAGGTTAGAAATCTGGCAAGGAAACTGTAGCACAACAGATGAGGGGGGGGGGGAGCTATGGAAAAGAATGGGATTGGTTTTATTATTACCTGGTGTAAAGCACAGCTAGAGCACCTGCTGCTCTTCATATATTTAGTTCAGGTACAATTTCCATAATATGTTGCTCTTGGCATACTGATTAGAAAGTTATGGAAACTGAAGTCATTCTTGAATTTCTGATTATAGACAGAATTAATTAACAGCCACCTCTTCTCTTGTTCTATCTCATTCTTTCCCCTCTACGGGTCCTTATCTTCCAATTTAAAATAACAAATGGAAGAGGTGGAGGATGCCAGCTGCCTGCTTTTGGCAGCAGGGGTAGCAGTGCAGCAATTACAACTGGGCCAACCTGAACAACCCCTGCAAGTAAAGCTTCCCTCTTAGAAAGAAAATGCCCCTTGCAGAGGAGGGAAAAAAAGTGTTTTTGGAGTTCCAGTTTCCCCAAGGCTCCACCTGAGCAGGGAACTGGAAATTTTGGCTAGCTTCTTCTTGGGCTCCAGCTGGCTCACTCCTTTAATGCTACAGCTGGGGGAGTTCATCCTTCTTAGATTTTTCTCTCTACTTCTCTTCCCTTTTATCTCCCATACAAGGTCTCCTTATCACAGGCCTGGATGAAGCGTCTCAGCTGGGATGGGTGGCTGGGAATGGAAGTTCCTCACTGCCTCTTTGCAGTCTCTTTCAGCCCAGGAGAGTGGAGGAAGAGCATGTGTGAAAAGATATGGCTGCAGCTCAGATAAGCACGTCACTCCTGGCAGTCTGGTCCATGCCCCTTGTGTTTAACCTGTCTGGGCAATTCAGTCAAACCAGTGGGGCAAAAGTGAGGCCTAGGAAAGAAGCTGGGGAGAGATAGGTCTTCAGACCAGCCAGCTGCAGGCAAGGCCTAGTCCCAGATTTGTCACTGTCCCAATGAGAAAGGAGGTGATGGGGCTACTTCTGAGTCTATTATTGCCCTGTTGACAATAATGGGGTTAAAAAAGAGGGAGAAGAAGGATGTTGATGCTGCTGAATTTACAGACCCTCTTGCACAAGAAGCTTACCCAAAATGTAGTTTGCTCTTTTGTGGCTTAATGAGCTAGACCTGCCTATCATGATTTCTTTAAGAAACTAGGCTAGGGTTAAGCAAAATCATGCTTAAGGATATCTACACACAGTCAATACATGAGAGAAACTGATTACATGTGCAGAGATACATTGTTGAGGCAATTTGTTGCTGCTGAATCCAACCTTGAAATAAAAGTTTGCACTTTTAAATGCATATTAAATAGTGTTATTCCTTCATTCAGTACACTGAAATGGTTCCTGAGGTCCTCAAGGAAATACTCTCCGTGTGTGTGTGTGTGTGTGTGTGTGTGTGTGTGTGTGTTACAGGGGAGAAGTGATGGAATGGGAAGAAAGCAGGAAGCCATTCAAAGGAAGATTCCAAAATGCAGACAATCTGGTTTACTGCATTTCATAGCAGATCTATTAATCCACAAGTTTGTCTTTAAAAGGATCCCCAAAAGACTGCTTCATCCAATTGAAGACTGCTTCAAAAATTCATCCAATTCTTGCAAGACTTCCACAGTGGAAGTTTTAGGGTGCATAAACAGGCTCCATTATCAGCAAAGTGAAAGGCCAAGTTTTATTTAGGAGAGGTAAATACCTTTCAGAAAGATTGGTTTGATAATAAAAAAGCTCCATAGTCAATGCCCTTGATGTTTTACTCAATATGTTTAGCTTGCCTGCCTAAACTGATGGGAATTATTTCACACTGGATCTTGTCCTCGCAGTTCAAAATTTCCAAAGGGAGGAAAACTGCTTATCATGAAACCTATTTCACTTATTAAAGAAAACACCAAACAATTAAGAATGGGCAAGAATAAAGACTGATTAAGGGTGAAATCAATGTGTCATCCCAATATTTGCTTCAGGATAAGAAAGGAGGAAAATTGTTTCCTGATCTTTCTTCCTCCACTACTGACCAATTAATAGAACATGGCAACTAACAACAAACTCTGGACATTTGTGAACTGAAGAGACAAAAGAGCTTTGAGGATTGGAAAGTGTGTGTGTGTCTGAGCCTAAAGAGGGAGCCTGCTTCAGAAATTTGAAATCAACAAGATTTTACTAGTTTGCAAACTTCCTTTGAGATCTTGCAAACTTCCCTTGGGGAAATTCAATTAAATATTAAATAACAAGATCCTTTCTTCCTTCCTTCCATTTATTTTGTACAAAAGTCAGAAATTACACTCATATTACTGGCACAACATAGGACTTACTTTAACGTGGCATTATGTTTAAACGTTTGATTCCAGGAGCAAACCTGCCAGGCTAAGGTTTTACATTTTGCTCATAAGCCTGAAAGACTTGAAATGCTGCACACCTTCGCTTTGGAAACGGAACAAGACAATTTACGAAACTCAACCCTTTCAATAGTTAAGCCAGCTAGATTTATTGCATATGAAATAGGAACTGGATCTCTAAAACGATGGTGCCAAGTAATGAAATGGCCGGGAAGCATTCGCTTTCTTTGCTGCGGGCTGCAAAGATAAAAAATTCTACCTTGGTTACCGAGAAATCTCGGTAAACCGTGTTCGAAATGTTGCCTAAAGAGGGAGCGGTAGATTTGTGGAGTTGGTGGACCTCCTGTCATTTCAGGGAAAGGGGCGTCTAAGGATTATGGGTATGGTCAAATCTCCAAGGAGGGCCGGGTGGATGGGTGGGGCATCATCATTCTAGGAAAATTTGTTGCTTGCACGAAACATGCTTCGACCATGAAAATACTCCGTCCTTGCTCTATGGACAATTTGAAGGACCTTAAGCGGAGGGCACAACCCAAACGGTGGCTGCCACCAGCCTGAAAGGGATTCGGGTTTTTTTTTTTACACAACTTCGATCTCGGTCAAACATCAACAGGCAGGTGTGGTGCGAAAAGAGCGCGCGGCCAATCCTCAGCCAAGCGAAAGCAGCGGCGGCGGCGGCGGCGGCGGGGGCGGCTGGATTGTGGCGAGGGGAGGTAGGTTCTTCCGAAGCCTCTTCTGATGACACTTCGGAAAGTTGGGGCAGGAACAGCGGGTATTTGTGTGCCTTTCTTTCATCGGGAAATAAATATCTGCCCTTTCTGCTGGATAAATTATGACGCGGAGGGGTTGATGGCCCGACGCGCTCATCTTTAGTAATATTCCACTCTGGAGCGCTAAAGTCCACCCATTGCTAGGAAAGAGGAGACAGCGGTTCATCTTCGCTGCCCAACAGACAAGTAGTCTTGAGACTCAGTGGTCAGCCGAAGTGGTAGGACACCGGGGCGCAAAAGAAAGGCCCACATTCCCACCAAGTGAGAATCGAAGCAGTGGGGTTTGCTTCGGAATGGAAGAACGAAGAGCCTAAAAGGCAAATACCCCACGAGATGGGGTGCCGAAATTTCGTGGTGCCCGCGTCTAACTAAAAAACCAACTTTCCTTGCTAAACTTCTGGGAATCGTTCCAAAATCCAATCACATGCCCAATTATTCTCTAAGGAACTGTCGTCCTCTGGATAAGCAACATCTCTATACCGGTATTAAGCGCTGGGCAAACAATGAACAGGAATGGCAGAATCCTTGATCCTTCACCCCGCTCACGGGTCCAGATCTTGATTAGGTCACCCGAATCTACAAAAATCTTTCTATCTGAATCCCCATCACGTGTGAGGAATTTGCCTCTTGGCGAATTTGGGGGATCGGAAGAAAAGCGGTACCCTTTTAAGTTGATAAGGAAAGCACCTAGGTGACCCGAGAACGGCCCCCGAGGTGGGCCACTTACAAAAGGGAGTGAAGAAAAATCTTTTTGTAGCAGGGTCAGAGAGTTATCTAGGCATCCTGGGGAAAGAGGAGCTGCAAAGCCGCCTCTCGAGCTCGTTTGCTCTTTTCCCACCGCGGAACTCCAGGGCTAGAGACAGGGGGGAATGCGGAGGCCAATGCCTCCCGTTAGGTCTGCTCTGCTCCGCAATTCCGGGGCTTGGTGCCCCCAACGAGCCACCCAGAGCTGGAGAGCTTCGCTGGGTCCTTCCCCCGTTTTCTTGGCAGAATATCGGCAGCAAGTCTTTGTCAAGGACATAGGGATGGGGAGGGATGTTTCAGAATATATATTCGGGTTTAGGACCACCTTGCAAGGGCTTTATTAGTAGTTACAGTGCAGGAGTAAGAACGAGAAATAAACCAGTTGAATTCAATGGGGCTCCCTGCGGAACACGCGGAGACTGCCCCGGGAACCCATTCAAATCTGGGGCGTCTAGGGAGTGAATACAAACACAATCACTTCGGAAAACTCAGGCTACCTCCCTTCCCTAGCTCAGAATTTGAATCCAGCGCCTGCAGCGAGAAACCCAAATCAGCTCATTTGGAGAATTTTGTTTATTTATTTGGAGAATGATTGTTTTCTTTTTCAGTGATCCATCTCCCTGACCCGGGAAATAGGGGTCGTAACAAAGGAACATGGAATCTGATCATCTTCTCTTTTTTTCCTCTGTCTCCCGCCCCCCCTCCCCCCAAGTCACGTAATTATGCTCTGAATCAGTGAAGAAACTGAGACGCTTTTATTCAGCCTTGGAAAAACGGCCGCAATCGCCCTCTTCCTCTTCCCAGTCCCCGTTGGCTGGCTGGACAGTCGGCTCTGAGGGTCGCACATCTTGACTTTCTAGCCCCTGAGAAAGGAAAAGCCCCCGGGTTCAGAGACTGTGGGCTACTGCAAGGGCGTTGCTTCGATCCCTCGAAGAGAAACTGGGATGGCGATGTGGTTGGACTGACTTTTTGGTTGGGCCCCAATGGGCCAGGAATTTTTCGTCTTGGGGTCTGAATGGGGACTGCACCTGGGGACTGCCGGGCGAAGGCCTCCTGGCCTCTTCCACGCCTTCCTCCTGTTCAGGGTGGCAAATTTACCCTTCCACCCCAGGAACCCTTTCCTTCTTTTCCCCAGACCGAGTGATTCTAGTCGGGAACTCTCAGGGGGACATTTGCCCTCTTGTAAGATCGGTCCTCATAAACCACACTTGGAGCCCGCATTGGCGCCTACCCTTTCTCTCATTTCCCCAAACACAGCGGCTAGTCCTCTGGGAAAGGCAATAAAGGGGAGGCACCCGCGGTTGCTAGCCTGCAGTTTGCGCAATCTTAAAGTTCAACCTGGCTTCAAAAGCTGCCCCACCCAGTCCCCATGCCAATCCATTTTCATTCAAGAGAGGAAGATCTCTGACCCAAGAAGCTGGGGGTTTCCTGCTCCCGGCTAAGAGGCTAAGAGAGAGCATAAAGGGGGCTCTTCCTCTACCCCGCCTCTCTGGGTTGCGCCTCAAATGCTGTTAGTGGAAGCAGAGGCAAGACGCCAACTACGGGAAACGCCCCCCCCCCCCCCAGCTCCTGGGAAACCCGCAGCGCTTTCTCAGGGAAGAAAGCAGGAGGTATCGAGCACCACAGACATTTTTGTGCAAATTCCTGAAGGGAGAAGGCCACTTTTCCCAACTGGAGTCATTGCCTTTGCTTCCCCTCCATCCTAGCACTTCAGCTCCCATAGGGCTGGCTGGAGAGCAAAAGAGGTGTAATAAGCTCTTCGGAACGGCGCCAAGTGTATGTAGTGGAAGTCGAATAAAGGAACGCGCGCTTTCAACCCACTTGATGAATATAGAGCTCGGTGGATTTGCTGCCCCAAAGCGAAGGGGTTTAACCCCTCTGATTTCCAAGATATCTCTCCCCCCCTTTCTCAAACGATGGTCTTGGTATTTCTGGAGCGTCTCCTACTTGGGAGTAGCAAATTATGCGGTGCGCCTCAAAAACCAGGCACCATTTCATCCTCCATCATAACTTTTTTTTTCTTTTAATGCTACCCTGGAAACATTCTTGTAACTCAACTTATTTTCTCTCTTTTTTAAAAAGCCAACAAAGTGGCTAACAATTACCATCCCAGCTGGAACTGAAGGAAAGAAACTCGAAGGTCAAGTCCTTAAATCTGTGATCCTGCAGGGCCATGGGATTTAGTAATCAATCAGTCAATCGAAGTGAGCATTAATGAGATCCCATACACCCCTCCTGCAGTAAACCCTATTGCTCTGCGATCCTGCAGGGCGATGGGATCTAGTATGAAATAACTAGATCTATAAATCGATAGACAGGGGTGGGTGTTATTGGGATCCTATGCAGCCTTTTATAGGAGTAAGTCCCATTCCTCTCGCTAGATTTCCTTCTGCTTGGATACGCCCCGTGCAAATGTTTTGGGGAAGATTTGTTCATTTCTTCAGACCGAACTTTCCCTGCGTGTATGCAAATTGTACATTTAAGATATGTTAATGGGAAAAAAATAAAAAACTTTTTTAAAAAAAAGTACGTGTATGCGAGCAAAATAATTAATCGAGATCGGGTAGAAACTGGAGGAAAGGTGAGGCATGTGGCGAATCCAAGCTCCGCTTTTCCGAATACTCCATATCTTCTTACTCCATGTGGATTACAGCTGACGGCCGGCGCTTCACTTTTATTAATGAAATAAACGGAAGATAGACTTAAAACGACCAGGGGTTATTTTTTATACTCCCTTGAAGCATCCCTCAGTCGCTGTACAGCGGAAATAGACTGAAAAATAGTGAGGATTTAATTCGAGGAATTCTTTACCGCGCAAATTTGATTAAACGGAAGAGGGGGGCGTGCTCAGAAGGAGGACTCGCTTCCCTTCCTTTCCAGATGCTCTGGGAACAGTTCCTGGAATTCCTAGTCAGCCAGTTTGAAAGAGGTCCTAACAAGTGGTTTTAAAAAAAAGAAACAACAGACCAAACGGAACAAAACTACAGATGTGATTTAGGATCCTCCTATCCGTAGTTTCCACATAGACGTGCGAAGTTTCCCCCCCCTTAGCAGAGTCTAGGCCTTTTATTTCCTTGCTTTCCAGCAAGTGGGTTCACACAGTCAACGGTCAAAAGGAAACGCGGCTGCGGACCTCAGTTTTTGGCCCTATGATGCAATCCTGGAGAACGCCGGGATGTTCTTGATTTGTGACTGAGATTCCGATTCGCTTTTTATTCAAGTGTGAGCGCTGAACAGGCTGCAGGCAGGAAATATGGACCTGCAGCGCCTCCTAGGGGTGATACGTTTCGTTGCAAAAAGACTTTTTTATCTTAAAGGGGAGGCCTTTTAAGGTAGAGCAGCTGGAGAATCTCAGCTGCCTTTAATTTCTTTTTCTTTCTTTCCTTTTTAAAAAAGCTCCCTTCCTTTCCCGCAGATCTTGCTCAGTAAGACTAATCCACAGTATTGATTACCTCAAGGAATCTATCCGTCACTTTTCGATAGGAAGGATTCGGTTTCTCACCTTTCCTATTCGCATATCTCTGAGTATTCGCAGCGTCTGCATATATTGTCGCCGCTCTAGTGCGTTTTATTACGCTGGTTCAGTCTGCTGCCTCGCTTGGTTCTCAGCCGGATTTAAATCAATAATGGCAGATACAATAAGGCGCTATTCTTTAAGAAATGACAGACTAATCCATTGTTTCTCAATCTCAGCAACTTTAAGGGGTGTGGACATATTGGCTGAGGAATTCTGGGAATTGAAGTCCACATTTCTTAAATGTGGTTAAGGTTGAAATACTGGGATAATCTATCGCTGATTTTTGCTTAAAACAGGGAAAAATAACCCCACATCCATGAGAATTATTTTGCGCACCTGAAGCATTTTACCTGCTTACTAGACTACTTCTCCCAGTACCACGAGAAATCACATTTTAGGGCAGGCTGAGGATGATGGGAGGTGTTGTTCAATTTCTCTGAAGGGTAATGGGGGTGGCTACTGACCCGCATTCCTGGAAATTTTTACATTCCGGCAGATTCCCTATTTTTCCATTGGCACGGTGCATTTCGAAGTATCTGAACTGTAGTAGATTTAGCTTCCTGGGGCCCCACAAACCTGAACCGTAAACGAATCACAACCTGAGAGTTGGGTTCCTAATACCGGAATATCAGCACTGATCGATAAGTTTAGAGTTCGGTATGTCGTGTCAACACCTCGCACTTGGCAAATTAATTCGGTTTGTCCCCAGGTGATTTTTTTTCCTCCACTCCTGCTGCTTTTCCATACCTGCTTTCCGAGGGGCGCCGCCCTTGACCAATGTCTGAAAGCAGGCTCTTTCAGGATACCGGTTCGGAATGAGGCGTTTCTTCTTAAATGTTATTTTTTCCCCTGCTTTGGACTTGCTCGCGGCATGTTGTTAGGAACAGCGCAGAGTGAACTTTTCTATTTCCTATTTTTCGACCTAGGATTTCCTTGTGGTCTCCCTTCGAAATACAAGTCATCAGATCCCGCTTAACTATTCGAGTTCAGTCAGAGTAAACCCAACTGCACCTTCCTGTAACAATTCTGTCCCAGGTCTTCCCCAAGGAAAAAAATCGGCTGGCCCACAGCCGTGAATCCCCAAAATCGGCGGGGTACAGAAGAGTAGGGTGTTTTTTTTTGTTGTTGTTGTTTTTGGTGTTTGGCTGCTTACAGCTGCTGCTGTCGCCGCCGTCCTCCTCCTCCGAGTGCAGTCGAAGATGAAAACACACCCGGTGATCCATTAGATCCATCACCAACCGGTGATCCTGAGAAGAGGAATCTGTCCCCGCGGGCGGTCGCTCCTCAACAGTGCTGCGCCGGACTTGGGGCGCTCGGGCGCCCCAGTCTGATCAGGGACTTGCTAGGTAACCGAACAGCAATCGGTCCCTTCCCGCTCTCCACAGGAATCCCCGAATCTCAGGGAACTCTTTTTTCCTGACGCGCGGAGCTGATCCCAGAGAGGCTGCCGCCGCCGCCGCCGCCTTTGGCACTTGGAGCAGCTGCCTTCTGGCGTGGCTATCAGCAGGCGGGAGCAAGCAGCTACGTTACCTGCAACGCTCCGCTAATTTTTAAAGCTTTCTTGTCCTGATATCCAGCAACTTCAGGGCTCGAATTTGCCTAGTCGGTATCTTTTTTTTTTCCTTCAGAGGAGCTGCAAAGCCCCTTCTGAAGAAACAGCGCCTCGGAGAAGGTGCAGAGAGCTTTTCATCGTAGGAGCCACAGTCTCTCCACATGAGGCGGGGTCCGATGGATGTAGGGCTGGAGGATGAAGGAGGTGAGTTTCAGTTGGTGGTCTGTGGGAGAGGGCAGTGGTAAAAAAAAATAAAGTGAGGTTTTGTTTGGCTGTTATGCTCAATTTTATTTTTGCGCTTCCCGGGCTGTGGTTATTCTCTCTTAAAGAGGAGCAAATGACAAGGGCTTTTAAAAAAAGAGCCTCAATTCCTGTTAAAAAGAGTTAAGCCTGGCATTTGCAACTTTCTTTTTGGCTCTCAATGGACTTGGTTATATTTATTTTAGGATTCATCTCTCCCTTTTCAAAACTGAGATGGATGCTTCTTGGGTCCTACTTCTCAGCCCTTTGTGGAACTGCACAATGGCCAGGTGTATTTCCAGGGACATATATCAAGAGCAGCACCTATAATGCAAATTATGTTAAAGATTTTCCCTGCGTTTAAGAATGGGAAGATTGAACTGCCCTCTGAAAGATTTAGTAGCAGCAGTAGGTGTGAATTCAGCTGTTAATCAGTTAACTGTTAAAATGTTCCTATATTTCATTGAAAGGCATATGGAATTAAAGTCATATAAGCTATATCAATTTCTGAGAGATGCTCATTTTCTAATTCTCAGAATATACATAGCTTGACTTGTTGTAATGTAGTTTACTGGATCATCTTGGATTATTGCAAATGGGTGTGCATGAGGCTGCCTACAAAGACCACAGCTGGTCCAACATGTAGCAGCCCAGACAGTGTTGGCCATATCTTAGGATGCACATGTGATGCCACTGCTGTGCAAACTGCATGGTTACTGATGAGCTTCCAGATGCAATCTGGCTTTACCTATAACCTTCATGTCATAGGTCCAGGTTATCTGAAGAACCACCTATCTCCTATGGTTTCTGTCCATCCGCTAACATAGGACAGTGGGTCTTCCCATTAGTTAAACTAAGTTTTCAAACTTGATAACTCTTAAGTGTTTGGACTCCACTCCCAGAATTCCTCCAGCCAGCATATTAGGAAGTATGCCCTCTCTTGTCATGATATCCCTCTAGAGATCCATGCAGCTCCCACCCTAACGATGTTTGGAAATCTTTAAAAAGGAGTTCTTCTAGGCCTTGGAATAGGGTGTCTGTGGAGCCCCTTCAATTTTTTTCTTCTTCTTTAATAGTCCTGATGCTTCAGATTTTTTCCTCTATTGTTTTTGTATATTTAAATGCTAAGCTGCCTACAGTCTTTATATTCTTGGGCAGCTGCCAAATCCAAAAAAATAAATAAGCAAATACCTGTATTCTCCCCAAAGACACCAAATCATAAACTTAAGCACACTGACTGACGTTGCATAATAGACTAAACCTATTCCTATTGATCAGCAACACAAGTCCCTTAATCTTGGCTAGAGATCACACATAGAAAACTCTAGCCAAGATTAAGGGACCTGTATTGCTGAGCAATAGGAATAGCTCTCCACCCTTTCTTCAATAGGTAAAAATCTATCTTTTGAGAATGCCTTTTAATAATGTAAGGATGCGAGATATGGATTTATAGGAGAAAACTTTAATATCCCTGAACTCAAGGATGCTTTAAGGCAGGGGTAGGTTCTACTTACCTTTACTACCAGTTCACAATGGGACCATGTGCTGATCAGCCATAATGACATCGTGGAGGGTGGGCAGAGCCTCCCCCTGGTTTTATACCAGTTCTATAGAACCAGACTGAACCGGGACCAACCCACCACTGCTTTAAAGTTATCTCACTAATGGTCTAGTAACACCATGGAACATAGCAGAACAAAGGAGGTGCCATGCAACATGCATATGTTGCAGCTAGGGAAAAGCTCTTAAACTATGGAAGATTGTTGTGAATACAAGCATAAGCCTTTGGGTGGAATAAAGACAGAAGTTTCTAAAAACATATCGACTAGGAAGCAGATTTTTTTGGTAATTTTAATCACACTCATCTCTAAGGAAACATGTTCAGGTTTCTCTTGGAGTTTTATACAACTCTCTGGGAATAAGTTCAAGAGAATTCAATGAGATTTTCTTTTCAGCGGAAATGCCTTGATTTTTCACTGTTAGAATTACAACCCAATCTAAATACATAGACACAAAAGTAAAACCTTTCAAATCCAGTGAGCCTTAATCCCAGGAAAATCTGATACTCTTGTACACTGGCTTGGAGGAATTGCACAACTGAAATCAGTAAGACTTATTTCTGAGTAAATATGGATCAGATTGCACACTTTGTACTTTAAGAGGAAGGCCAGGATTAAGTGTTCATTTGGTATTGCTAGACATATAATTATTTTCGATACTGTGCTTCTTTGGGAAAGTTGTCATTTAATCTCCACAAATACTGAAGTCTCTAGAGAGTTTAACCAAAGTAAAAACTAAGAATATTAAAAATGAATTTAAATGATCAATAGTAAGGCATGCTTTTAAAGCTTTCTGATGCCACTTTTCCTCCACTCATCTTGTCAGTAATATTGCTTCCAACCAAGTATTACCAAAAGCCTCCCATCACTCAGAAGTTATTTGTAGTGTTCCCAGACCAGTGGACAGAACAAATCCTGTGCCTCATCACTTCCTAATCATAGCTTGCCCATCTGCTATTGCTTTGTTTGCTAGGAGGGAGAAAGAAAAGACACCTCCTACCTGGTGGATTATTTATTTGTCTTACAGATTTTAGGCCATATTTTGAAAGAACAATATATTTAAGAAGAAAAAAATCAGGGTGGCATATTATTAGATAAATAAAATTTAATTGAAGACCAAACAACACCAGAAATATTCTTCATAAAATTTCAGCAAAGCAGATTAAAAATATAACTCACCAGATAAATCCCCTTATTTGTTACAATTCTCTCTCTCTCTCTCTCTCTCTCTCTCCCCTTCCTCCTCCTTCCCTCGGCCCCCTCTCTCATATCTTTATTGGGAATCTGCCCACATGAGAGCTATTATCAAACTCACAATCAAACCAATTTGATCTGGATGCCACCAACAAGCAAAGCCCTCTTCTTTTTAATGCCTCCCTAAAGGAGAATCTCAGGTGATAAATACCTTTTTAAAGGCAGCCTATTATGGTAGAAATAACAGGTCCCCATCTATTTAGGGCCTTCTCTCTCAACTTCCATTTTGAAGTTAGCCCCAAAAACAATCAGAAGCTTATTCCACACTCAATGTAATTTTGTTATTCTTTTCCATGGACAATCTTTTCTTGGACAAAGTCCTTGGCAAAGCACTTTTGGTCTGCTCCTTGTTTGCTTGATTTATTTTTCAATAAAGTTCTCTTGAATATTCAGCACAGATTTTCCTTGGTAGAACAGAGTTTTAGCTCAGTCTTGTTTTTCTATTCATACTGTTTACTCCACAGCAACAAGTAGCTTTTAGGTATCTTGATGCTAAGACTTGAATGTTTCTTCTCTCATTGCATGAAAGCTTTAACCAAACAACGGTTTTTCCTCTTCTTTTCCAATAGGTCTTTCTTTGTAACCTGATTGGTCAGAGTTGCTTTTCTGCCTTCCTACCAGGGTTTGCCTGTATGGCTTCTGCAGCCAAGTGAATGTCAATAAAAGATAATGCAGACTGGACCAGATGCTTATGATGACTCTATAAATTTCCCTTTTGCACAATCAGTTTTAACAGGGATTCATTTTTAAATAATTTATTAAAAATTACATCTTATAGATAAAACTATAGTAATACAAACTACAAAAAATAAAAGAAAAAAATGGAAAGTGCAGAAAAAAGAATACAAAGAGAACGTAGATAGGATTCTGTTGATCAGTTTCAAAATCTAATTTCAATCCAATAGGATTCTTAGTCCACTTATATGCTTCCAGAATCAATTTTCCAATCTGCTATTTATTCCAAAAAAAGTGCTTTTTAAATATCCTTAAACTTATCTTTAAAACTTGGTTTGCTAAGGGTTAAAGTAACTCAGCCAGTGCATGTTATAACACCTACAAACTGGAAGGTATTTAATAACTGAAAAGCAGTTAAGGAGCAATTTCCAAAAGTGTTTGAGAAATGAGGCTTGGCAGAACTTTATGTCTGTATAGGATACATTGCAGCTGTGAATTTGGTGGAAATCCCTTGATTTCCAGCTACTCCACTCATAAGCTGGCTGCAAAAGGTTGGTTAGGAATTCCTATTAAATTTCATTTCTGGTGAGGATTCATGACAAATTAGATGCCCCCAAGGAAGCAGAAACAGTGAGATTGGCGATCAGAAATTTTTCTGGTCAGCCAAGCCTCTCCATAATGAGAGAACACACACTTGCACTCCAGACAGCTGCTCCTTGTAAGAAAACTGCAGAAACAAAGGTTTCTTCAGAAACCAAGGTTGATTTCTTCAGTTTGTTTACAAGGAGCAGCTGTCTGGAGTGCAAGTGTATGATCTTACAATCTCTCATTTATCTGGAGAGGCTTGGCTGACCAGAAAAAATTCTGATCATGAATTCCCCTGCAATACTGCTTCTACTTCCTTGGGAACATCTAATTTGTCATCCTCACCAGAAATGAAATTTCATAGGGATTCCTGAGCAACATTGTATGCTTTTCCTTTGATTCTAGACTCTAAGGGACTTAGCTTCTCTCTCCCCACCCAGCTGCCAAAGGTGGTATGTATGTGTATGTGGACCCTAATTGTGGAGTTAGATTAGAATGTTGGTAATTCCTGATTTTGTTTTGTTTTTTAAAGAAATGTAGATAACAGATAGAAAGGGATCCAAATTTATTATGAGACCATTTGCACTTTTTGCCTTTAGCTTCAAAACCTGCCATGGCAATCATACTGTACTGCAGCCTCACTGAATTTAGTGGGATTTCAAGTTGAACAAATAGATTTAGAACTTTAATTAAGCAAACAGCTAAAACAAGTGTGCTATAATGCAGGAAAGCACAAGATTTTTTGAATTGTGGACTATACTTGACCTGGTACAGGTCTTGATTTCAGATGATGCTGGAACAAAAAACAACATTTATTTTAATTTAATGAGTTTGTATCAGTGGTGGGTTGCCCCTGATTTGCACCAGTTCTATAGAACCAGTAGTAAAACTGGTGGGAGACCCCACCCACCGACTCCGACGTCACCAAAAAGCTTGCACACACGCGGCCCCACTGCGAACCGGTAGTAAAGGTAAGTAGAACCATCCCTGGTTTGTATCATACAACTGAATGCATTTTATAATTTATTTTCTCACACAACAGAAATAACAACTGAATACTGTAGTCTAGGAGTAGCAGATTTGGGGTGAAAAAATCTAGTTGATTACTAGATGGCAGCAAATCTGCCAGCATTCTTTCTTTGTGATATTGAAAAGGAGAAAAAAGTGAGTGAGGTGATATGGAGAAGAAAAACAAGGGACACCTTTGGAAAAAAAATTGGTGACTTTCTGGTGTATTTAACTACCACTCCAATCATCTCCATGATTCATTCTAGAAAGAACAGATAGACCAGTGATGGCTAACCTTTTTGCCATCGGGTGCCAAAAGCGGGGGGAGTGCGGTGGGGTCACACGCATGTGTGCCCACATCCATAATTCTATGTGCCCTGCCCCCCCGTGCTTCCCCCATTTTTGGCACGTGATGGCACGGTGGGCCCAGTAGGCCTGTTTTTTGCTCTCCCCAGGCTCCAGAGCCTTTCTAGGAGCCTGGGGAGGGCAAAAACGGCCTTCCTCCCCCCCAGAGGCCTCCAGAGGCCAGAAACAGTGTGTTTTCTGACTTCTGGTGGGCCCAAAAATCCGCTGGCTGGCGCACGCATGTGTGCTGGAGCTGAGCTCGCGTGCCCACTAATATGGCTCCGCATGCCACCTGTGGCACCCGTGCCATAGGTTCGCCATCACGGAGATAGACAATCTCTTTCTTCTCATAAGGTAGAAACCAATTTTATAACATTGGCTCACATTGGGTGAACTGTCAAGAAACTAGCTTTTCTGGAACTCTAATACATACAGAGAGAGAATTGCTTTACTCAGCTTAATCTTGAGGATGAATTCTTTTTTTTTTATTAAATTTTTATTAAATAAACATTAACACAGCACAACCTTCCTGGCTTTGTCATTTCCATACATATTTTAATATAACAACAGATACAATTCCTACTCATCATACATTGTTACTTTGATATTATAAACATATCCCTTATCCTCATTTGTATATTTGTCTGAGTATTGTCCAGTTTCAGTTCTACAGTTCCTCGTTTCCAACCATTGGTACATTTTGTTCCAAATTTTGTAATATGATTTTTTTGTTTGTTCTTGTTCTTGTTCTATAGATGTTTTTCTTTCCTTATGATATACAAGGACATGAAGACAGAGGAAGCTAGCTAAAGTAGCAATAAATTTTATACCTTATTATTGATTGCTCTTCCAAATAACTCCCAAGTGCAATATAGCATTATTGATTGAGCAATGGGCTGACTAGCAAGTGGCAAAATCTAGTTGTTGTCTGCTTATATATATCTTGCTTTTAAGAATATTGCTAATTAAAGAAACAATAATTACAATTAGTATTAAGTTAACACATTAATGATTAATAAAGGTCAAGAATCTGATGCAAGCAACAATTACATTGCAGACCTTTATATGTTTACTATTTTTATACTAATATATGTATACTTTATGGCAAGTCTAGACATACTTTTTACTTACTAATATTTACAAAGCTTTTTAAACACCTACCCATAGCACATGATCTTCTTCATAACTTTTCTCACTTTGGTTCAGCTAATCATGATTTTCTCCCCTTTTCCAAAATAAAAAAGAAATCTGGCATAACTTTGTAGCACAGGTTAACAATATTTGGGTTGTTATGTGCTCATCTTTTATACATTCTAAGCAGTGGTGGGATTCAAGTGATTTAACAACCGGTTCTCTGCCCTAATAATTTCTTCCAACAACCAGTTTGCCAAACTACTCAGAAAGTTAACAACCGGTTCTCCTGAAGTGGTGCAAACTGGCTGAATCCCATCACTGATTCTAAGTCCTAAGGCACTTTTTACATCACGTCTAGGCTCATCGATTGCTTTGAATTTACTGAAAAAAATTATAGGAACAATGTATAGAAAATCTGTAACAGGAAAACATTTATTTCCTCATCTATAGAAATCAAATCAATAAATCTTTCAGTTCCTAACTTGACTTTTAGCACCTTAATTGATCCTTTATCTTAATAAAGTTGGCATTCTCAGGCATTTCAAGTTATCTAGCAATAATTTTAAGTATTTAAATAGATAAACACTGGGCAATTTTCAGGGGACTGAGTTCATCGTTAAAAAGTTCATTGTGATCAGTGATGAGTAGAAGAGAATTGCATTAGCTGTCTTGTAGATTCTTGGCAGAAAGCATCTTGCAATATATTCAGAAATTAAATCCTGTACAGACAGATTTAGAGAAACTAGTTGCAAGGAGAAAATAATCAAGAAGAGATATTGGGAAGGAGCAAAATAATCAACACTGTTTTTACAAATGATTATCCTGAATGCAAAAAAAAAAAAAAAGAAAAGAAAAAAGAAAAAAAGAATATGCTTCCTCCCCTCATTAAAAATGAATATATGTATTACTAAATATTCTAAGCATAATAGTATACAGCACTAAAACTGGGGCAAAAAGGAGGAAGCAAGAAGGAACTGGAAGATTCTGGAAAACTTGCCAGAAAAAAATCACGAACCATATGATTCAGTTACTGTCTCAGGAATCCCATTCAACTCAATAAATAAAGTGGATTTGGAATGGCAACTGAAGACCAAAAGAAAAGTAATCCATTGGCTTCAAAAAGAAATTTCCTCCTCCTATATTTAACACTGTACAATTAAAATCAGTAATATGGATGCAAAACAAAGCTTACTCCAATAAAAAATGTACTTTCTTTTAAAAAAGGAAGAAGGGCTATACATGAAAAAAAATACTATTTAAAATTGTTACTAGCAAATAAGTACCCAAGAAACTACCAGGATTTATCAACTACTTGTAAATAAAGAAACAGTGGATTTAGCCTTTAATTCAGGACAAGAAGGAAATGTACTTTGTGCCACACCTGGCCTCTTTTCTGAACAGGCTGCCAAAACAGCACAATTTTCCTTCATGGCTAGTGACCAGACACAGGTAACTCTTTGCAAATTATCTAAACCAGCTCAGATGTTTGCAAGATAAAGGTCTGGGATCTCTTTGGGGGATACTGAAAAGACAATTCTAGCAGGCTGTAAAGAGATCTTTTGAGAATGCCTTTTAATAATGTAAGGATGAGAGATAGGGTTGTCCCTGAATGACAGATGGGATGAATGGAAGCGAGGAACAATGAAGCCATTGATACACCATTGTTACTCAATAACCTATTGAGCCTCTTCTGGGATTTCTCTTGACCTGCCACTGGGATATGCTCCAGATGGGGATGCTGTTCCTCTTGAAGAGAAGCTTGGAAGGGGGGAATTTGAAGAGTGATTTATTAACCAACTTTCTCCAACCTCATGCCCTCCAGATGTGTTGGACTTAAACTTTCAGAATAACAATTGAGGGCCACTGTAATTGCTGCCCATCAAGCTGGGGAGGACTATCTTTGTGAATGGCTAAAAGTTTCCTATAATCCACCATATAATTAGGGGTTTACCATTTTTTTTGGAAGAAACAGCTTATCATTGTGTTCATCAAGTTGAAGTGCTTACCATGGTACAGTAAAGTGCAAACCAGTCCTTATTCAAGAATGTTGGAGAACTCTGCTTCAGAAATACATTTACCAGAATTGCAATTTGGCTCACAAGACAAGGAAGCAAGGGTTTCATTAACCATTCAGGAGGATCAGTTTTTAGCATTAGATACAAATTAGGATAATGGGTAACAAATGGTATCTATAGGGATTGTCAAGAGTATTATATAACATTACATTTATTTAAATGTAGCCTTTTGTTTGATTGAACAATTTAGAGGAATAATGGTTACATCAGAGAAGAATCTGGCCTCCTGTAGTTTGTGTTTTTGTAGGGGAAAGCAAGAAAACTGACTAGGATAATGGAAACTGTAGTTCATCTAATATGGAAAGCATTAGATTGAGAAGACTACTGCAGAGGACAAACAATCTGACATTTTTGTGCATTTTTTCTACTCCTTTACTTGTTTCCTTAATTCCCCAGAAATCAAAGTAAATACAGTAATTCTGAGATAATGTTCACCTAGAACATATACCTCCATTATATTTCCACTTATCTTCAGATCTCATAAGTCTTTCACCTAAACGCCTTCTATTGTACTTATCTCACATTTGAAATGGAATGTAAAATAGTATTAGTAAATAAATAAATGTTGAATGTTAGATGTTAGGCAGCTACAAGATCTTCATAGACCTCCTAAGCCTAACCTTTTCCTGCTCTAAAATGCTATCATTATCCTAACATAGCTCTTAAAAACAGCTCCCTGCTGCTGACATGCACTGTCCATTTTTAACAGAATGAAATGTGTTGAGCTATCTTTGACTGAGCACTTATGGAGAAATTATATGCTCTTATGGCTTATTCTACACAGCTTTTATATTCTTCAGAAACCATTCTTGCCCTGTGAAACATCTTTCCAAATCACAATCATTTTGGATGAGTATCTAACTACATTAACTCTTAAAAGAGTAATGCTGCTGTAAAAATTGTTCTGGCTTTTGAGCAGCAGTGAGGCTGTTGTTTTGTCTGAGAATACATAGTGCAGAGAAGTGGACTGAGTATTTTGATTTTTCAGAAAAGTGCTTATTAGATTTGACTTACCTTGGAACAGGATCAATAGAACTTCTGAGAAGATATTATAGTAGCATTTCCTATTTTGCTCTTTCCCTATCCTACTCCAGTCCCTTTGTGTAAGATTTTAATACTAATATTTCTTACATCAGTGTGATATTTAATGTTAAGGCAAAATCAACTAGTTAGATACAGCTATTGGCAATACTTTGCAGTTTCAAGAATCTAACTCAGGGGTGTAAAACTTATGTCGTCACAGTGTCATCACATGATGTATCGCCTTTCCCCCCCTTTGCTAAACTGGGCATGGGCGTGGCCAACGCATGACACATTGGACCTGTGGGCCGTGAGTTTGACAGCCCTGATCTAACACACTCAGTTTGCCTCCAGCTTTAAGTCTTCATTACAGAAGATTTTGATCTGCAAACAAGCAGATCTGAAATCTTGTGTGTTGTCTTCCAGAGACATTCTGGAAAGGAACTCTGGTAGTTCCTCACCTCAATTCCACTTGGGTTGCCAAAACTATTAGATGATTTCTGAATTTTGCACAAGAGAAGAAATTGAGATACATGTGCATAATACATCCAACAATATCTAGAACTAACTATGGGTTAGTAAAGATTACTCTCAGGTTTTCTATCAAATGTCACAGCTGAATGTGATTTCTTGATTAGCAGACTTTTTGTATGCTTTTCCAAACTCTTCCTTTTTGAGGGGTCCTTGATGCTCTCTGAGCTTGGTTTGGGGTTTTTTTTTTGGGGGGGGGAGAGGTTTCATTATCCAAACTAGGTAACATCAGAGAGTGGGGTTTGCTCACTCAAATAAGTGATAGCTTGTTTGGTCCTTGCTTGATTTGGGTATTGTTTACTTCTTGATTGTTGTTCTGATGTTAATCTTGGTATTAATTATGCTCATCTGGGTGCTGATTGCTGGTGAGGAAATGTTTCAGTCTTTTTGTTTCCTTTTTGGCTTATTGATTGCCTCTTTTGTGTAGTATGTAGATGCTGTTTATGTCTAGGTACCATTGATGGCTGATTTGTTTGAGTGCCAATCTTCCAGGAATTCTTTACTGTTTTTTTGGGGCTTGGCTTGATCAAGGATTATCACAATTTCCCAGTTGAAACCAAGGTAAAGTCTGTCCATGTATTGTGAAATTAAAGAGCTGTCATCATGTCTTCTGAGTGCTACTGAGTGTTCATGATGCATTCTGTTAGTCTTCTGCCTGTTTCTCCTATGAAGTGGCAGTTTTTTGTTTTTTGTTTTAATTTTATTTATATGTCGCCCTTCTCCGGAGACTCAGGGCGGCTTACAATGCGTTAAGCAATAGCCTTCATACTTTTGTATATTTTATACAAAGTCAGCTTATTGCCCCCACAAACTGGGTCCTTGTTTTACCCATCTTAGAAAGGATGGAAGGCTGAGTCAACCTTGAGCCTGGTGAGAATTGAACTCGCAATAATTGCAGGCAGCTGGATGTTAAATGCTGCCTTAGTAGGAGGCATTTGCCTCCTATGCCACTCAGGCTTCTTATACTGTATGTTGTGCTACACTGATGCCATATGATTGTAACAGCCTGTTGGTGGGTTTCAGATGTTTTCTGATTTATGGTAGCATTATTCTTTTTACAGCTGGTGTTGGTTGTGCTATATTGGGTTGAGCGGTCAGACATTTTTGATGAATCAACCAGACCAACCCAAGTGCTCCACTACCAAAGTAATAACCCAGCCTCCCACAAGATGGTGTGGAATTTCCTGCTTAAGCAGGGTGTTGGACTAGAAGACCTCCAAGGTCCCTTCCAGCTTTCAACCTTGCCCTTGATTCAAGGATTGTCTAGATATGTTCAATCTCAGGCAATAATCCAGCTACTATTATTTTAAACTAACTGAACAATTCACGTGTGCTTCAAAGACATAACCAGGGGTGAAATCCTGCAGGTTCTGACAGGTTCTGGAGAACCGGTAGTGGAAATTTTGAGTAGTTCAGAGAACCAGCAAATACCACCTTTGGCTGGCCCCAGAGTGGGGTGGGAATGGAGATTTTGCAATATCCTTCCTCCAGGAGGGGAGGGAATGGAGATTTTCCAATCTTACGCTACGCATGCTCCAAGATGGTGGTTGTGTCCTGAAGCCCTATGGAGGGATGGGTGATATTGGGCTGATTTGGGAGCCCTGTGGCCGTTTGGATCATCTATGGCCACTGTACCGGTGAGCAGAACACTATGCCAGCCAGAGGAGTGCTGTTGCACTCCCGGAATCCACGGTGCTGGAGGGGCGGCGGTGCTATGGGCGGCAGCTGTGACGGCGGCGGTGGTGATGACTTGTTTGTTTGCTGGTTTGTTTGTCAGCCGTTTGCTGACTGGCCCGGCCAGTTTCTGAGGGTCCCCCAGTGAGAGGATCAGCTGGGAGGCTGGGAGGCCGGCAATTGAAGTGGGGCCGGCACCGGTGACATCTGAGGCAGTACCAACATCGGCTGCATTGGCAACGGCATGGGTGTGGGCATCGCCGGCATTGGAGGCAACATGGGCATCTTTCCTTTGGAGCCGGAGCCCCAACAGGGTGAGGACAATGACAGATGGAGGTGGGTGCTGGCAGGGAGTGCTGGCGGCGCCCAATGATTCCCATGGGGGCGCTGATGACGCCATGGATGGCGGTGCAGTAGCTGACTGAGGGGACGGCCAATAGCCAGGCAGCAGCGACCGACAACAACTACTACGGCAATTGGGGGGTCTCCTATAAAATCTTGGCACTTCAGCCACAACAGGACTTCTGGGGTACTCCCAGAGGGTTAGTTCCTGGTGCGAGGCCTCCTCTTTTTGGACTAGAGGGAGGCTAGAAGTGGGATAGAAATTGACTACCGGAAGACCTGGGGAATTGGGGGATAGAGGAGGGTTGAGAGGTGGACAGAAGGGCATGTCCCCTCTTGCTATGCCAACCCTCCATCCCCCTCCCCTTTTTGGCTGGTATACAGGCCTTAGGACGATCATTCCTGCCCTCCTTCTTAACTGCCTATCTGTTGGAGATGACCCTTGTCCGTATTCATCTTTACCCTTCCATAGTATGCCTGCCAACTTGAGTAATCTGTGGACTGTCCTTTTTTGGGCATAGGACTGGCGTTATTCATTTATTTACCATCTTAACCATCATTGTTCGTTTACTGTGCAGAGTGGGGCAACTATGGGATGTACTGGAGGAACGGGTTTAGAATTGCATTTTCATCACCGGGGGGCCATTCCATCTGCCCCATGGCCAGGTGTGGCCAACCACCATGAGAGGGTGGCTGTTGGAGGCCTGCCCCCGGCTGGTCGATATGCCATGATTCCTGCTGCTGTTGTGAGAGGACAGTGATGACATTTTGAGACTCTTTGAATTTTCAGTTACACCCAGAGTTACTTCTCTTTCTTTGTATACCAGCATGGTGGACTCCCAAGCCATATTTATCACCATACCAAAGATTTGGGCCTATACGGATGTATTCCACAACCAATCTCCTAGTGCTGTGAGACTCCCCCCTCTCGCAGGCCTGGCCCTCCACATTATTGAGGGCCTATCTTGATGGGTTTTGGAACCCTGAGAGATGGCATGCAGCGAAGAGGGGGTTGAGGGGCTTTTTATCAAAATTTTTAACAAAAATTTTAAGGGGACCCGGGAGGGGGAGGGGTGGCTGTAGAGGTGGACCTGGGGGGGTCCATACAGCCACTGAACGAGGGAGGGAGACTGGCCCAGCAATTAATAGTGTCACGGGGGGTATGGACTCTGGGAGTCAGAGGGCTATCAAAATGCCCTCTGTCGAGGCTTTTCTATTAATACGCTGAGTGGGAGGGGCAGATATGGTGGGAGCAGGGGGCCGCATTGTGTGGTGGGGGCACACACTCGCTACCTTCGAGCGATTGCATGCCCCGGTCCCTTAGCTCGTCCCATTCCCCAGGTTGCTCAGAATCCTAGGGCCCGAGTCTCTGGCTGTTGTTATGCAATGCCAGGTCCATAGTAAATAAGGCCCCCTTCATTTGTGATCTTACTCAAGAGGGGGGAGCGGACCTGGCAGGTATTATGGAGACCTGGTTGGGCCATGAAGGTGGGTTTCCCCTTGTGGATATGTGCCCACCAGGTTTCCGCGCATTTCATCAGCTGAGAGCTCAGGGCAGGGGCGGGGGGTTCGCGGTTATTATAAAGGAAGGTCTTGATCCGAGGGAGGCCACTGTACCTCAGATAGCCAGATGTGAGTCCCTTCTTGTGAAGTGGGTCGTGGGATGCAGATGGGTTTGTTGGTCACGTACCTGGCTCCCTGCCATGTGGCAATGACCCTGCCCGAGCTCCTCAGCGTCATAGCCAAGGTGGCGGTTGATACCCCCAGACTTCTGGTCATGGAGGATTTTAACCTGCCATCCATCGGTGAAACGTCTGAGGTAGCTCGGGAGTTCATGGCTTCCATGACGGCCATGGACCTGACTCAAGTAATTCATGGCCCTACTCACATAGGTGGACACACTCTGGACTTAGTTTTCATCTCTGGTCAGTTGTTGAGTGGCCTGGATATAGGGGATATAGGTATTGAACCCTTGTCATGGTCTGACCACTCACTCCTTTGACTTGACTTTCTGACTGCCACACCCTGTTGCAGGGAGGCAGAACCGACCAGGTGGTTCCGCCCCAGGCGCCTGATGGATCCTGATAGGTTCCAGATGGAGCTTGGGCCATTCCCCGAGATTCTGGCTCATGACTCGGCTGAAGACCTGGTGGCTGCCTGGGATAGTGCGGCCGCCAGGGCTTTGGACCATGTCGTGCCTTTGCGGCCTCTGACCCGGCACCGAACTCACTTAGCTCCTTGGTTTTCCAAGGAGCTGAGGGAGATGAAATGCCGGAAAAGATGCATAGAGAGCGGTTGGAGGGCCAGCCGGTATGAATCTGACCTGACACTGGTAAGGTCTCATATTAAGACCTACCTAGTGGCGATAAAAGCGGCAAAATCTAGCTATTTTGCCGCTCTTATCACATCATCAGATAATCGCCCAGCCACCCTGTTCAGGGTGACCCGCTCCCTCCTCCATCTGGGAGCACGGGATGACCCCTTGCAGGGCCGAGCTGAGGACTTTGTACAGTATCTGCATGATAAAATCACTCAGATTCGGGAAGACTTGGCCGCTGACTGGGTTAGTTCAGACGAGATGACTGAGGCAGGTCTTGAGAGTGTTATCTGGGAGGAGTTTGATCCTGTGGCTCCCGAGGATGTGGACAGGATCTTGGGACGGCTGAATGTGACCACATGTTTATTGGAGCTGTGTCCCTCCTGGTTGGTGCTGGCTTCCCGGGAGGTTACACAAGGTTGGCTCCAGGGGATTGTTAACACTTCCCTGAGTGAGGGTGTCCTACCGGCCACCTTGAAAGAGGCGGTGGTGAGGCCCCTCCTTAAGAAGCCCTCTCTGGATCCAGCTGTTTTGGCTAACTATTGTCCAGTCTCCAACCTTCGTTTTATTGCAAAGGTTGTTGAGAGTGTGGTGGCGCAGCAGCTTCCCCAGTACCTGGATGAAGCTGTCTATTTAGATCCGCTCCAGTCTGGTTTCAGGCCTGGATACAACACAGAAACGGCATTGGTTGCGTTGGTGGACGATCTCTGGAGGCCTTGGGTAGGGGTTATTCCTCTATCCTGGTCCTGTTAGACCTCTCAATGGCTTTTGATACCATCGACCATGAAATCATGTTGCACCGGCTGGAGAGATTAGGGGTGGGGGGCACCATTTTGCGGTGGTTCTCCTCCTATCTCTCCAACCGGTTGCAATCTGTGTTGACAGGGGGGCAGCGGTCGACCCCAAGGCGCCTTGCTTGTGGGGTGCCACAAGAGTCGGTTTTCTCGCCCCTCCTGTTCAACATTTATGTGAAGCTGCTGGGTGAGATCATCCATGGTTTTGGGGTGGAGATCCACAGTACGCTGATGACACCCAGCTGTACATCTCCACCCCAGATCATCCCAATGATGCCTTGGAAGTGATGTCCCAATGCCTGGAGGCCGTGCGGGTCTGAATGGGGAGAAACAGGCTTCGACTCAACCCATCCAAGACCGAGTGGCTGTGGCTGCCGGCGTCCCGGTATAACCAGCTGGTGCCATTGCTGGTTATTGGGGGCGAATCACTGGCCCCCATGGAAAGGGCTCGCAACTTGGGCGTCCTCTTGGAATCACACCTGTCTTTAGAAGAGCATACGACGGCCGTGGCCAGGGGGGCTTTCTATCAGGTTCGCCTGATACACCAGTTGTGCCCCTTTCTAGATTGGGACTCCCTACCTACAGTCACTCAAGTACTCATTACTTTTTGTCTGGACTACTGTAATACTCTCTACATTGGGCTCCCCTTGGGGTACACCCGGAGGCTCCAACTGGTGCAGAATGCAGCCGCACGGGGGATTATGGGAGCAACGGGGCGCTCCCATGTGACACCTCTCCTGCATGAGCTGCATTGGCTTCCAGTGGACATTCAGGTGCGCTTCAAGGTGTTGGCAACCACCTTTAAAGCGCTCCATGGCTTAGGGCCGGGGTACTTACAGGACCGCCTTTTGCCACCAATTGCCTCCCACCAGCCAGTTCGCTCCCACAGAGAGGGCCTCCTCAGGTGCCGTCCACCTTACAATGTCAGCTGGCGACCTCCAGGGGGAGAGTCTTCTCTGTGGTGGCGCCCACCCTCTGGAACGATCTACCCCCAGAGATACGAGTGATCCCAGACCTCCGGACTTTTCGTCAGGCCCTTAAAACTTACTTCTTTCAGTTAGCCGGGCTGGCCTAACTCCATGTGGGTTTTAACGTTTGATACTGATTTTAATTGAAATGTTTTAAATTATGGGCCAAATTTTATAAATTATTTTAAAATTATTTTAATTTTTGTATACAATTGTTTTTAGTTGGCTGTTCACCGCCCTGAGTCCGGAAGGAGAGGGTGGTATAAAAATTCAATAAATAAATATCCTCACCTCTGGAGTGGAGTGGGAATGGGGATTTTGCAATATCCTTCCCCTGCCACACCCACCAAGCCACACCCACAGAACCGGAAGTAAAAAAAAATGGATTTCACCATTGAGTATAACTTTATCCACAAGCCATATCTGATAAACATTTTTACTGTTGGTGATGGGGTAGAAACAACTTTCCTTCTATGAAGCATTGTGCACATCCTTTTTGATCTATTGGCTAAGGCAGCAGGCTAGAAAAGGATAGATTGCAGGGTGGGGTTCTACTTACCTGTGTTACCGGTTCACAACAGGAGCGCATCCGTATGCTTCTGTACATGCACAGATCGTTCATGATGACATCTGGGCAGAGTAGTGAAATGTAAAATTTGTTACTATCAGTTCTGTGGGCGTGGTTTGGGGAGTAATGTGACTGGGTGGGCGAGGCCAACTTTTTTTTTTTACTTTTAAAACCATTTTTTCTACAACCTCTTCAGCCGAAGAGGTTATTAAAAAATGCTTTAAAAAGGCTCTGCTGATCCCAGCTGAGTTGCCTGATTGGCAGAGGCTTTTTTTTCTTTTAAAAACATTTTTTCTGTAACCTCTTTGACTGAAGAGGTTGTAAAAAAAAAGTGCTTTTAAAAGCCTCTGACAATCAGGCAACTCAGCTGGAATCGTCAGAGGCTTTTAAAAGCATTTTTTTCTACAACCTCTTTGGCCGAAGGGGTTATAGAAAAAATGCTTTTAAAAATTTAAAAAAGCCTGTGATGATTGCGCGGCTCATCTGGGCATGGGGGGGGGCAGGGATTTTTGCTACCGGTTCTCTGAACCACCCGCTGCCATCGCTACCAGATTGGGCTATCCGGTCTGAACCGGGAGCATTTCACCCCTGATCTGGGCGGATGGGTGGAGCCTCCTGCTGCCGTTACTACTGGTTTGCAAGAACCGGACTGAACTGGGAGCAATTTATCACTGATAGATTGATGAGTTCTAGTCGTGTTTTAGATACAAAACCAGCTGGGTGACTTTGGGCCAGTCACTCTACCTCAGCCCAGCTCACCTCAAAGAGTTATTATTGTGGGTAAAATAGGAGGAGGAAAGAGTTTTAAGTATTGAGTGAACATATTTGCACTTGAAGTTATTTATAAATATAAGAGTGTATATATAAATATACAACCATTTTGGATACCCTTTCTCCCAGTGGTGAAATCCAATTTTTTTTACTACCGGTTCTGTGGGCGTGGCTTGGTGGGCATGGTGTGGCTTGGTGGGCGTGGCAGGGGAAGGATACTGCAAAATCTCCATTCCCTCCCCACTCTGGGCCAGCCAGAGGTGGTATTTGCCGGTTCTCCGAACTATTCAAAATTTCCAGAACCTGTCAGAACTTGCTGGATTTCACCCCTGCTTTCTCCTAATGTTTTTGTATAAACAGAGAAGATGTGTGTGTGAATACCATGCCTCCTGAGATGAGGTTAGCCCCGACTCTTATGGTCTTCCATAAAGCTCTCAAACTGTATTTTTTTCCCTTAGCGTGCCTGGGAATCTCCTGAATGTATTTAAACATCCTCCACTCACAGTTTTGTTTATCTATATTTATTGTTTTAAGGATTTACAAAATGTTTTAATAAATGGTTTTATTATACACTTTCCAGAGCCACTTTAACTGGGATGGATAGCCATTCATTCCAGTTATTCCAGTTCCATCTGTTGTCCAAGATACCAAACTCTTGTGTTTGATGAGTTTTATCTTTTTTTTAAAAGTTCATTCAGCACAGTAACTTGTCATTTCTATTTTCTGAAAAAAGAATGGGGGGGGGGCACTATACAAATTGTATTTCCGGATTGTTGAATAAAAGAAAAATCCTTTTATGTAAATCTGTTCAAATAGGTAGTACAATAAGTAGCATTATATTTACATGGTTGTATTTATCAAACCTCTCAGTTGCCAATCGTATTAAACCCAGTTGTGTTTCTGTAGTTAGTTTGTGGGATGGGATGGAAGACAACTATAGCAGAGTGATAATGCTGGCTATTCAATGTAGTTTGACAATGGCTAATGTAATGTAATGACTACAGATAGTTCACTTTAAGACATTCTTTTGTGGTGTTTTCTATTGCTCAGCTTTTCAATGAGTTCAGGTGTTTCATTGCAGCTGCCTTTTCAAACAGATTAGATTAATGCAAACTTCAAAACTAGTCCTGTCCTCCTTCACAAAACACTTCAAACATAGCAAGTTGCGTCGTCTCTCAGATGATGGAGACTAATCCAGTTAATCCACCCCTCCCTCTGCATTTGAATGCAAGCCACTGGGACATGCCCAATTACACAGCCATAGTCAAAATAAATGGCTTATTCCAAGTACTTCACTCAACCAAGCTTCATTACTTCCTCCCTTCAAAATTCTCAAAGAAAATTACAGAAAAGAGGAATGGCACATCTATTGATTATTGTCGGGATATTAACAACAGCCACCCATTAAAAGATTTCTGGACAAATCCTGTTTAGATTTCTGCTTGTTTTTAACAGCAGTACTGAAATTTGGATGTTAGTTGGTCAGATGATCACTTGGACCTCTGTGTTTTTCCTGAAATGTTCTAGCTATGATGTTGATTGAAGTAATTTAATTTCTCTCAATCTTAAATTGAAAAGCACAGAAATACTGTTAAGGGAGAAATCCACCCAATCCATTACCCACAAAGTGAGGTTAGACATTACAAATGTTCATTGTTATTATTTATCTAATATTGTCTGGACTTCTTTTAATGAGGAATGTATTGGTTTGTATTGCTCTGAAGGAGAGGATTATAATTCTTAACACTGAGGTTTCAGTTTTCCTTTAGTACTGACCTAGATGTAGGTCTAAATTGTGAAATATCTTTATGACAACAGCAGATTATGTGGGAGATAAAGATGCTGAGGAATGTCTCCCAATTTTAAAACAGCCACTCTTTGAAGGAGATGGGTGGTTTAGAAATATGAAATATAAATACACTTCTTATTCTCTTAAACCAGTTTTGCTGTTTATGATTTATGAACTTTGTAGGACGTAATTATGAAATTCATGGATGTATTTATAAATAAATATATAAACATGTAGTTTTCCTAGTTAATATAGGTCAGGGATGTCAAACTCAAGACCCGGGAGCCAGATTCAGGCCATGGGGTATTTAGATCTGGCCTGCAGGGCCGCCCTGGAAACAGTGAAGGACTGGCCCATGGTGCCTTTGCCAGTGAAAATGGAGTTCAGGAGAGCTCCATTTTCACTGGCAGAGGATCGCAGAAGGCTGTCACAGCCGAAAACAGAGCTCCTGAGGGCTGCGTGCAGCTCTCCTGAGCTCCATTTTCACTGCCAGAGGGTTGCAGGAGGCTGTCGCAACCAAAAACTGAGCTCATGATCCCGTTTTAGCTGGAGAGCACTTGGGCCACCACAGGCACCCCCGAGTCACGTCAAGCTGGCTACACCCACCCTGGCCACTCCCACCCCAGCCCCCCAAGATCAAATACAACCCTGATGCGGTCCTCACTGAAATAGAGTTTGACACCCCCAATATAGGACCATCAGGGATTGTTACGTACAGTTTAATGGCTCCTAACTCAAATTCTATTGGAGCTTGACACCACAGTTCTACAGTGATAAAGGAGGAAATTATTAAAGAAGTTGGAATCATTCTATTAATTCTATTTCATTAAATGTAAATAAATATTAAATTAATCCAATCTAGTTTTAGGGTTTGGCTCCATCCACTTCTTCATCTAGATTCTGACTCTTTGGAAGTGTGGTCACTGATGTATCCCTTAAAAGATAAATGCAGCTTTGAGTCCTCCCAAAGTTTCACAGCTATTCCTCTCGAATAGGCTTTTTTAAAACTATCTTCAATAACTAAATCTAATAAAAGTTTTATTTCACTAAAAATAAATAAATGAAAACACGAGTTTCAGTTTCAAAGGAAGCAGGTTGATAATCCTGCAGTAGCTAAAGTTCACTTCTTCCTTTGAAATGAAAGTGAGATTTGCTCCATGGAGTATCTGGGAGATTCAGGAAAGTATATCATGAAAATGTTTCCTTATTGTTGTCTTTGATGTGATCATTAAAGGATAAATTAGGATTTTAGTTTACTTTTTAAAATCCCTCCGGATTCTGAAGAGACATGGAAGAAAGAGATATCTCATCATTAACTCAAAGAAAAACCCAGGTGTCAGGATTGGATACATAAGAAAGAAGGAAATGCAAAACACTTATCAAAGAATGAATTTGTGAGGATATGTTTTCTTGTAACCCCTTTCCCCATCCAGTAGTAGAGAAGGCTTACAGTAATCACGGCACTAAAAGTTGCAGTATAGAATATTGTAAACCAATTTTCTCCAACCTTGTGACCTCTAAGTATCTTGGACTTCCACACTAGAACTCTCCATCAATTTAGGACCACAGGGCTTCCAAAATCTTTGAACAGCATTGTTTGGAGAAATCGACTATAAATACTCTGGGACGGAATGAGTATGAGTAGCAAACTATGCACACTTTTATTTTACCTTAGTAGCAGAGAATCACATTTAAATTTTTTTTTTAAAAAAATTGATTTATATGCCGCCCTTCTCCGGAGACTCAGGGCGGCTTACAGCGCGTTAAGCAATAGCCTTCATACTTTTTGTATATTTATACAAAGTCAGCTTATTTCCCCCACAATCTGGGTCCTCATTTTACCTACCTTAGAAAGGATGGAAGGCTGAGTCAACCTCGAGCCTGGGGATATTTGAACTTGCAGTAATTGCGGGCAGCTGAATGTTAATGAATGTTAATAACATTGAACTTGTACTATACAAATTCCTTCACAAAGTGACTGGCAATCCTTATTTTTTGTTTTCAATTAATTTCAAAGCAAGATGGATCCCCTTCTACATTTCTCAGAGTCACAAGCTACCATCATGAAAAAATTAGATATTATAGAGTAGGAAGGGTTCAAATTTCACATTCCATCTTTTTCCTTATGACTGGGCAGCCTTATTTAAGTATTCTGCCTGTGGAAACATGCAAGAGGGAACCTGAGGATACACATCAGCTCTGTACCGAATTGCCATCCATATTTTAAGGGGGGAACTTCTGCAACAGTGGACATTAGTTTTCCAAGGTTTTAATTTGTGTCAGCAGCCAACATGGATATAAGCCTATTACTTTATGTGAAGAGCTTTGAACATGAAGATGAGCTGCTGGTATACTTATCATGACTTTCCTCAAGTGTATAGTAATATAATACAAGTTTACAAAGCCTCATAATATCCATGTCAAAAATGTTGACACTCTGAATTGGATTTCTGTAAAATGATTTTTAAAGCAAGACACAATAGGTCTATAATGTCAGTCTGTCCCACCTTCTCTTTCCTTGATCCAGCTTTTAATGTGGGCCCACATCATTTTTCAGAATGGAGAAAAACATTAGGGTGTTGCTTTTAAGCCAGCCTTGTTTACCTAAAGTAAAATGTCACGAAGAGGGGAAGTTGCTGCTAGGTGAGTTTGAGGAACTAAAAAAGTAGTCAGAAATGACTTAAGGTGAGGTTATCAAAAGGAGCAGGAAAAGAAAACTGATGAACATCAATGGAGGGAGAGAAAAAATATCAAAACCAGCAACTGGGAAAGAAAATCTGGTAAACCCTGGAGAAGGATGTATGAATGAGATTGATAAATTCAAGAAGAATTCCATTCACTTATGTAGAACACATTGCAGCAGTGAAATCCCCCTGGTTCTATCTGGCTCGCCGAACCGGTAGTGCTGGCAGCGGGAGGCTCCACCCACACGCTGGGATGTCATTACGTCCCGGTTTTTTTTACTATCTGTGCATGCGCAGAAGGTTCTGTGTATGCACAGAAGAGGTGCATGCACACATAGTGTGTGCGGTCCAACGCACTCCCGTTCCTGAACCAGTAGTGAAGGTAAGTGGATTTCACCGCTGACACATTGCAATAGTAGACATGTGAGAGAACCAAAGTAATGTTAACTATTAAGAAGTGCTAGAAAAAGTTAAAATATCGTATCAGTCCAAAGTTGGATAATGTCACCCAAATCGGGACTAAAGATTAATGAATTCTAGATCCAAGGGACCAAAATAACCACATCTAACTTGATTTTATCAGGATCGAGCTTCAGTCTGTTTCTCTTCATCCAAGTCCTCATGCCTTCCAGACATGGAATAGGTAACTGGCAGTATGGTTAATTTGAGATATGTACAGTGGGTATTATTAGTAAGTTGATGGTGCCTAACTAATGACACTCAGTGCTAAGTCCTGGTCTGAAACTTGATGAAATGGATCTAAATAATGGCTTCTTGAGAAAGGGTTGTATCATTGCTTCCTTCAAGCTGACAGGATTACCCCTTTCTTCCAAAAGAACTGACACCACAGCGAGGATTCAGTTAATGCAGGGGTGTCAAACTCAATTTCATTGAGGGCCACATCGGGGCTGTGGTTGACCTCGGGGGGCCGGGCAGGCATGGCTGACTGGGTGTGTGTGGCCATCTTGACACCACTCACTGGGCATGGCTGACTGGGTGGGTGGGGCCATCTGGGTGGGCATGGCCAGCTTGATGCCACTTCTCAAACTGCTGGCATGTTTCCTCTTTGCATTGGGAAGAATGGGCCAAAGCCACATTGGCCTGATGTTTTCTCTTCACATGGGATAGACTAGGCCGAAGTGATGTGGGTAGACTGGGCTGAAGCCATGCTGGCCCAACGTTTCCTCTTTGCAATGGATAGACCAGGCTGAATGATACAAGTAGACAGGGTCAAAGCCATACTGACCCGATGTTTCCTCTTCTCATTGAGTAGACTGGGCCGAAGCGATGTGGGTAGACCAGGCCGAAACGACACATGTAGACTGGGCCAAAGCAATGCTGTCCGACCCCTTACATTTTCCAGGATGGCCCCACAGGCTGGATACAACCACATCGTAGGTTGCATTTGGCTCACGGGTCTTGAGTTTGACACCCCTGGGTTAATGGATTAACAAGCAAGGATAAGGATGGAATCTAATAAAAAAATAATCATATTAAAAATTTTCAGGATTCTGTCCATTTTCTTTGCCAAGTCAGAGTCCAACTTTCAGTAAGTCCAAGTCAATTCATCTGATAAATGCCCAGAATATTTTTCATTATAGACCCATAGATGACTCTCAGAAAAAACATGAGATTTAAAAATGTGTCTGGGTAGAAATTGAGAGATTCAATAAGAGCAGAAAAAATAGATTTATGCTCTTATTGTTATCATGTAATTCCTGAAGTGGAGTTTTATTTGTTGTTTCTCTAACAGTGTTCTAGACACTTTACCTCCCAAAAGTTCTAACTTTGCCTTCCCCCAACCACTACCTAGGGATTGATTTACTGTAAAAGGCATAAGAGCAGATCCAAAGTCTCTGTTACCTGTCTATTCTAAGCAGCTTCAAAGATTCACATAAACTGCCAACAAGTTTCCACAGGGGAAACCCCTGATTCCCGTTGAGCTCTACCAGGTTCATCAGTTGCCTGGCACATACAAATCTAATAGGTCTCCCCTCTTTGCAAATGTGAGGGAGACTGGTAAACTGTCTGAGGTAAAGGACTGATAGGACATTTCTATCTGATATCGGTTCACATGCCAACTACTCCATCAGAGAGGGATTTTGGAGTCCTAATGGACAATCACTTAAATATGAGCCAGCAGTATGCTGCAGCTGCCAAAAAAGCCAACACAGTCCTAAATTGCATTAACAGAGGGATAGAATCAAGATCATGTGAAGTGTTAATATCACTTTATAGTGGCTTGGTAAGACCAGACTTGGAATATTACATCCAGTTTTGGTCTCTACGATATAAAAAATATGTGATTATAGAAAGAGTGCAGAGAAGAGCAACAAAGATGATGTTAACCAAAGGCTAAAACATATGAATACTAATCAGAGGCTAAAACATATGAAAAACAATGGCAGGAACTGGGTATTTCTAGTTTAATGAAAAAAAAGGACTAGGGATGACATGATAGCAGTAGTGCAATAGTTAAATGGCTGCTACAAAGAAGGAGGGGTCAATCTATTCTCCAAAGTATCTGAAGGCAGGATAAGAAGCAAGGGATGGAAAGTAATCAAAGAGAGAACCAATTTAGGAGACTGGTTGGCATCACGGCGAGAATGGCTGGAAATAGCAGAGCTCCATCGAGCTCCATGAAAACTAGCTGGTATCTGCATGCTGGGAGACCCTATGGGGCCAAAGCCACCCTGGAGGGGTGGTGAAGAAACGAGAGGTGCTTTGTCAATCAAGAAGAATTAGCAATTTCTTCCTTAGATCTGAAGAAAGCTCTTCTGAATGGCAGGAGGGATGATGGCCATTTTGGCAAGTCACAAGCTGTGACAACTGGGACAATAAGATCTGTGCTGGAGCGATTTGTGGACAGAGCATTGAAACTAGGTGAGATAATTTCCTAACTTTGATTCTAGAGACTTTATCCGAGTAAAATAATCCTAAAAATATTCTCCAAATGTTAAGAAAGTGACAATTGGATACATGGAGAAAGATCAAAGACCCAAATGCAAAAGAAATGTTTAAAGGAAGCTTTAAAATATAGAAAGCCTGGAAAAGATTTGACAACAATCAGAAAAGTGACTATTGGAAGAAACTGCTTTTCCTACTTTTATTCTTAACCCCTCTCGATTTGTTGACAGTTGACAGTCACCTGTCTGTTTTTTACACACTGTTTAATGTTGGAATTTGGAGCAGAGGAGCCATCTACTGGAGGAAAAAGATTTCTGCAACGTGGGAACTGTGATAATTGTTTAAATAAAGGATAGGAGTGAAAGTAAATAACACCTGGAAGACCACCTGACCTTGACTTCATTACAGTGAGTTGGATGTTTGAAAATACTTGGTGAGCATTTTGAAGATTTTTATGATAAACTGGACTAAAAATAATTAAAATACTATTGAAATTATTCACAGGAGGGTGGATTTGGAAGATTTGAAGAAATCTGATGGGCCAATTTGGATTTGGATTGCTAATGCGATTTGATAGAACATCCTATGAGACGAAAGAAGAAAGGTGAACGAAAAAAATAGAAAAGAAGAAAAATGAAACAAGACTTTAAAATTTGGGAAGGTGTAAATTGGAAAATCATAAAGATTGTAAAATATCAAACTATAGCTTTTAAGGATTATAAATTTAGGGGATTTGGAGGTGTAATTTTGGAAATGATTAAATTTCATTAATAACTGGCACTTTTGGAATTTTCAGATATTGGGATATTGGAAGTTTAGTGGTACATTGAGTAATACCTAATATACTAAACTATTACAAAATGACTCAGCAGGAGACAATAAAGATGAACAAATGTTACTGATGCTTAAATGGTATAGGGTCTCCTGCTTGAGCAGGGAATTGGACTAGAAGACCTCCATGTCCTATTCCAACTCTATTATTGTAAGTGTTGTGGTCCGCTACCGGCCTGCAGAGCTGGCAGCAGAGTCGGACAGTGAGGAGATTGGGGAGGAACATGGGCCAGTCCTGGAGGCTAGGGAAGGCTCGGACAAGGGTTCTGCATTGAAGACAGAGAGGGGGATAGGGCCATCTGGGAGTTATGTGCTGCCTCCGGAGCCTCCAGAGTCAGACATCAGCGAGGCAGAGGAACAGGGGGAGCCTGTTCCCAGTGCGTGCATACGCAGAGCTGCCAGAAGGCAAGAACAGTTAAGACAAAAGGGACGACTCGGGAGATGATTGGCCCCTCCCATAAGACATAAAGGAGGAGCAAAGGCACATGAGCCTTTGCAGGAAGCAACTTTGTTTGTTCTGCTCAGTTTAAATTTTGAAGCTCTGTTTTGACTCTGCTCTGTGTGGCCTTGCAAAGCTAATTGCCAATTAGGTCTTTGGCAGCATTTTGGTGAGCATTTTGGTCATGGGAAATAAAGGTGGGTGTTTATCAGCCTTATCCCAAAGGACTGTGGCAGACTTCTGTCAGACTCTTTACGAACTATTTGTGACTCATTACGGGCTGTGAATGAACATAATTCACACCGTTGAAATAAAAAGATGGGTTTTGGGACTAATTGTGTGCTTTTTACTGTCTCAGGAAGCCTAGGTCATAACAGTAAGAGAAAACAACAAGCACAGAGCTAATGTGCAATTCCTAGCATGTGTTAGGCCCTAATTAATTTGAGGCAGATCTGTAGTTGCCAGAGAGGTCATGACTTCAGAAGTTGCCTCTGGTTCTAGGTTAGCTGAACTATCAGCTGGAGAATTCAACTGCCAACATGACAGTAGAATTCAACAATTTAGGCAGAAATTTTGCCCAATAGCAGGAAGGCTGAAACATTATCCACCGCCTACCTGTTCTCTAATGCCCAGTTTGAGCTAAAAGCTCCCATATCTAGTCATTGAAGAGCAAAGCAATTATTTGAGGCTTCTTAGATCACAACTGTCACCCCATATTCTGGGCTCATGTCTGGTGACAAATCTGAGGCAAGCATAACTCCAGGATATATTTTCAGGTGCTGAAAAAAAAACCAAGAGAGGTTTGTTTATGTGAGTTAATTTGTTTGTTGTGTCTGAGAGAAATAGCTTTAGGATGAACTTTAGTTTTCTTGTTTTATTATGAAAAAAATAGTTATATTAGGTGATGGAGGAAATTGTCTTGCACTGTCTTTTTTGATTTTGTTGAAGCAAGAAAATGAAATTCAAATGATCGGCAGTGCATTTGTGTTTTGATATCAGTAGTAACATTTGTAATGTTCCATGGTAGAATTTTGTTACCGAATTTCAAAAATCCATCTTTATTCATGGAGTCATATAGTGTCAGAGAGAAAAAAAAAGAAATTTTCTCACAAATTATTGCAGTTAATATATAATAATTATATAATCATTGATATTAATAAAATATTTTATATTATAAATATAACATTTATATAAATATGAAAATATTATATTTTAATATTATACAATAAAACATTTTTCAGTATGTATACCTTATATTTAAGTTAACTTGAAGATTAAAAGTTTAAAAATTAAAATTTCAATTTTTTTCTCTGTCTAATCCATCCGTCTTCCCATACTGTAAGGAAATATATAGAAATGCACACATAATAAGACTACCAATATATCTTTGCAGAGTGGATAGAGTTACTTTTTTTTCTTTATTTTTAGAAAGCGATCCTACATAAGCCAAAAAATGTTGCCACAAAATCATTTATACATTTCAACTAATTTAACATGAACAACTGCATTGTATGCTCTGAAAATACATTATAGACATACTAGAAGCTTATGACAGTCTAACTGAACAAACTAATTTTAGATGAAAATTCAACACTAATACCTGTTTTCTTCTGTTCTGTAAAAGGAATGTATTATAATATAAAATTCTTTTCAATGCAGGCTGACGTGTGAAGAATATTCCTGCAAATTAGACCATTCAGGATCATTTATAGAGGGCAAGTAAAGAGTGGAAAGACAGATACATTAGCAAATAAATGTGTTGATCAGATTTGGAAGCAATTCTCCAGTGTATTTTCTCACACAGAAGTAATTTTTTGCAACTCAATGATTCTTTGTCGGTCAGTGAGTTCTTATATCCACCAGATGGTGCCACTAATCAACAGAAATACTTTGTTTTTTCCCCCTTTTGTTTTTAACATGACTCCAAGCTCAAAAGTTGTATTTCCTATAAAACTACACTTACAAACTTCAAATCAGAGAGAGTATTAGGGATGTCATGCTTTCTTTGATCTGTTACTTATGTAATAGGATATGAGAATAAAGACTTTTGCTATTGTTTTTGTTTTCATCCTGTTAGGAAATTTAATCGTTGCTCTTTATTTAAAGTAGACACATATCAACACAATAAATCCTTTGTTATATAATCTAGCAAAAAACATTTAATCTATTAGACAAAAGCATATTCATTTCATCCTGTATGAACAGTATTATTAACAGTATTCTAATATAGATATAATACTAATTTTTGAGTGCAAGAGACCAGGAACGCTAAAGATTAGGGTGATAAAAATGTGAATTGCAGTGTATACAATATTTTAAATTCATAGATACCAAAAAGCAGTACTCTGTTTCTAAAGGTCAGTGTGATGTAGTCCTATCCTTTAGATTCATATGAGCAAGCTGTTTTAAACATATCAGATGCTTCCTGATTGCATACTTTCACTCCATAAAGTTCACAAAAGTTCTTAATCTTGCACAAATGAAGTTTTCACATTGAATTAAGGTAAAGTTTCCCTTCCGTTAAATTTAATTTCAGGGGATTATATGGATTATATGGGCACATTCATATTAAGCTTTTTGGCAACAGTATGGACGTAATTTGTCACCATCTTTTTTTTTTAAGGTCAGCCAGGTTTGCTAGTGGTTGCCACCTGCGGTGACTGGTTTTAATTAAAAATTAATATGTTATAGAAAGAGAAATGGGCTCTTGTTGTTTTCTCTATTTTATTATTTCATTTATTATGATGATGGAGCCCAAGGTAAATATTTGCTGTGATTTTTACATCTGAAGACAGCAGTGGGTATAATAATAACATCAATGTAAGGTTGATGCAAGATTGGCCCAAAACATTTTCCTTCTTAGCCAGAACATTACATGCTTCTCCACTTGGGAGACAGACATAATATATAATGTACAACAGCACTTTGTTTTATATATGCCTAAGATGTATTCCTCAATTACTTCTCCAGGAAAAATACCCTAGAAAAAGAACTAAATTATTTGCTATCATTTCATGGCACCAAAAATCTTAAGGAGGCTGCCTGCCTCACTGTGCCTGATTGTAAAGTTGGCCTGCATAACAATAGAAATTGAAAATGTATCAAATATGTTAGCATCTCATCAACTTCCTAGGTCAATGGTACAAGTACAAACTCCATATTATTGCCTTGGCAATAGAATAGAACTGCTATACTCTTCTGGCATGCTAGGTTTTTTGGATAATCTCCTAACTAAGTACTATACAGATCTGGCCGTTTTTGAGATCAATGAATGTCAACTAGCAGTTGCTACCTGCTGTAGGTGTGAGCTGGAGCAAAGAGACTCTGTTAGTTATGCCATATTTCTACTAGATGGCTCCTCACCTGAAAAAAGAAAGTCCAAGGGGCTGTGTTCACCTATATTCTCCTCCAGTTATGTTATTCATTTGCTCTATATTCTATAATAAAAGTTACTTGGAATCCTGCATAAAAGCTTAAACTGATAGAAGATCCCCAAGTTGGTTTTGATCTTTTGATTTTGTTGATCTCTTGCAATTTCAATTTCATTTACCTTTACATAATCCTGCCCATTTGTAGGATATCAAATATTAGAGAGATGGAATAAATGTGCGAAAATTTACAAAGAAGCTCAATGAAGACATGAGTCACTTGTTCATGCTAGAAATAATGTATATTGTGTGTTCCTCAGACCAATCTTTCCAGTTGGAATATCTCAACATTTGTTGGACTTCACCTCTGAAATCCTTCTGATAGCAATATCAAAAAAAACCATGCAGTTAAAGGGAAATGACATTTGAAGAGCATTTGAAGAGCATTTTCACAGCAAATGTGAATGTTAGACAGAACTTGGCATGGCTCAAGACATCCAGAATTATGATATCCCTATTTTTAAAAAAAGTTTAAAAAAAGATATTGAGCGCAGGATAGAGACCAGTACTCTACTGAAATAGAGAGGAATTGTTTGCTGTTCATATCTGTATATCTGGGTTTCACTGTTGGAGAGGGTGTGTTCTGGTCTTTTTGTTTCTTCTTCTTTTGAATATGTATAAAGGTGGTAAATCTGCATGTTGTCTACTGAAGACTAATTCATCTGAGTGCCAAGCTTCCAGGAATTCCCTAGTGTTTTTGGATTTAGCTTGGTCTAAGATGCTCAGAGTTTCCAAGTTGAAACTATAGTTGAGTCTATCCATGTGTTGTGATATTGAGGAATTATCATTGTGTTTCTGACTACTAACCGATGCTCATGGGTATATCTGCTAGTCTTCTCCCTGTCTGTTCTACACAGTGCCCATTACTGTCCTTATAAACTAGTTTGTAGAAGACTACTGTTTTTCTTCTTGGGCTATCTGGGTCTGTCTTTCTGTCTGTCTCAACTTAAGGTAATGAATATACTGCTAGAATATTTAGAAATAGTATTTTGTTAGAATATTTATATTCTTTCTTAGAATATTTATATTCTTAAGACTCAGAAACTACAAAAAACAAATTTTGTTTAAGATGTTGGCTTTCTTTTCATTTTCACAGGTCTTATCTAAGGAAGTAAGATAAGGTGTATATTCCAAGGTCAGCTTTTTATTAGATAAAGGAGGGCTGATTGTAATATATACAACCTGTGCTGGAAGGAGTGGGTTTCATGGCTTGCCCATCTAACATCTTGCTGCTATTGCTATTGGGTAAGAATAAAGAACTTAATTTCAAACAATGGTCCCCCCCCCCATTCCAGCTCAGAACTGACTTGCTAAAGAATAAAAATATTTACAAAATATCTAATTGTCCTGTTTCCTATTTTCCCCACAACAAACCTGTGAGGTGGGTTGGCCTTAGAGTGATTGCCTCAAAGTCACTTAGCCAAACTGTTAAATTCATGGAGTCACTAGGATTTAAGTTGTAATTGAAGGAGACTTAACTGTAAATCTACAATTATCCCTGATAAGTCCTCTAAATAAAATTATTTGTAGAGATGTGAAAGTTTGTATGTGATAAACATAATCATCAATATGTGACTTTTGTGCAGTGTTTTTTCTAATGCTTTTGTTTAGTCATAATCCAAATTTACTACTTAGTTTAATTCTTATAGAAACATTTGTGGTTGTTCTTCCAGAATCAGAAACCAGGCATCAGCCCATCTGCATCAAGAAACATTTCTAAAAATGTACTCTGAACTTAAAAGGTAGCTATTATTTAATTTGGACATTTTTTTCATGCTCTTTAAAAACACTTGTGGCTGGTTTGAAGCTTTTTATTTACATGGCGCATTAGGAACACAGCATTCTGCCAAAAATCTAGCCTCTAGCTAACATGTTCTGTGCCAGCTGCTCCAGTTTGCCTAAGAAATGAGCACCATGTGACCTTAATTGAAAAATAAATGGTACTCATCTATTTTAATGGCTGTTGGGAATTATCAAAACCTGACTCCAGACCTCTCCGGGTATCGGACTTATTAGCTCAAGTTCAGTCACTTCTGACATATACAGTTTGTTCCCTGGGCTGTTCCTCCCCCTCAGATGTTTTTACCAAGTCTGCTCTTTCATACTTTTGTTCGTTTGATTAGTTTCCATAGTGACACTCCCTTGTGAAGTTTAGAGGTCCCTCCCAGCAGGTTCTCTTAAATGCAGCCACTGATCACCAGGTTTGTGTGCCAGGTTAACAAGACAAACTCAGCCTTATTCCAAACCTTTTCATGGAATGCCTTCTGTGTCATTTTATTTTTTACTTCTTTTTTTTAATTCACTTGAGAATTTTCTTCAGCTTAGGAAGGCCATTTGCAAAACAACTTGACTGATCATACTCTTTACTGAATTGCAGTTGCCTAACGGTTCAAGATTACATAAACCAAAATAATTTCTTTCTAACTTCCAGTATGTTTTCAAAGAACACAAATGCCTCACTTGTTTGTGTTTCAAGTGTGATTTGACTGTTCAGTGACTTTTCTTCAGGACAAATAAACAGTTACGGCATTCTGTCTGTATAAGTAGACAACACAATGAACTCAAAACCTTAATAAATTGGAGGTGTCCGTGTTACTGCATCTACTTTGACTGGAGCTATTTCAGGAGGCATCTCCCAAATGGTCAGTCAGACGAGAACAATTTATTGGATAGGTTTAGAATTAGATTGAGATCTAAGCTGAAAGGAATTCTTCCACAAGGTTTCCTTTGATTTTCAAGCAAACACACATATGCATTCAGTATATATAGTCTGATACAGTACATATAGTCTAATTAGGCAAAAGACATAATAAACTCCATTGAATATCTTTATGAACAATATATTTATTGTTACTGTATTTATACCCAGTCTTTTCTGTAGGACAGAGGTTCAAATAGCGCAATATCATCCCACCGTATATACTCAAGTATAAGCCGACCTGAATATAAGCCGAGGCACCTAATTTTACCACAAAAAACCTGGGAAAACTTATTGGCTCGAGTATAAGCCTAGGGCGGGAAATGCAGCAGCTACTGGTAAATTTCAAAAATAAAATATAGCAGACTAAGTACTGTAAATAAACATACTGTATATCCAAGACCAGAGATATACCGGTACTTGTATTCAGCAATGTTTGGGCGGAGCAAGGGGGTGTGATCAAGCACGGGTAAGACGGACAACACAGAGGCTGCCGGGGTGCAGGAGAAAAGAAGAATGGTGATGTCAGCAGTTATCGGACCACTCACAGAGGCTGCAGGCGCCCGCAGATGAGCAGGAGAGACCGGAGAACACCTGCACTCGAGTATAAGCCGAGGGGTGCTTTTTCAGCATAAAAAATGTGCTGAAAAACTCAGCTTATACATGAGTATATACGGTAATTCTTTTGTAGCCAGGAAATCTCTCAGGGGATGAAACCATCTTTTTGGGTGGTTTTATGGGACCATCTTAGAATGACTTTCAAGGATAAAATGAGCTAATCTTTGACAGGCAATTCAAAGTAGCATCTCAGAAATCAGGGACACAGTGTCCTTTCCCCATCCAATTTGGGAATTTGGCTCTCAGTTCTTGAGCTGAAGGCATGTGTGCAGTTCTGTTCTGGGCATTCAAGATGGCATTTGGTTCAATTCTTTATTGTATGAAGAACAACTCTGTGAGTGGGTTAGATTATGAAGGGCTGAAATTGCATAGAAATCTGAACCCGAACTTCGCAAGTTCCAATCCATCACCTTAACCTTTACATTACACTGAAGTAATCATAAATTGTGACTTTATCACACTTTATGATTGAATTGCTTAATCACAGAAATTTTGGTACCCACTGCTGTTGTAACTTGAAGACTACCTGTAAATAAATAGGAATCTTAACTTTTGGAAAAAAATCATATAAACTTTACAAAGTCATTTTAAACAAGGTGAATCAGAGATGCTTCACAGCATCTGTAGGAGGAAAAATCAGATCCCCATCCACCAGAGATGATATGTTAACATGTCCTTCACGTAAAGTTTTAACCGAAAGCCCTTGAAAATTTCAGGCAGGGCCCCAAAATGTTTCAACTGTGGCCTTCAGAGACTTTCAGAAGTTATTTTTAAATTGGCATTTTTAAAGAGATGGAAGGAAAAATATTAAACTCAAGACTGGAAAAAAATCTCATCTATTTAACTCAATGGAAATAGCAGTGAAATATATGCTGTTTATCCAATTCACCTACTATATTTTGAAATGCAACATGTGGCATACTTCCAGTGTAGCTCCAGGCCCAGAGAAGGCTGCATAACCCTGTAATAGAGAAAAAGAATGTGATATGTATATTTCTGTAGATTTTTAGTCTGACTAATCTGGGTCTTTTTTTTTAAAGAAGGAAATTCATCACAACCTATAATTTTATTTGCCTTGTAATATGAGCCATTTAGAGTAGTTGAATACAATTAGGGCCATATTGAGATCCTTAGACATACTTAGCTTTGTAAGCTGTCATTGCAGTAACATTTCAAATGCTAGGGTTATAAAACTATTCTCTGGACCCATTTTCTTCAATGACTTGTAGAAAATTAAAGTAAGTACATATATAGACTAAGCCCAAAATTTCCATTACTAAGCAAGAAACGAGTTCTGCTCTATTTTATGACCTTTTTTTTTGCTACAGTTAAGTGAATCACTACAGATGTTAATTTAGTAACATGGTTGTTAAATGAATCTGGGTTTCTCATAGACCTTCCTCATCAGAAGGTCACAAAACTGCAACTGGAACACTGCAACTGTCATAAATATGAACCAGTTGCTAAGTGTCTAAATTTTGATCACTTGACTATAGGAATGCTGCAACGGTCATAAGTGTGAAAAATAATCGTAAGTCATAAACCTAGTACTGTGATACAACAGGAGTGAAAGGACAGAGAGCAGGGATACTCTTTGGCCCAATGGGTTGTGTGGAGAAGTCTGGAATATGCAATTTGTGCAGTAAAGTATTATATTACTTTTTATAGGATTTCATTAAGATTGTCTTTCAACTGATTCTACCTATGGAATTGTGGCAAGAATGTAAAGATAGGGTGAGGAAAAGATCTAGAGATGTAGCGTCTATCAATCATCATTACTTGGCATAATTCCCTAAACCTAACCTTCTTAATACAGCATATGCAAAAATATATGCTGTATTAATGTATGCTGTATTTTAAATCTGTTTTAAAACTTTAGGGGTGTTTTAATCTGTTCCGGATCAAATTATTTAATGGGTTTTTATATTGTCTTTTAAATTTTGTAGTTTGTGTGTTTTATCTCTTTGGCTGTTCACCGCCCTGAGTTCTTCGGGAGTAGGGCGGTATATAAATCTAATTAAAAAAAAAAACCAAAAAACAAAAAACCCATATACTTGCTGAAGTGAAGATATTATCTCCATAATTAACTGGAGGAAATAGAAGACAGTCTTAAGATTCAGAAGGATTTTGACACACTTGAACATTGGGCCCTATTCAGGGGTGGATTCTACTTACCTTTACTACCGGTTCGCAATGGGATCGCAAAGTAGAATTGGTGAACCCATATTTTTTTGTACCAGATATATATGATGTCCTATTTAGCCCATCTTTACTTTGTTAGTTTGCTAGTCAAAAATATCAGAGAGAGGTCACGAGTCACTCAAGTTGGTCCAATAGATTTGGATGTGATATTCCTTAAAGATGCAACTTCAAATTGAAATCCTTCTTCTAAATATCTATGAGGTCCCTAAAACGGACAATGGAAGTTTATTTTTTTGTTTTATTTATGCTTGTTTCTACTGGTTTCCCTTGATACCTTTAATTCACGTTATTCTTTGGCAGAATTTTAAAAAGCTGCACACTGCATTACTTGTTTGCATTACTGAAGCAGAGATGATTTTTAGAAAGACATTTTAAGCAAAACAACTTCTCAAAGGAGGAAGAACTGGGACGATTCTGAATAAACACTGCATGCTATAGTTTAAACCATGAAGTTACTAGGTATGCTTTTATGCTAAAATATTACAAAATATTACTTTCTGCTGGAAGAAGTAGAAAGTATTATACTTATCAAGTATGCTCTAGTTTTTTTCACAGCAAGGAATAGCTAAGTCCTGTTAATGATGTAACAGGACATGCATTTTATATGCATATAATGGTATATGCATATAAACACCCTGTTCTACATATCCATTATGTAGAATATATTATTTATAAATATATATGTACAAATAGACACAAACAAACACACACACAAAACGTATTAAAGGGTACTTGATTGGTACATTTCAAGCACACCATATTCTCCTTACAAACTCTTCTGACAGCCCAATAGATTCCAACAGTGGGTACACTTGACGTTCCATCCAATAAAAGTTGCCATCTTGTAGGATGTAGGCAATGTGCCATCTCTTTTGTGGCTCCCACTCTCTGAACAGCATACCCCAGAGATAAAGACGGCACATTCTCTCTCTTAGGGAAACTAGCAGAGCTTTGAAAACCTGGCTTTGATCCCAGGCCTGAGGTTTATGTTTGTTATTTGTTTAATTGCCCGTTTTGTTTTGCAGATTTCATTATTAGTCTGAGCTGTCTGTTGATTTTATATTTTTAGGTGTTTTTAATGTCATGTTTAGTTTTGGGCTCTGTCTGAGTCCATTGAAGTTTGGGAGCCAGTACATTTAAATAAATACATAAATGTTTTGTATAATTAGTTGTTTCAATGTTATATTATAATGTTTCACCCTGAAACATTATAATATTTGCTTTAAACAGCATTTCTCCCATGGTTAAACTCCAAATACCTGCTGCTGGTTTCTATTTATATTGCTAAGCAATATTACATATAATTTTTCCTTTAAAACAAGCCTTTTCCTTGAATTATTTCACATTTTCTTTCTGTGTGATGGTAAACTATGTTTTTACAGTGATTTTTAAATAAAGCAAATTATAAATTTCAACATGATTTTTTTTAGAGCACTTGAGTGCTTGCTGATCTGTGATTAATTCTAGCAGATTTTTTAAAATAAGCTTTCTCCGTTCTGGAGCCTTTCAAGTGCACTCTATTGCAATTCTCAGAACTTCAATCTTGCATGGATAATTATTGGAGTTCTGGGAGGTTTTATTTATTTATCTATACACCTTTACACTCCACATACTACCATAGTTGTATATAACATAACATCATAGCAGAAAAACAAAATGACACAGAAAGTATATAATATATAATCTACAAAACTGTCAAAATGTTTCATAACATCAATATAAACTAATATAACAGAAGTAACAAGGGTACTTCTTTGATGACAAAGCTTAAAGAATGCCTATTTTGAACAGTTCACTTTTTAAGGCTTTTTATAGGCCCAGATACATGAAACAAAATGAATTTAAAGTGGGAAACTGTTGCATGGGTTGATGAAACAAGAAGTTCTTGCTCTTTCCATCAATCTTGTACACAGGAAGAATCTTTGCCATCCCAACCTGAGATGTGTGCACTTTACAAGTATGATCTATTAAAAATTGATGATTCTGCCGGTACAAGAGGGCCAAGCTATACAGAGCTTTAATTTGTACCTGAAAGTTTACTGCTAGTCAATATAGAGCCATGATGGCAAACCTATGGCACACGTGCCACAGGTGGCCCGCGGAGCCATATCGGTGGGCACGCGAGCATTGCCCTAGCTCAGCTGTAGCACACTTGAGCACGCAGGCCAACTGATTTTCGGGCCTTCCGGGCACACTGCAAGTTGGCAAACGGGCCATTTCCAGCCTCCAGAGCGCCTCCAGGGGGGTGGAGAAGGCCGTTTTCACTCCTAGAAAGCTTCTGGAGCCTGGGGAGGGCGAAAAACAGGCCTACCAGGCCCACCAGGCTATCATGTGCCAAAAACAGGGGAGCATAGGGGGCTTACACATGCAAGTACAGGGGGTGGGGCATATTGAATTGTAGGTGTGGGCACGCACCCGCACGACCCCCCCATGCTCCCCCCACTTTTGGCACATGACAGCAAAAAGGTTAGCCATCACTGATATAGAGCTTCTAACATATAAATAGTAGTTCTTACCCACCAAGAAGGGGGATGTTGCATTTTGGATCAAGAATGGCCGGCAGCAAAGTGTGAGGACTCAATTTCAACAGTGTTGGAAGAGCTGAAGGACTGGGCTGGGCACATACCATTCTGAAGAAAATCTGTCAATGTGATTGCTGAGAGTCAATAGCAATTTGATGGCACACCATCGTTATTTAGCAATCTGACCAAAGTGTGTAGGTCACTATTGCCATGGTCTCCTTCAGGACTGCTTCTGGAGGAATGCAGTGTGAGAGACTGTGGGAACCAGTTGGAGTAGTTCAATGGGTGTAAAAAGAAGCAGTTCAGCTCAGGGAGGCTGTGGGAAGAAATTATTTTCTTCCTTAATTGGTTTGTTGTAAGTATGCCTGGGAAACTACATTTACAATTTTCATATGTTTTCACATTTAAGATGCCTTTCTGAAATCTGTGTGGTTCTTGCTTCTTAAGTTTGCCTGGGCTTGACACCCAGGTTGAAGAACTCAGTCATAAGGCTATACAAATGTCGTGTTTTTTGACCAATAGGGAAATTTGCAGATGGAAGCATGGGTGTTCGTGGGTGTACAAAAAAATCTGCAAAGTAGTGGGGTACACCACCATGATCAAAGACCCACCCCTTTGAGCCAGCACTTCCAGACATAAAGAAAATGGAGTGAAGTTGACCACAACATAGTCATACTTGTAGATGCCACTGGGTTCAAGAAAGAGCACTTTTGATCTTTGATAGTCTGAAGACCCAGATTACTAGTTCAGCTGAGACAATGATCTGGACCAGTGAGTGCCTTTTGATGGTTTCTGTAATTGTTCTCAGTTTTGTTGTTTGTTCTGAGTGACTTGTCACATAGACTCCTGAAGGGCTGCTATAATGCATTGCTGTATTTCAGAAATGGTCAATTTGTCAATCTACATTTTTCACCAGGGTCATCTGTCTTTGGCTTATGGGACAAATGGTGCTGCCTTGGAGATGGCTTGCTTGTTTGTTTGTTTCTCGGCCTTATCACTTAACATTTGGGTCCTTTTGCTTCCTTTGGTTTATGATACTTACTTCTGTTCCCTCAGACAGATGGCCTGTTAGGATATCAATCTCAACATCTTTGTGTAAGGTGTGTCTGTGTATAAATGTGTCAGAATGAGAGTGAGGGACTTCTAGAAATCAGTGTTGCAAGCAACAAACTATATAGTCCTACGAATAGATGTCACTGGAATTTTAAAGGAATCCATCTTCAGTACATAGTGCAAGGAATTAGCGATGCTTTGAATAAGCAAATCTACTGATAAAAAATATATGAAAACATCACATTACACCAAACAAGATAAACTAACCATCTAACCACAATACATATTTTCCTTTATAAATGTAAGCTCAGAATGAATGTTTTTTTGAAGGCTGGATCACTAGTGTAAGTTAATTTAAATTATGGGATAAAGAACTAAATCAACTAGTATGATTGTGTTCTGTATACTTACTGAAAAATAATAGGCTATGTTCAACACTTTCTTTGATCAAAGTTCTTTTTGGCAAAAAATAACAAATTAACCACATCATATGGTACATTATGTAGTATGCAGACATGAACAATTTGAAAGAGAAATTATCTTTCCCATAGTTTTTGTGGTTACTGAATAGAAAGTACTAATTTTGTATTTAGTTTTCACCTCAGCTGATTGATATGAGTAATAGCAAGCAATTTGTTCTAGCATTGCATCTGATCCCTGGTAACAGCAGTTGTGCTTGCTGGTAAGGCTGAATTTATTACTGCACTATGATTAACAAATGCAAATCAAAAAGTACACATGAAAAAGTCTGCAAGCACATCTGAATTAAGAGAATTTTATTTTCATGGTATATCATGATGCTCAAGTGAAAAAATATTTGGTACCTAAAAAATAAACCCCAGAAGTTCAATGAAGTTCCTCTTATTTCCCGATAAATATGCTTAGGTCAAAAATATTTCAGTTCAGTGGTTGCGGTAATTAAAACAACAACAGCACTAGAAACATTAGACATTTTAATAACTCCAACTGATTTGAAGAAAAGATGAAACAATGTAATAGGAAGTTTGCAAATAACGTACAACCAATTCAGTCTCTTCGTTATCACAAATGGAAATATAGCAGGCAATTTAATCTTCACACTACACAATAACTCCATTGGTTCAGTGACTTGGAAAATTGGGAAATGATTTAAACAGGACAACCTTATGCTTTCTGCCGGACTAATAGGATTTAACGCTAATGCAGCATTTAGACCTGTGGTATTCACAATAATGTTCTCACATAGCAAATACTAATAATTAAGGTTTCTGCTTTCATATTAGGAAATACACCTGTCTCGTGTAACATAGCAATTTTATCTTTAAGGTTTACTGGTTGAGGAGTCACTGCACATGATGAAAACTTGTTATGCCAGTGGAATCTAAAATGTGTTGCCTGCAAAGAAGGTTCTTTAGTCAATTGGTGAAACCCTTTGCTGGATTTTTGGTTTCACAGGAAAAGATATGCTAGTTGAATAGTCATAAAATGGTGAGTAGCCAGCAGGATAAGAATGGAGATGTGGGAAAATGAGGGAGAATTAGAGAAAAGAACTCTTGCACCTAGCTAACTTTGGCTGATCTTGAAACACTAAGTTGCTTTGAACATAGTCAGTCTGTATATATGCAAGAATTAGAAAATCTCATCACTATAAACCAGGAAATAAAAAAAAATCCTGGAAGATGGATGGCTGTGGCCATATTATTACTATGAAAATCCATGTCCATTAAATCATTACATAAACTCAACTTGATGAGATCTTTATCTTTATATCTGCACAATCTCAGCATCTGGCCAATCATATCAAGGCTTGAAAGCTAAGCAAAGTCTATACTTGGAAAACTACCAGCTAATCCCAGGGCTATAAGACACTATGAAGTAAAAAAAAAAACTTGGCTGGAAAAGAAACAGTGATACACAATTTCCACACTGTTGCTAAGGGAACTGCAAGGATGCATCCACGAAGTCACCAAGAGCAGAGGCAATCTCTACAGTAGTTGACAAAGTCTTCTACCTTTTATACGTCTGCAGGAATTTCTGGGTCTCAGCACATCTTTAAAACAATGCAAACCCTCAAGCCATAAATTTATTTCAGATCAATTCCCAGGGAATAAAAAATAAGTTAAAAATAACTACACCAGTGTTCGCCATGCAGCCCATATTACTGAGGTACGGTATAAGTCAACAGCCAAGTCCAATATACTAACTTAGCAGCATCTGGTGAGAAAGACTAGGAACTTATACAAAAAAGGCATCTTGCATATAAACACACACAATTCTCTACAGTATATATTAGAGTCTTCAGTTTATCATTTGTTTAGTGACCATTAGAAATTCCAACGATGTTGAAAAAAGTGACTTGCGACTGGTTCTCTCGGTTATGACCATCACAGCATCTATGTGCTCAAATGATCAAAATTTGGGTGTTTGGCATATGACATACATTTACAAAGGTTGCAGAATCCTGCGGTCATGTGATCATTTTTTGTAGCTTTCCCAGCCAGATTCCAACATGCAAAGTCATCAGGGAAACTTAGATTCAGTGAACAACCCCAGGACTTAATTACATGGCAATGGGTAGCAATGAAAGTGAGGTCTGTCTTGATGCCATGCTATTTATGCTATAGGTTCCTGAAAGATTTCATTATATTCCCTGAGTTTAAGTGTTATCAGCTGGAGCCTGCAATCATTTCCCTGACTGGGATCACAGCAGGCAGAGCACAGACGCAAATATATCACGTAAAAATATGCCATCATATTTTTTATCTATTTTAAAACACTTTGTGCAGTTTAAGCAGCACTTAGCATATTCAACAAATTAATGCACTGATTTGCTTTCCTGCTTAAATTTACTAGGATATTCAGCTACTGCCGTTTGATGACGTTTTGGTAATATGGACCTGGAAGTCCTGAGATCTGCAAATGAAAATTAGTAATTGCATAGATGTAGGTTGTCCATATTGCTCCAAATGAATGAGATCACGAGGAAGCTTGGGCTGAAGCTCTGAGGGCATTTCGCTGTGTCTCTGTGCTGAAAAAATCAGGTGTACAGGAGCCAGAGTGGTGTCTTAACAAAGCCTGTGAAGTCCAATCAGAATAGAATATCCAGAGATATTGGAAATAATAGCTGTTTCTCATGTTCATGAATTAGGTGAATATACTCTTTATGTAGAATTGCAGGCTACTTGGAAAAAAAACCTTAGCTTTTGTAGGTTAACCAATACCCTTTACTTCTTCCAATTCTTCAGTTTAAAGCTTACAATTTATTTGCCCAATCATTTTGAACTATATGCTGATTTGCTCATTCTGATGCTTCTGTGTTTTGGGGTAGATTTATACCAGACTTTTCATTCAGCAGCTCAAGCTGGCTTTTATAGTCCTCCCATTTTTCCTCACGCCACTGCTCTCTGTATTGGGTTGAGCTGAGGGAGAACTTGCCCAAAATCATCATGAACTCTCATGGCTAAAGGACCTCTTAAAGTGGATTTCTCTGAGCCAATCCAATCCCTTCACCACTACATATTTGTTTCCTTGCCTTTCTATACTATACAATACCTTATTCTGGGGCTTATGTCTATTGACTTATGATTATATCTATTGTAAGCAGTTATCCCAATACTTTTCATGCTTTTACCATGAAGTGTGAACAAATGACCTGTATTTTTTAATAAATAATGAATGGCTTACTTTGCATTTTGATGCCTTTCACAATGTATTTGTGTATCCCCACCCCCCCCCCAGAATAAAACTTTATCTTAAAAAAGCACACCTTCTCTTGCTGGCACCCACTTACCTGCCAGGTTAGGCCCCATGACTCCTCACTTGGAGGCCTGGATGAGGGAGGCGCCCGACCCTTCAGTGCGGAACTCACTTTGCGGGGGAGCCGAGCGCGCAGGCACGAGGCGGAGGCTGGCGCAGGCGGCTCCAGGCAGAAGTTCCCCTCCCACTCGCTCGCACATGCTGCCGAGCCGCCACCGCCGCCGCCAGCTGGAAGAGCCGCGCATTCTCGGCCGCTGACCTTCCACTTAGTCCGCAGGCTGCCCCCGGCAAGTCACCTTCCCTTGCGGCGGGCAAGGCATGCCCCTGACCTCCTGGGCGGCTCTTTCCGCCTGGACGCTTAGCGGGGAGGCTGACCATGAACCCTCAATGCGCCCGCTGTGGCAAAGTCGTCTACCCGACCGAGAAAGTCAACTGCCTGGATAAGGTGCGCGCGCGCCAGGTGGCCGGGCCAGCTGCTGTTTGGGGCGAGGGGCGGCCGGGAAAGGTGGAAGGGAACCCAGCGGGCATGCGGGAGGAGGGATGGGCGACGAATTGCTTCGGGATGGCTTCGTTCCCTTCCCTCTGCCTCCGGCATCGTGTCAGATTTTACGTGTGCAGAAGTAGAAGGACTCCAAACTGGGACATTTTAGAGGCCCTCGTTTCTTTTTGCGGGGGAGCATTCTTTGGGGTGGGCGACATTGAACTTAAAAGGAATGTCATTTGCAATTACGTGCGGAGGCTGGGAAGAGCCTTTCCTATCGGACACCTGTCACCTGTCTTGGATGGCAGCTGCCGCCGCTGCCATTTCATCTCTTCCCCTCCCTTCCCCCCCCCCCCCCGCTTCTCCCGATGTCAGCCGTGCAGTTTATGCGCGGGCAAAAGTGTTGGTTTCGAGCTCCCCAAAGAGAACCGGAGGGTGGGGAGGGAAGAGGTGGTTGAGTCTCTCGGTTGCGCGGCGGTTCCGGGAAGGGCGGATGGATAGAGAGAAAAGCCTGCGCGCCTTTCGGGCCAGGAGGCTCGAGAGGAAGTCCGGTGCTGAAGAGCACGGCGCGGGCTTGGCTTTTCCCTCTGCTTTTGGGAACTGGGCTGCGGCGGGATCGGGGATGAGCGGAAACGCTGAAGGCGGCGGAGCAAGCAGACGAGCCAGTCGCCTGGGCAGCCCCTGCACCTCCTCCCCCACCCCGTATCGCAGTGGCGCTGGCTTCAGTAATGAACTTGTCACCCTGCGGCTGACGCATTGCTAGCCCTGCCTGCGGGAGGAGGCGAAGGAATGTACCGAGCTTGATCTTCCCTGTCAGGCTCCAAAGGGTCTCCTTCAGGCCCCTCATCCCCCAAACCTGCTCGTCTGGATAGGCTTCAGAGGGAGTGAGGAGACAAGGCCTCCCCCCCCCTTCTTCCATGTGAACGCCGAGGGACTGCCCCCCTTCGACCTCCCCAAGTCCTAAAGGTGAGTCCCTCATCTGGGACTCGAACTGCTTCCTCGCCTCCCGCGCTGCAATGCAGAAGGGGCTTCTTCGGCGGGAGCTCTTACGTAACGCCGCCCGCCCGCCTGCCGGCTTCAGTGGGCAAAGCTTCACGAGGGGGCAAGAAGTACATCACCTCCCGAGCCTGCCTTTCTCGGCGAAATGATTTCTGTCTAGCCCGCTGGGGATCACAAAAGTGCGATTGTCTGAAGGAAACCGCAAATAGTGAGGCTGTGACAAAAATGCCTTCGCGCTCCCCCCCTCCCCCACAGAAGGAGGAATAAACAGATTTTTGGTCGGCATTAGGGTGGGTTTCTGTGAATACACACATAAGTGGGTGGCTTGATGTTTTCTGTTTGGGGATGGGCCTTGAGAAATTATGTATTTTAATCTCATGTCCTTCTGTTACTCAAAATAACAGGGACAATGTTTTCTGGGGTAAGGGAAAAAAACAACCCTTGAAGTTAAACTCTATATAATAATGATGTGGGATAGGCTATAAAAAAGATGTGATGTAGTAAAGGGGCTGATAATGTGGTGTTTTTAAATTTCTTTTAGTAAGATGTCCGTCACATTAGACTTGACTAATGCAGTAGCAAAATGCTCAGTCAGTAGACAATATTTAAGAAGGCAGATTAAAGACCTGAAGAACTAATAGTTACAAGATTAAAGGCATACTATTATTTTGGGAAGAGACTTTATATCTCTGGTCACTTTCAAGAAACTGTACATGAAGTTTTAATAAACAAAAGGAAATGCTGGTATTTGGGTCAATTTAATCCCGGCCCTCACAAAACATTTTCTCCTTTCTGTGGATACATTGGAGCAAGAACACAGAAGGAGCCAGTGAAAAAACAATTAGTCGGGATTTGATTGTCTGTTAGAAGCAAAACTTCAGTCCATTATGACTTTGTTGACTTCAGTTCACAAATGCTCCAAATACTTGAAAATGCGTTACCTTTACCTATGTCAACCGCAACATGAATGAAAATGCTCCAGGAGAATGAGTGGCATTTGTAAATTGTAAATCAGCAGCTGAAGTAAATTCTCTGTAGCTGAGAAGTATCAAGGGAAGATTTCTAGGACCCCATCCAAGCACAATGAGCAGGCAATCCATTGTGTAATAGGGTGGTTTGCAACATTTTGAAATCATATACATTTAAAGGCCCTATTTTGTAAGACCATTAAATCTAGATTCCAGAATTACTCAGTTATAGCCCTGAAAACTAATAGATTTTAAAAGGAGCTCCTCCACTCATTGCATAAATACTATATTGGCAATGATACCACTTATAACCATACATTTTCTTTCAGTACTGGCACAAGGGATGTTTCCATTGTGAAGTCTGCAAAATGGCTCTAAATATGAACAACTACAAAGGATATGAAAAGAAGCCTTACTGCAATGCGTAAGTGTTAAAATGTTAACTTAAAGAAATGTACTCATACATACTCACTAGCTCAGGTGGCAAAACCTAGATGATTTGGATGAACTTGAAATAAGAGAAGCAGGGTAAAGCCCAATTATTTCTTGAATGGGATGTAATCAGAAATCTCAGGACTATAGGCTAGGTGGAAAAGTAAAAAAAAAAAAATTCCACAAAATGGACAAGGCAAACCAGTTCCATATTGTTGTCAAGATCTACACGTATGTGTTAAGGAAGTCACCAGCAGTCAAACAAACTTTATTCGAAGATTTTGCCTTACATGTACTGACAGGATGGATATTGGCTTTGACAAATATATTATCAAAAGGCAACTTCTCAAATTAGTATTAGTTCAATCTCTGTGAAGTTCTTTAGCATGAAGTCTTTTAGTGTACAGGAAAGCCTGTTTTTCACTGAAGCAGAAACCCTGCTTTAAAATGATGACCTTCAAACTCAGGAGGATTGATTACAGTATGTACAAAAATTTGTACAAGATCATTCTCAAGAGTTTTAATGGCCCCGTTAGAATGAAATCGTATAAACTTTCTTAATCAATGAAGAGTTTCCACTCATGGTTTTGGAGCCAACACTATCAAAAGGTTAGTAGATCTGTTTTATGAAATATTTTTATGAAAACTGAGTATATACCAAATATATATATATATATATCTCTATCCGAAGACATTTACGTGGCCATGTTGCCAGCATGATGTCACGGAGTGCTGTTACCTTCCCAGCAAAGTGGTAATTATTTATCTACTCACATTTGCATGCTTTTGAACTGCTAGCTTTTTAGGGGCTAGGGCAAGGACGGAAACTCACCCTTCACGTGGTGTTTGGGTCTTGAACCTGGGTTGCTGGCTTTCCAGTCAACATACAAACACACGTATATACACACACATAGACACACACACACACACACACACAGGGTATATATAGTTGTATTTATACCTCCCTTTTTTCTCTGAGTGTTCAAGTTTGTTTGAGAATGTCAGAAGGGTGTCTCAGGGAAGAGGGAGTAGATTCAAATACTTAGCATCTGAAAATAAAGAGCTATTAAGCAATGGAAGTGCTCCAACATTGCTGGAGTAAAAAAAAAAAAAAGTCTGGACAACCATTTGTCCAGAATGGTATAAGGATTATGACTGTGTGAACTGCAATAATTTTTAGGCACTGTATAAAATGTCCAATCATTAAGATACTTTAAACTCCAAAATAATTAATATAATTAGATCCAATGCAATATATCTGTATTCAATGCAAAATACGTATGCAATCATGTTATGAGCAATTCTAAAATACTGCCCACATAGATTAAAAATAAGCACTCTCCAGGAATAAATTGTGATTTTTCCAGCGAACATTTTATTTCCTTCAGTATAACCTAAATGCTTTCAGTTTGATAATGGACTCCTTAATTGGATGTTGGATATTTTTAAAATCCATTTTTGCATACTGGTAATGGAACACTTTCATTTAAATCTATTCCTTGTGGTTCCCCAAAGCTCCTTTTGGAACACATGGAATATTAAAATGTTTGACTTGGGATGTGTGCCCAATACATCTAGTTTAGTATGCATAGTGTTTGTTTGCCTTTCAGAAAACAGAGTTCCCTTTTGATTCCTGAAAAGGGCAAGTTGCCTTTTGCTGCTTGTAATTTATTTACCTGCTTTTGTTTTTCATCTTGTTGGTCAAACAAAATTAGGTTGCTTTCCATCGTTTATTTTTTAAAAAATCTTCCTTTTAATGTTAGCAGGACACTAGAACTCCTATTGAGGCAACAGGCAACTGAGTTGTTGGGAATGAATGTTGAATAACAGAGTTGGAAGGGACTTTGCTCAAGCAGGAAACCATTTCAGACAAATGGTTGTCCAATTTCTTCTTAAAAACCTCCAGTTTTGAAACACCTACAACTTCTGGAAGCAGAAGTTCTACAACTCTTTGGTAAAATAAAATTAATTAAAAAAAATGTGCAAGAAATTTCATATGCCTGCAGGCAAGAACTGGTGGGCCCATAAAATAGAGAAAGGGAAGAATGAAGAAACTAAATTTCTTTCAAAGTTTAGAATTCAGATAGGCACCTGCCACATAATACCCCAGACTTAACAGTTGTCTATAAGAAAGACAAAAAAAGTCTGGATAGCAGACAGCAGAACCTGGAGGCAGCAGAACAGAAGAGAAAGAACTGGAGAAGATAACAAAATACAAAGACCTAGAAATAGAATAACTGTAGAAAAAGAAAATAAAGGTAGTACCAAGAGGCACCTAGATGGAATCCCAAAACACCTGGAATAGCAGTTGAATACCATCAGCATTAATAAAATAACCATCAGTCAATTGCAAAACAAACCTTTACTTGGAATAGCTTACATTCTGCAATCATACCTCTAATATAGAGGTGACAAACTCAAGGCCCCGCTAGGTGCTTAGATCTAGCCTGCGGCACTGCCCAGGAAACAGTGAAGGACTGGCCTATGCCAGCAAAAACAGAGCTGGCCCAAGCTCCATTTTCACTAGCAAAGAGTTGCAAGAAGCAATTGCAGCCAGAAACAGGGAGCCTGTTTTCATTGGCAGAGCGCTTGGGCCCAACACAAGTGCCCCAACACAAGTGATGTTGAGCTGGCCACGCCTACCCCGGTGCCCCAAGGTCAAACACAGCCCTGATGTGGCCCTCAATGAAATCAAATATGACACCCCTGCTCTAATACCATCCGTCATACACATCTAGCTATCCCAGGCCATAGGAAAGGATTGGACAAGTGGATAAAAATGCCGAATCCATTCTAAATATTCAGAATCTGGCTCAAAAACAGTAACTATATGAGGGATCTTGGAGTCCTAGTGGATGATCATTTAAACTTGAGCCAGCAATGTGCGGCAGCAGCCAAAAAAGCTAATGCAATCCTTGCTTGTATAAATAGAGGCATAGAATCAAAATCATGTGAAGTATTAGTACCACTTTCTAAAATCTTAGTAAGACCAGACCTGGAATACTACATCTAGTTTTGGTCACATTACAAAAAAAGATGTTGAGACTTTGGAAAAAATGAAAAGAAGAGCAGCTAAGATGATTAAGGGCCTAGAGACAAAAACGTATGAAGAACAGTTGCAGGAATTGGGTATGCCAGTCTAGAGATAAGGACTAGGAGTGACAGGACTAGGAGTGAGTATTCTGGTATTTGAGGGGCTGCCACAAAGAAGAGGCAAGACAAGAAACAATGGATGGAAACTAATCAAGGAGACAAGCAGCCTGAAATTAAGGAGAAACTTCCTAATAGTGAGGACAATTAAGCAGAGGAACACCTTGCCTTCAGAAATTGTAGGTGCTTCATCACTGGAGGTTTTTAAGAAAAGACTGGACAGCCACTTGTCTGAAATGGTATAGGGCAGTGATGGCTAACCTTTTTGCCAACGCATGCCAAAGCGGGGTGAGCGTGAGGGGGTCGTGTGCGCATGTGCCCACACCCATAATTTTATGCGCCCCACCCTCACGCATGTGTGCACGCCCCCCGCACTCCCCCTGCTTTTGGCATGCGATGGCACGGTGGGCCCGGTAGGCTCGTTTTTTACCCTCCCCAGGCCCTCCGGAGGCAGGAACAAGTCTGTTTCCCTACTTCCGGTGGGCCCAGAAGGCCCAAACGGAACTGAGCTCGCATGCCCACCGATATGGCTCCGCATGCCACCTGTGGCACGTGTGCCATAGGTTCGCCATCACGGGTATAGGGTCTCTTGCTTGAACAGGGGGTTGGACTAGAAGACCTCCAAGGTCCCTTCCAGCTCTATTTTGATTAAAGATTAAAGAACACATTTGGCTGTATGACAAATCAATCTGGCTGTGATTGACAAAAACACCATCAGTTATAAAAGGCAGCTTTACTTGGAACAGCTTACATTCTGTGATGATACTTTTAATACCATCAAATATAACATCTGTCTTGGGACAAACATCAACATTTCAGGTTCTTGGGAAGGGCTCAATAGGTGGATAAAAATGCCAAATCCAGTCTGAACATTTGGCTGACTGCATGATGAACCATAATAACAACAGATGCATCTTTAGGCATTAAAATATTACCTACCATCTGAAAAAGTTTTACAATTCTTTACCAAACCAAAGACTAAATGATTAATTTTCAGGTAGTAGCTTGAATTTCTTACTGTTTATTGAACTTGGTTTTAATATTCCTTATATTTCTAAATTTTAAGACTCTAATTATTGCAGAGAGCAAAGTGCCTCCTTGCTTGAAGAGTGATTTTAATACACATGTTACTTACATATTTAATACTGAATGCTTTACTTATTCATATGGCTGATATGAGCCTCTTATAAAATTGCTGTTTCAAATGTGAGCATTTTCAGAAATGTGTATATAGAATGTGAATTACCCAGGGGATGTTTGCTCCTGGGCTCCTTTGAGACTGCAGAACTTGCATTATTATTCACTGGTTGCTATATTAAGGGGGTCCTTAAGGCTCTTCTTAGTGTGTGTGTGTGTGTGTGTGTGTGTGTGTGTGTGTGTGGTGTGTGTGTTTGATATTAACTATATTAGAAAAAGGTGAATGGTATTTCGGAATACTTAAATACCACCACCTTGAACAGCATGATCATCAAATAGGAAACTGACAAATTGAGTCAATATCTCTTGTGAACATGATCCTCATTAAAAATCAATCCTTATCCTGCATTGAGGTGTGATTCAGGAAGAGAAACACTATGGAAAATAATCTTTTCACCATTTCATTTCATTCCATGGAGTGCAGGAAACAGCCAGCCTTTATGAACTTCAGCTTCTGCTAACTTTAAGGGATTTGTAAATACACCTTCATAGGCTTAATTTCATTTTTGGCACTTGCCCTAGGCTATTTGCAAATAATTTAATAATAGAGTTTTATATCAAAATTTGAAATTGAGCATAAACATAACAAATTTTTGCAAAGATGCTTATGTAAAGATATCTCATACAGTTCAAAAGTAAATAATTTCATATTTTATGTGCTTAATCTACATAACAAATATAAGAACAGTTTAGTTTATTATTGTTTACCATTTTTTCACTTGAGGACAAGTCATTGTTCAAGAGCTTAAATGTTTCTGGTAAAAAACAGAAATCGACAGTATAAATCTATAAAACTGACTTATGAATTTATGATTCGACCTAGTCACATTTAGAGCAAATTTGTTGATACCAGTGGAATAAATTAAATCTTGTAGATTTATAGAAAGCTGATTCTACAGTACATTACATTAACTTTTAAACTAACATATTAATCAAAATATACCAGATAACACAGGCTTAGAGAAACAATTTACTGATTAAGGTTGAATGAGTGAAATCAGTCCCAAAGTAACATGAGCTTGGCATAACCTATAAAATGAATTGTTAGCTTGCCAAAGCTATTAACAGATATGTTATCCCAGCAATCTATGTTTGGTACACTTAGCCAAAACTATTTTCATTTCCCCTTTTGTGCTCAATTTCTGTTACATTTTCACACTTTTATTATCCTTTATATGATTTTTAATACTTTTAAATCAATTTTTAATACCTGGTTCAGAGCTGATTTCTAGGTGCAAAACTCCAGATTATTTGGGAATTTCTGCTATGTGCTGGTCACCTGGAGTTTTGCAACCGGATATGGTGAACCTAACTACAGATTATTCTCCCATTTCTTTTAATGTAATAGGATAAAATGCTTCAAATAGATGTAAAAATAAAAACACATCAACATCTAGATATGGCTTTAAGATTAAATTGAACTTAAAGTTGGGTAGATAAGGTTATAAACAAAAACTCTAATTTAATTATGAAACTTTAAAGGAGCAGAAGTAAATTGATTTAATGAAGCATAGGAATAAGGACTGCTTTTTAGGCACATTAATTAGGAATGCAGTAAAATGGTAGTAATTATGAAGCCACACAAAAATCCCAACCTGGTGTACTGTGGGATAGATTTTTTTGTTGTGATTTTTCTGTAGCAGTGAAGTATAATAAGAAATTTGTTCATTTCAAAAAGCTCCACAAATGTGTTTTTCACTTGTTAGGGGATTCCTTGGATCTGAAGTCCTCACAACTTAAAAGTTGCCAAGGTTGAGAAGCACTGAGCTAAATAGCGCTACAACAAAAAGACATAATTTCCTCCTATAAATTATGGCATGAGATGCAACTTATTTGTGTGGGTCAGTCTATGTGAGGCCAGGGATACACGTCTGTGCAGATTTTGCACAGCACATGAAGGCTGCACCAGTTGCAATTATTGTAAAGAAAAAAGAGGAGATACAATATTAACAACATAGACTCACCAATTTCATATACGTATACTTGATTGCCAAGACTGATGGTCTTTAATTCTGACTCTACAGACTATTGTATACTTTTTGATATGTAAATATAGTGAATACATTCTGAATATTAACAAAAATGTTTTTGTGGGGTGCTAGTAGAATTTGGCGCAAGAGCTCCTTAGATGCTGGTAGCAGCCCAGAAGGCAAAAGTTTCTAAATATATTCTAATCATGCCAGAATCTTCAAGGATCAGACAGAATGTAATAAATTCTGCATCAGGAACAAACTTGTGTTGTTCATAGAGGACTGCAATTTGGTGGTAAATGATAACAGATAACAAATTAACAGAATTGGAAGGGACCATTGCAACCCCCTGCCCAAACAGGAGACACTACATCTACCTAGGATTGAACTCACAATCTCCTGATTGTGAGGCAAGAACTCCACCTCTAGGCCAGATGGATGTCTTTGCTTGTATTTCAGCCGACAGGAATCTGTAATCCTTCCCAGGTTGGTTTTATACGTCATTACCAAGTTTGATTTTTATTCTGATATGGATAAAATTGTTAGTTGGGAATGAATGAATGGATAAATGAATGAATGATCGTGTGTACGTTTGTGTGTGTGTGTGTGTGTGTGTGTGTGTGTTGTCCATAGAGAAGAATCAGAAAATTGGAATTCTGGAGTGTTAATTTTGTTAAGATGAGGCCATGTATAGACATATTACCATTTTGGACAGAGGGAACAGAATCCCTAAGTATTGTAATTAGGCATTTTCCTCATATGTAAACTAATACATTAGTATATTTTTTAGACTTCGATTACATACCTGAAAGATGGAATTAACTAATGGATTGATCATAATCCAAGTTTCAATTTGTTCATTAATGGATAGGCTTTCTGGACTTTTCAACGAGTGATTGAAAGTACATTTGTAATGCTAGTATTAGAAGTCTGCCTTCCATTTATTTGAATTATATTACCTTAAGATCTCCCTGCTTACAGATAGTCCTTGACTTATGAGCACGAACCCAAAATTTCTGTTGCTAAGCAAGGTGGTAATTGAGCTTTGCCCCATTTTCTGGCCACAACTGTTAAGTAAATCACTGCACCTGTTAAGTTAGTAACATGGTTATTAAGTGAATCTGGCTCTCCAATTGATTTTGCTTGTGAGGTCACAAAGGAGGATCCCTGTGACACTGGGACACTGCAATAATCATAAATAAGAGCCCGTTGCCAAGTATCCGAATTTTGATCATGTGACCATGGGGATGCTGCAATGGTCATAAGTGTGAAAAATGGTGATCAGTCACTTTTTTCATTGTCAATGTAACTTTGAACACTCACTAAACTAATTGTTGTAAGTCAAGGACTACTTGTATTTGTTTTCAGTAAATATTTGTATTACCTTATTGTTTATTCTTATCAAAATGACTGGCTTTCTTTTTGGGGTAAATGCTCTGGATTTGGGAAATAAAAACATTTTAAGATTTATGCTAGATCAAGATAGAATAAGCTAAATTAGGCAAGATCTGAAAATGTGATTCTTAAGTAAAAGTTTTCTTGAGAACATTTGACACTCTGAGTGAAGGAACTGAAAGATAAAAATGTACATTTTGTAAATTCTACAGTCTGTTCATACATCTTTGGAAAGAGTCTTTGCTTGAATGGCATTAACTTTTTTTAAAGTTCATGGCTGCATGAGCACAAGTAGTCTTGTAAATAAGAATTGGTTGGTGAGTGCTTGAAATGCAGTCATGTGATGGGGTGGCTGTTGGATTCCTGGGTTGGGGGGAGCTTCACCATAAGTTTGGTTACTGAGTGATTGGTCATAAGTCAAGGACTAACTGTATCTACACAAAATAGAGTCTCAAACTGATTTTTGGCTGGTAAGGATTAGGGATCATTTTAGACTTTCGAAGTTATAGCTTTCCTGGGCAACTGATAATTTTCTGATCTTTTCTGTGTCATCAAGGCACTAAAACAAAATAAAACAGCACACTAAACTTTTTCTGTAACAGGCAGTTTTACCAAATTACAGAGGTCCGGTTTCTTTAAGCTTTCTGTTGTTTTTCATTTAATGTAGCAAAAAGTAGAATGGTCTATTCACTACATGTGCAAGCTGTGCTATTTTCTGTACATGCAAATAAAGTCTCTTTTGAGTTATGTCTTTATAAATAAAGTGTCCTTTGAGCTTGACCTTTGCTGACTTCATGGACACATTAGTTTAGTTTTCTGGACAGCAGTATGAAAGTCATTTGCCATTGGTTTCTTCCGGAACGCTTTTTCAGCTTCCCATCCTGTTTACAACTTGGCTGTTCCCTTACATGATCTCCCATCTAATTGTTCACCAAACTTTTCTTCCATATATACAACCAGGTGCTGTCAACTGCTAAGCCATTTATAATGTAACAGTACAACAGCACTACATTGCAATGGAGTGATTTGCTTGTGACAGTGAGCGCCATCCCCAGTTTCATATGATTGCAGTTAGTTTCCAGTTAATGGCTCTCATTGGGACCAGCAACTCTATTGCTAAGCAATGTCATATAAAATGTGCACTGCTTCGTGATTCCCCGCTGTCATTAGGTGACGGCCCACTTGGATCCTATTCATTCTTGGAAGAAGGTAAAGGACTTTGTCACTTCAAGTCTCCCTATCCTCCTATCTCCCCCCTCCCCCCAAATCTCTTTTTTTGGCTCCAGCCTACCTGCCATCACCAGCTGCACCTCCTGGCCTGGCCCAGCCTTTCTTTTGCCCGTTGTACTGTGTAGCACTACTGGCCAAGGTCTTTCATGTGTGGCCTTTTTTTGCATACTGGCTGGGGCATCCTTTTGCCCTGATACAATCAGTCCTTTCATCTGCTGGCCAAGTCCTTTTTTTGTGAAAGGAAGCCTTAGCCGGCTCATGAAACAATTCCCTGATGCAACAAAAGAAGGACCTGGCCAGGAATGGCACACAAGGCAGTACACCTCCGCCTATCTACAGCATTCATTTGCCAGCTCTGGGACATTTCCATGGTACTTCCCTCACAAATGATCAGGATAGTGACTCTTTTGGAGGATTTACAACAAAAATTAGTTGGAAGGTGCAACGCTGGCAATAGGGGTGTTTGTAAATGCTGGTGGGCCAAAGATTGTTCAGATGACTGTGGGGGCACCTCAGGAGCCAGAACTTGGATGACCAGTTGTAAGTTTCTTTGTTCAACACTATCATAACTTTGAACAGTCACTGAATGAATGGTTATAAAGTGAGGATTACCTGTATATATTTAATGTAAATGAATGAATAAATAAATATTTAATTCCCTGGCCTCTTTCCAGTGTAGTTACTCATTCTTCTTACCCCATCTCCTTTCTTTTCTTCTTGTTTTTGGCTCTTTCTGATAGAAGGAAAGGGGATACTAGATGTACCGGTAAATACCTGTGTGTTTCTGTATGTACAGTATGTAGGTGTTTATGTTATGCAAAACTCTTTTGTATGACTCTGAATGCACAGCCACCTCAGTTTTCTAGGTGAGAAAATTGAAAGAAAAAGAAATAGTTGACATTTTTGGGATTGCTTTCAATTGGAGTGAGCAATACTCAATTGGAAGGAAGGGAAAATGCACAAGATTTTTTAACCATTTATCTTTCTTTCCCCATGTTGGCTCTTGCTTCTGGAGAAGGAAATGTTTACAATTCAATGCCTTTTTAAAGTAACATTTTCATCTTTTGACACTAAAGCATTGAAATCATTCAGTATTTGTTGGTCTGCTTAGTAACCAAAATATATCTGCTTTTCTGAAAGCTTCAGAAAAATGAAGACAATGAAGACAAGATTGTTCGTTGCACAAAAATCCAGACAAAAAAAATCTGAGGAAAAAAAAGCTCTTTTTCTGAGAGCCAACTACCCTTGCTTCCAAGAGAAATATCTTCATGTTTGCCAGAATCTTTGCATAAGTAGTGGAAATAAAGCTATATGGAGAAAAAATTAAGATAACCACAAAAAGGAAAACAAAATCAGCAGTCTTATCATTTCAGATTAAAGAAAAGGAAATAAAACAATGAAGGTAAATCATCAAAAATTAGTACTGTAAACCTTGAATCAAAAGCTTTATCGTGATATTTTAAAACAATATTTTCCAAATTTTTCATAATAATGGAAATTCTCTAAATTACCAACTAGACAACAAGGTACTATAACTGGCCTTATGGCGAGAGAATACTGTTGTCTCAACTCATTTAAAAAGCATATAGTGGGAAACTATGTTAATGGACATTAAATTTATCCCGAATATGTTTTCCTAGGAATACAATAGAAATAGCCCTAAACTTACACGTATTAGTTTAGTGACTGTTTGAAGTTACAAGACTAAAAAGGAATGCAGCCTTCCTCATACTTACAACCATCCTAGCATTCTCATGGTCATGTGATCAAAATTTAGGCGGTTGGCAACCAGTATGTATTTATAGTAGTTGTAGTATCTGTAGGGGTCATTTGATCACTATTTATAACTTTCCCAGCTTGTTCTGACAAGCAAAGTCAATGGGGGAAGATTTGCTTAGCAACTACGTCAACTGCAGTGATTTTCTTAACAATGACATGGTTAAAAAGTTTATAAAATCAGGTGCAACACATTTAATTGCTTTCCTTAGCAACATAAATTCTGGTCCCAATTATGATTGTAGGTTAAGGACTAACATAAAATATTTGTCAAAAGTTATGAAATGATTGGGATTTAATTCTACAAAAATGCTTTGGAGCGTGCAGAATGCAAAGGTTGTTTGCAACTCTATGAAGAGGGCTCAGAAAGTAGACAAGAAGAATTGATCTGTCTGCTGAAGCCAGTAACTCAGTAAATAGAATGCCCTGGGTTCTTGGAACTCTGAAGGGACTGTTGTTCCCGGAAATACATTTTATCTGACAAGTGTTATTACCTTGAAAAGAATCTTCTTGAATATTTCAAATACTAAAATGTAATAGAGTTCATTATTACTACTGATGTACTTCTATATTGAAGGTATGAAGCAAATGTTCCCTTTGCCCCGTTGGACATGGCCCTAGAGGCCTTGAGCATCAGGACTGTGAATTGAATCTGAGTCTCTTTGATTTAAGTTCATTTCTGTATTTCATGAAGCTTTATATTCTCTAGGTCTCAGTTGCTAGTCTGCCCATCTTTCAATACCCTTTTGTTCTTCAAAAGCTCACAAATTCATAATTGCTTTGCTATGCTTGGTTGCTATGTGCCGTAACATTAAGTATGGATATTGGTAGCTGTGTGTTGAAAGACTAAGTCCTGGCTACTAGCCTGGAAATTTCTTAGTATTTTCAATCAAGTGCTGTTTTGTTTTATAATTCAGAGACAGGAAGAGGAACAGAGTTGCCACTAGCCTAATTTGTTGGATGATGGGTAATGGATAAGCACAGTACCTTGACCATTAAAATATTAGCCTGTTAATGCTGGGTCCATTATGCTCCATTGCAATGAGGCTTAGGCTGACATTTCAAAGGAATGGAAGAGGAGTGTTTAATTTTCTGTCTTTTTTATAAATCCTTCAGAGAAGCAGTGTCTGTGAGAGTGATAATGTTGGTGGTGTCTAATTGATAGGTCATTCCAATAACAGTACTGTTATATTCTTGTGCCCATGGACCTTCCCATTTCTTATAAGCATTCTGACATTGCACATAATCCAAATAGAGTGGGCCGGTTGACAAAAAACAGCCAGAGCCTATAGATGACAATGCCTTAGACTAATAGGGAGTTCTACACAGAGGTGAAATGCTCCCAGTTCAAACCGGATCACCCGATCCAGTAGTGATGGCGGCGGGTGATTCAGAGAACCACTAGCAAAAATCCCTGTGCCCCCCCCATGCCCAGCTGAGCCGCACGATCATCAGAGGCTTTTTAAAAAACTTTAAAAAGCATTTTTTCTACATCTTCCAACAAAAAAATGCTTTTAAAAGAAAAAAAAAGCCTCTGATGATTGCGCGGCTCAGCTGGGTCACCTCAGCTGAAGAGGTGGTAAAAAAAAAGCTTTGAAAAGTCTCTGACGATCCCAGCTGAGTTGCCTGATCGGCAGAGAAGTATTTTTTAAAAAGCCTCTCTGACGATCCCAGTTGAGTTGCCTGATCGGCAGAGACTTTTCAAAGCATTAGAAAAAATGCTTTGAAAAGTTTTTTTAAAAAAAGTTGCCACCCCCCACCCAGTCACATTACCCCACCACCACCAAGCCACACCCACAGAACTGGTAGTAACAAATTTTACATTTCACTCCTGGTTCCACATTTTGGATTACAAAGGACATCATATTGTTAAATAGAAACATGTACTATTTCTATTTCTATTCCTATGAATTAAAAAAAAATAGAGTGCCAGAGACAGATTTCAAAGCATTTCATGGCAGTTTAAAAGCTAACATATGCTTTATGAAGTAAACTTGCCTGGATAATTTCATTCTCAACAATGAAGTTTATCTCTTCATATATTTGTTAATACACTATTTTGTTCCAAAAGGCTAACATAGCAAAGACCTATGGAAAAAGATAAATGAATTATATATTCTTGAGAAATGTGTATGTTATGAGAAAGTAGAATTAAATATATAGAATGTAAAGGACTCATTTTTTATTTTCTAGACAGTGACAAAAATAAAGAATTGATAAGAAAGATCATATAGTGCAGTGGTATAAAAACCAAGGCCTGTGGGCCAGATCTGGCCTGTGGGGTGCTTAATTCTTTCCCCCCGGGCCACCCGGGCCCCATTTTTGGCCCGGATGGCCTCCTGAAGCCCTCTGTCAGCCCCATTTTCAGCCTGAATGGCCTGCAGCCCTCTGCCAGCGAAAACAGAGTGCCCCCCCCCCCGTTCCCTTTTCGGTGGCAGAGGGCTAGCAGAATAAACTAAAAGTAAAGCAAAACAAAAGGAGAAATGTTTCCCTTTTTGCATTTGAGCATCCAAGAAGGGACAGGTAAGAAGAAAGGGAAAGAAGAAAGACAAAGAAAAAGATGGAAAGAGAGCAAGGAAGGAAAAAGAAAGAAAGAGAAGGAAGGAGAAAGGAGAAGAAAGGAGAAGGAAGGAAGGAAGGAAGGAGGGAGGGAGGGAAGGAGGGAGGGAGGGAAGAAGGGAGGGAGGGAAGTTCTGCCTTAGGACTTGGCCACCAGCAGACGGCAAAGCTCCTCTGGAGGACAAGGGTTGGCGCTCTCCCTGGTGTCGCCTTCCTCTGCTGGAGACGATAAATCCTCGCAGCCGTGCCCTGCCCACCACAGGTGCCTCTGACATGAGTGATGTCGAACTAGCCACGCCAACCCCAGCCACGCCCTCCATCCCCCTGATGTCAAACACAACTCTGATGTGGCTCTCAGTGAAATCAAGTATGACAGCCTTGATATAGGGGAAAGGCTATCTACAGATGTCTGAAAATTTTACTAATAGATTCATTTTATCAGTCAGCATAGTGCAATTTTTTTCATGTGTTTAAATGAAATGAATAGTTAACAGTTTGCTTTAAAGCATCAATTATCCAACATTTTGGTCTCAGGATTGCATTCTGAAATATGATTGAAGATTCCAAAGAATGTTGGTTATATTTATCAATATTTAATTCATTAGAAATTGAAAAATTTAAACAACATTTATTTATTTTATTTTTTTATTAAAAGAGTTTTACAAAAGGTTTACATGTTTTTCTCCCTGCCCCCTCCCCGCACCCCTCCCCATTTCCATCCCCCCTCCCCCTCCCCTTCCCTACCCCCCCTTCCCAGATCAAATACAGGGTATAAAATTCAATAATCAAAATCCAGCCTAGTCTAAATAATTCTTTAATCCAACATTTCTCGCTTCTTCAATTCCCTAATTACCCTACCAATTTAATTACTTTTAAAAAAAACCACTCCAAATATCTATATACTTATCCAAACCCTATCTGTAACTTCTTGTTCCGATATTTATTTTGGATATAATCTATCCATCTTCTCCAGTCCTTTAAATATCTTTCATTTGATTGTTCTTTCAAGCATGCAGAAATTTTTGCCATGTCCGCTAGGTTTATTACTTTCATTGTCCATTCTTGGATTGTAGGTAAATCTTGCTTTTTCCAGGATTGTGCCACCAACAATCTTGCTGCTGTTATCAAGTTCAGAATTAAATTGGAATCAAACAACATTTATTTATTTATTTTACAGATGTCCTGAAAGGGTCTCAGGGACTGCTGCTCTAAATTATGTATATAATGAATTATATTAAAAAAATATTACCTATTTTTTAATAATTGCCGAAATTCTTATCAACTTTGCATAATAGAGGTAATATCTGAGAACAGGATGTTATGCTTTTAAGCTTTCAATGATTCCATTTTCCATATAGGTCTGCTGGTTTGATGCCAATTCTGCAGAACAACTTTAATATTTGTCTGGATTAAATTATAAAGTTACAGCTATCTGTTTTTGAAAGCAGAAACATCAGTAGAAATAAAACTATTAAAACAAGAGTAAACTGGATGTGCATTGCCTAATGCTGCCAATTATTGAAATATAAATAGAAACATTTGGAAGTAAGATTTTCTGCCTCCTTCTGTAAGCAGAAAATACTGGCAAACGTTTGTTACTTCTCAAAATAAAATTTGGATAGTCCTCTATAAATTTGGAAATGCAAGCTGCTACATGAATACTGGCCTTTATTACATTTGAAAGCAAAGTTAATAGAATAATTAAATGCCAGGCCAAGGATATGTTTTAATGGAATTATTACAACATTTTGCAAGATACACAGATTTCTTTCATATCTGTATTCCTTATCTAGTGTACATGTGAAGCCGAGTGGGAAATGAATTTTTGTGAATGGTTAAAATGGAAGAAATAGTTTTTTTTCCTTCTAAAGATTTTTTCTTATTTTTTCTTATTTCTTATTATCTACCCTCTAAACATTTTCATACAGAATTACTGACATGAGAATTATTGGATTAGAACAGTGTTTCTCAGTATTAGCAATTTCGAGATGTATGAACTTTAATATATGGAGTTGAAATCCATACATCTTAAAGTTGCTAAGGTTGAGAAACACTGGTTTAGAGTATAAAGACTTTGGTTAGGATTGAAAAAAGGTTGCTGATAAAATTTATACATTAATCTCTAGGGATTGCCAACTTTTTTTTTCTCAATGGAAGAAAAAAAAATTCTTCCTTATGGCTATTCCTTGGAAATTTGCCTTGAGAATATGCTCAGGCCTCTCTAAAGAAGATTAAACCCTTTGCAGATACTGTTGAGGTTAGTGATAATTCTGTTCATTTTCAAATTGTAATATGAGAACTCTTATATTAGAAAATCTGAAAAAAAACTCTATTGGCACAGTTTTTAGATCCCCAAAATGGTATTGCCAATTATCATTTACAATTCCTAAGAAAATGTATAAAACAAGAACATAGGAAAATACATTCAGAATATTTTTAATAACTTGATTTGTGCTTTTAATACTAAGAAAACTACCCCAGATTTTGGGATACAGTATCTCTATTTGCGAAACTTTAACTGACAATCATAGAAATTGGTGCTGGGAGTAAATATTATTGCTTTTCCTTACTTGTCTTTCCCTATGTCTGTTGGTTCTGGATTGCTATAAAAATCAGGAACAATGATTTCATTAATATTTACTAAAATTCAAAATGTGCCCTAATCATGCTGGCACAGGGGCCTCTTAGATCTTCAGGTCTCTGCTTGGAAGGTGATGACCAGGTCTCATGAGATTTTTTTCCCCATCCAGAGACAGGACATAGTAATTTTGTTATACATTTGTGATATCATCTGAGGTTATTATAACAAGCTTGTTATTATAACTGAACAATAATAATGTTATAACTTAAATTCATATTTTGGATAACATTGGTGTTTAAAGTTGAATGTGAATTGTAATGGAAATAAGTAAACTCTGTTTATTGAACCTTGAACTGTTGACACAGTTTTAATAATGAGTTGCAAATATTATTTTAGGATCAGGAGCCATCTATATCTACTTAAGATTTCCTGACATATACAGTATCTTCTCTTTTTAACTAACCTGAGTGGATCAGCAATGATTAGGTATAATTTAGCTTTAAAAATATGTTTCTGATCATTTTCATGAACATCATTAAATTTAATGTTTGTATAATATTATTTTGGGATTTTAATTTTAATTACAGGAGCTCTTGGAGACAGTTGCTTGGTAACTCATACACTTTTTTTTTTGAAGCAAGTTAATTTGTGATGATAAACTATGTAACCGAAGTGTTAGTGTTAGCTCTGAGATAAGCACATTTTTGAAAGGTAAACGGTAAATGAAGTCCATCACATTTCCGTTTAAGATAGAGTTGTTGTAATGTTCCATGCTATCTTGGTATAAGCATATTGTACATGGAGCCATCAGGATGAAATTGAACTAAAGCATCCATCTTTCTCCCCCTGCTTGATTTATAGTCACATAGTGCTATATAACCCAACCTTGCCTTTTCTTTCTCCCTGGGAAATTTTATTGAACCTGCGAACATCAATATGAAGATTTTGCAGCAAATTTAAAGGGTATGGATGCTGTAGCTATTTACTGTTTACTACAATCTGTAAAGAAAAGGAGCTGAGGCTTTCATCATTGTGGCCTCCATCTTGATTTTTATGACTGTCCTGCAGTCACTCCTTCTTCCCCCTCTTCCTAAATTATATCCTGCTTTTTATCCTGCCATGTAAACTGCTCAAACCCAGGTAGATTAAAATGAAAGACAATGGCTGACCCAAGACCACTCTGTAAGCTTCTATGGCAGTGGTTCTCAACCTGTGGGTCGGGACCCCTTTGGGGGTCGAATGACCCTTTCACAGGGGTTGCCTAAGACCATCCAAAAACACATATTTTCAATGGTTTTAGGAATAATTTTATGGTTGGGGGTCACCACAACATGAGGAACTGTATTAAAGGGTCGTGGCATTAGGAAGGTTGAGACCCACTGTTCTATGGCTATGAAGGGATTTCAACCTAGATCTCCCTGTTGTTAATCTCATATCGCATAGGCGCTTATTACTTCTGTTGTTTCCAGCTACTGACAATGGTTTTAACCTATTAATATTGATATTTTGTTTTTTAGCTTGTTGCATCCTTGTTTGGGATGATCTATTAATAAAAAACAGCAGAGTAATGGATTTAGTAAAAGAGAAAAAATTGAAATATGGGAATCCTATATATAAGTAGTCCTTGATTCATTTAGCAATCATTCAAAGTTACAACACTGAAAAAAGTGAGTTATGATCAGTCATTGCACTGAAAACCGTTGCAGCATCCCATGGTCCAGGGGTGAAATGCTCCCGGTTCGGACCGGATCTCTTAATCCAGTAGCGATGCCGGCGGGTGGTTTGGAGAACCGGTAGCAAAATCTCTGCCTCACCATGCCCAGCTGAGCTGCACGATCATCAGAGGCTTTTTTTTTTTTTAACTTTAAAGCATTTTTTTTAACTTTAAAGCATTTTTTCTACAACCTGTTCCGACAAAAAGGCTTTTCAAAGCATTTTTTTCTGCAACTCTAGGTGGTAAAAAAAATGCTTTGAAAAGTCTCTGACGATCCCAGCTGAGTTGCCAGAGACATTTCAAAGCATTAGAAAAAATGCTTTGAAAAGTTAAAAAAAAAAGTTGGCCACACCCATCCAGTTATATTACCTGCCCCACCAAGCCATGCCCACAGAACCGGTAGTAACAAATTTTACATCTCACCCCTGCCATGGTCATATGGTCAAAATTTGGGCACTTGACAACTGGCATGTTTTTAAAATGGTTGCAGGATCCTGGGGTCATGTGACCTTGCCAGCTAGCTTCTGACAAGCAAAGTCAATGGGGGAAGCCAGATGTACTTAACGGTTGCATTATTTACTTAAAAACTGCAGTGATTCATTTAAAAATGGTGACAAATAGGTTGTAAAATCAGGTGCAACTTACTTAAATAATCACCTTGTTTAGCAATAGAAATTCTGGTCCCAATTGTGGTAGTAAGTCAAGGACTACCCATAAACTTTCTAGTTCCCATTACAGACAAGCATATTATGTGTATCTCTATTCGTGTACAGTACATTAAGGAGGGGGGAAAAATCATCCATTCAAATGATCTCAATAGGATTCTTGAAATGCAGTTACCTTGTATGAATAAATAGATTTTATGATTACAATGCACGGCTGTTTTTACTGTATGTAAAGTACGTAACGATAGATTTTGTCTACTTATTTAGGAATACTTTTACTCAAGGGTTCAAGTAGACCCCCAACTGACTAAAAGGTTTGAGTGTTGAGATTCTTTCAAAAACTTGCTGTGAAATTAAAATTTTAATAGCACTATTACATGCATGTAATTTAAATAAAATTAAATGAGATTTAGATTGGGTCATAATCTCTAGCAAGTTGCTCAGACACAATGTAGCATTTAGATTAAAAAAATGCTTTTCCTAACTTAAACAGTGCTATGCTCAAAGGTCACAACTATTGGTAGCAACAAATCCCACCTGTAAGTTAGAAATTGAAGGGGCAATGGAAGAAGAAAAATATTTGAATCTCTTTCTAAGGTTTAAAGAGGTTAGGAAATTCCTAACTTTTAGGCTTGCAGTGAAAAGAATTTTACTTTCTCTTGGTTATCATCAATTGCCTAGGGTATTTTTCAAACCATTTTATATCCAAGATGTAATGTTCTGAGACCTTCCTGAAAACTACTGGAACACTCCTGGAACAGCTCAATTGGTGTTGCCAGGAGGAAGAAGAAAATGTTCTGGAATTTTCTGGAGACTTTTGGTTTTGCACGTATACATTCCTGAAGAGAGAGGCGGGAGAGCAAGCAACAACAATTGTACTTTTTTTTTTGTAAGTTGTTTTGACAGGATTTTAGTCCTGAAAGGTGGGTTATAAGTAATTGCAATAAGTAAATAATAACTCGAAGAGTTTAAGAAAGAAATCCAGTGATTCCTTCTATTCCACAGCTACCTATCCTACTGAGGTATTTTTAATAATTTTAATTTTATCCCATGAGTAGTCCAATTTCATTTTTCATTTTTCTTTCAATCCTGCTTTGTTCTGTTAAGCTTACTTTTGCTTTGAAGTGAAAGATTGAATGCACCATGGGAAGTTGGCATTTACACTTTTGGAAAAGCAAGAAACACAAACAGTTATTGTCTGTTTAGAATTGCTCTTTGCTTGGGGCAACAATGAATAATAGCTTCAGAAAACTGGATAACTGCCATTTTTAGGTAGAATACATTTGATGCATTTATTTCATGTTTGGGAAGTGAGGATCTTGAAATTGCCTAAAGCAATGAAGGTTCCCTGTGGATCAGTCCCCTCCACCCCCACCCCTTTAAAAAAAACTCTCTTAGGAAATGAATAACTTAACAAGAGAAGGGCAGGAGATCTGTGCATGTATTTTTGTTTCTGAGGTTAGTTTCACTTAATCACCTGCCAAGCTCACCACTGGATTCAAAACATTAAAAGACTGTTTTTACTAGAAGTAGGAAGGTAATGTAGGCGTTCCCAGGACTGCATGCTCTGTTGCCTCACTGCAGGTTTTTTTAAAAAAAGAAAATATTCAGAAACGTACTTTTCTAAACAACAAGCTCATCTTTATAGCTGATGAAAGCAGCACAGCCTACATTCTGTTTGATTTATAAATTTAGTATAAAGGAAGGGGAAAAAAAGATACAAAGCTCAAAATTCAGATTCTAGGTATATTTCTCACATGGTGTGATTTTTACACATTAAAAAATAATCTCAGTAAGGAATCATTTTCTATTTCTGTGTCTTCATGCATTTCATTGTGTTCTGATTACCAGAACTTACTCAAAGCAAGCCTAATTAACTTCCTTCAGATTTTGGATGTGAACTCTCTGTAATGAATACTGTTTAGCCATTTAGTGTTTGTTGAAAAATATTCAGACTGAAATATTTTTAACATGTAAATATAGACGATCCTAGTTGTGACAGAATTATTCCACTCTTGGGCTGGACTTCTTTTTGTATTTTTCAATAACATTTTGTAAATAGAATTACGGACTTCCCATCTACTTTTATATATATTCTGTTTTTTAATATAATGTAGTGTTTATTTTAGAATTACACTGAAGCTTTTGTTTACTTATAACATCCCAAACATGTTTTCAGTATAAACATTCCCAAATTAATTTACATTAAATTTTGAACCAGAATAAAATCCCACCATTTTCGCCACAACAGCAGCTAAATCTTACGAATGTCATGAAATTCATCACTGAATTCATTGTTTAAAAAGTACTAACAACTCAGAATACCTAACATGTTTTAACCCAATATCTAAGCTAATCAACTTTGGTGACTGGTGATCCTCAAAAGCAGTGTGTAAATGAGTCAGGAATGTTTTTTGCTTTTTTTGTCCATTCAGAAATGTAAATACTGAGAGCAAGGAGTGATATTTACCACCCTGCTGTGAGTTGCCATTGAACCCTCAATCACTAAAATTATCTTGCTTTCTCTATACAAAAATGAAGTGAAAGAAATATTTAACAATCGAGTTGCATGAACTTTATTTTCTGCTCAAGAGAAGGGAAACTAACAGAATGTTGCCAGTTTCAACACTGGCTTGCTTACGATTTCAGAAGAAGAAGATTGATGAAGCTTGATCAGTTTTCAATGGGAAAATGGCTTGCACCCAAACATGAGTTTAACAATGTGAATTGAAGCCAGCTTCAGGGTGCTTCCTATTGCAGGGAACTATCTAGCCTTGGAAGTGGGGGTGGGGGTTTCTTTTGGTTGGGATGGAGGTTGGGATGAGGCTTAGAGAGAGTTAGCTGCTCCCAAAGGGTGGGGCTGACAGTTTCATCCCTGAAGTGTTTGGCCAAGGAAGACATGGCAGGGAGTGCTAGATAGGTCTTTCCAGGGAAAGAAACCTCCAATTTAGTGGAAATAGCCACTTCTGGATTGTTAAATCTATTCTGGGAACTGGGTGATCAGATTGCTGGCACTATTGGCCTCAAGGTGCTGATATTAATGCCAGATCTGTTTGCAATAAGTCCATCTTCTCTTATTTTTAGTGTTGGATGAGGCATGCATGACTGAAACCTGGCTGGGCTTTGGCAACAAAGTCATCACGTTGGGAATTGTCGTAGTCAATTATTATTAGGTTTTTCATCAGCCTTGATATTATGTCTAGGGAAGGGAGGTGGGTCTGATTGTGAGAAAGACTTTGATTATAACCAGAAACCATCTTTGGAAATATTGGGATATATGTGCCTATTTGTTTGGCTGTGGTTAGATAGGATGCGTGAATAGAATAGGTAGGACACTGTAGTCAGTTCAGCACTTTATTTCCAGCCGCTATCAGGAGCAAGAGGGAGGCAGGCTGCTGGAGCTCTCTTTTTAAAGAGCCCTGGCAGTCTTGCCAGTCATTGACAGCAGTTTATTTTTCCCGCCGCTAGATTATCCAATCAGCGGTGGACATGCAAATGCGTGTTCCATACGTCCATATGTAACAGCTGTAGAAACAAGTTAGGGATTTTGCATGTGTATTGACCATTCCTTGAGTTGTGTGATCTAGTTTTGGGGTTGGCACTGGAGCACCTACACCTTTTGGTGTTGATAACCTTAATCTACTAGCCCCTGGGGAGGTTTGGTTAAAACTTGACAGTTCATATTCTCCATGGCCATTTTAGGCTTGTCACAGTTATCTCAGATTTAGTGCTGGTTTTGTCTCTTGAGAAGTTGTTGAATGTTCTGGAGATGGAGGATGTTTCCATCATCCTGTTGTCATGGTCAGATCATGCTCTGATCTAATTGCAGTTAGTAGCAACTAGCCTGGGATTGTCAATGCCTTATTGTTTGAGGAAGAGCTACCTGAAAGAGGCTATGGTGTATCCCTTGTGAAGAGGCCATTCTTGAATTCAATAGTATTAGACAACTATCAAGTGATCTCCAGCCTTTCTCTTTGAGAAAAATTGTTGAAATGCAGTGGCAGACTAATTTCACAGCATCCTAGAAAAGTGGATTATGTGTCCCCTTTTCAGTCAGAATTCAGGCCTAGTTTGGGGATAGAGGTAGCATTGATTTCTCTCCTGGATAACCCTGCATCAGGATCTGGATAGGGAATCATGGCCCTTCTGATTACTTAAATTTCTTGATATCTTTTGATACCATCAGCCATGTATTCTTTTGGATCACTGGTGAAGGTTGGGGTTTGGAGGTTTTATTTTGCAGTGGTTATATACCTCTTCTTAGGGGGTCCTAATATGTGTTGATGAGAGAGGATAAATTGCATGGTGGGATACTGCAGATATCAGTTTTGTCTCTCATCTAAATGAAGCCACTGGGAAAAGTCATTAGATGGGAAATTAGGTCATTAGAACATCAGTATTCTGATATCCAATTTTACATTGTCAAGATGCTATCAACTCTCTTTCCTGATGCCTGGAGGCTTGCAGAGTCTGTTGGGGAGAGAGAGCAGACTGAAGTTGAATCCTGGTGATTCAGAGTTGCTGCTGATACATTGAAGTTCTTGGGCACCTCCTTATGGGCATGTACTTCCCATTAGGGAGCAGGTTCGCAACATGGCGATCCTTCTGGATTCATGGCTCCTATTGGATAGCAGGTAGATCCATGGCCAAAGGGAATTGCGCCCAATTCCGAATGGTGTGCCAATTGCAAACTTATTACAATTCATGCCCTATCACCACTTGTCTAGACTACTATAATTTGCTTTACTTGGGGTTGTCCTTAAAGAATATGCAGGAACTTCCAACAATTCAAAATGTAGTGGCCCGCATATTTTGGGTGTTCCAGTCTTGGGAGCATATTATCCCATTTGTTGATCTTGCTTTGGTAATTCCTTGATGATATTATCTGTCTCCTTTGGGTTATTTATTGGAATGTGAGAAACAAGACGTGTTAGCAACTGCTAGAGAGTAGTGGGTGAATCATAAAGAAATAAAGTTCTGATATGCTTTTCAATGCTTTTATGATTGAACTAAATGCAAGAAGCCCACACACTACCTTAAGAATTCAATAACATTTTCTTCTCAGTTGATTATTTTTCTTGAAATGTAATTTCTTTTCCATTAGTTTGAAAGTGAAGTGGAAGAAAAAGTGAAGATGTAAACAAACACACACAAATATACACACTTAATTAGGAACTAGTTAATAGGTTGAAATCTTGCAGATGTGACAAGGGCTACATTAGTTTGTTACAGATATGATAGCGTAAATATAGTACAACTTGAAAAAAAGTATAGTACCGCTTAAAAATGATTGTTATTTTGCTTGAGAATGGATTGCAAATTTTCATCCTCCCCTATTCTACTTAATATCAGATATTGGTTTTATCTTTTTCCATACTGTAGATTTATTAGAGGTTCACTGTTATTGAACATTTCATTTTCTGGTGGAATTTTTTAAAATTTTTGCTTCTGTTTTTAATGGTATGGTATTAAAGAGCTCTGGGATGTGCATCAGGCTGTTTACTGTCTGTTCTGAGTCATAGTACAGTCAGTGGCATTTATAGTAAAGCACAATGGGATCAAAATAAAATGTGTATCATGTTATAATTAGACAAATGCCATCCATGCTTACTTGTAGCTCTACATCATCAGGGTATTTGCATGACACAACAACAAATCTCTTTAAATATTACGATTCTGAAGAGAGATATCAATGTGCTATAACAGTTGATCCTGAGGAGAGCAAGTTAAAGGGCTATATATGGTCTGGAGGAATCCAGATTCTAGTCAATTTTTATTCATATGAGCTTATTTAATGACTGGGACTGCAGCTCTTTATCAGCCTGATCTATCTCACAAGTTCATTATTTGGACAATTTGGGTAGTGGTTAATTCAGATGATTGACTCTGAAGCTATACAGGTTTGGGTCTAGTTTATACTTGGATGGAGAATCTCCATGAAATCTAGGATGGGAGAAGCCCTCAAAAACTGAACCCCCGCCCCAACCCTATACAGATATCCAACGTTCATTTCATGAAAGAAAGCAGTGGCAACTATTTCTGTGCTACTGCCTCAAAAATTCCATCTTTGTGAAATCTTCAAGGTTCTCCAAAAAAAAAAAAAAAAAGGTTCTCCATGCTTGATTTTGTCTAGTACTGGAAGTGTTTTTATATGCCTATAACTAGGTACACTATAATATAATAAAATGTAACGTTAGGAAATTAATACAGTAGCACACTATAATTCAATTTAAGATTACTCAGTAATTAAAATGTAGAGCCTCTGTAACCTGAATGCCCTATAACATTTATAACAGTAATTACTAGTTATAATTCTGATGGTAGTTGGATCTATATTGTTAAATGGAAAAAAGTTCTCAACTGTGTTGTGGCTCCTTAAGGATAATGAGGTCCCATCAGCTCTGGCTAGACAATTGAATCAAGTACACAGACATGAACTACAAGAAGATTATTCAAATATCTAGGTTTGACCAGGTGAGTACAGTTCATTGAGCTTGCACAACATATCTAGTGTGAAAGATGGGTCTACTTAAGCTACTCAATGAGAAATAAATACATTAAAAAAACATAGCTGATAAAGTCCACATCTTCCTTTAACTATATATTACTGCTCAGATTATTGGAAATCAGCAAGAACTTCAGATGTTTTGTTTAGAAGGGCAAAAATGATCTAGCATACATCTACGGTAGTAGAGTGACACTCAGGATTGAAACAGCAACTGAAGGGTACCATTTATTCAAAAGGAAGAAGAGCAGTAGAAAGATAAGAGGAGCTGCATTATATATAAAGAATAAACATTTCTGCTTGAAAATCCAAATTAATGAACTTGACAGTACTGTGGTGAGCAACTGGATTAAAATAAACAGAAGAACCCTTAAAAGTAATACTATTACTGGTAAGTAATATTATACTATTATCACTCTCAATCAAGGAGAAAGCATGAATGAGGCTTTTTGAAACCAAATTACGGATCTATCAAATAAGCACATAGCTAAAGTAATGAGAGGTTTTAATTATATTACTGTTGGTTGAGAGACAGATTCTGCCAAGTATGGTCCTTCCTGATTTGTCTTTCTGACAATTTATCTTTTTCACAATTGCTAAAGGAAGGGAGGCCCAAGAGGATTGGGTATCCTTGTCTAAACAATAGCAGTGTCAACAAATAGAAGACTTAATTGAGGAAGAAGAAGCATGGATTTTGAGGGAAATATATATAATATCTTAAATAAGATATTAAAAATACAGTCAGTTTACATATAGTGTATAGATCATTTATAGCCAATAATTCCTTCAGTGTAGAATTAATTATCGAATTTTCCTGTAAAAATATAAGCATTCATTGGATGATAGACTGGTATATAAATCAATCATCCCAAAGGAGGCTAATATTTAGATGGGATGATCTGATCTTTGTAACTTCATAATGAGAAAAACATTGTATGTAGTCTTCTCCTTCACAATTTGTGAGGAGATTGACAGATTCATTGTTTGCTATAAAGAGATATCAAAGGAGAAAGGCATTTCTCAGGGATGTTTGCATAGAATGCAGTGATGGGTAATTGATTAATGCGACCCAGTCAGCTTATAGATAGTGGCTTTGTATGAGCAAAAGATATAAAAGTAAATTCCTGTATGACAGTTCCCTTAGGCCAAGGAGGAATTTCCATGCTGGCTGTTGCACTTAAGCCTCCAGTCAAGCTATGAGTGATGGTGGGTGGGGGCAGCACTACAAGTTGGATTTTATCTGTAACTCTTTGTGAACTATCTAAGAAGAAGGTGAAACTAACAAGCAAGGTGGTCTCCAGGGCAAACTTTACAGGATATGATAAATGGAAGGCAGACAGGTTGTGCTGGTTTTTCTCTAAAAACTAAACAGAATAAATGGAAGCCCAATAGAACTCCTTTGCTTCCCTTGCCAATAGGACTTTGCTATGGTGGCATAAGAAGGTTGGATGCTGCCTAATTCAATATGTCAGATTGTTGTGTCAGAGAAGACATACATCATGTTCCTTTTTTGTGCATTAGATGCTAACAGGTTGCTTAGCAACCTAATTCTGCCCGCTTTAATTATTGCCTTAACACTTTGAAACTGATAAAGAGGACTGACTTTTGAAGATAATTTTCTGAAATGGCCTTTTCTTATAGTACTAAGAGTAAGAAGCAGCACTAAACTGTCTGGATTTGCTTCATAATAAGGTAGCAGTGAAAACCTATGCTGGGCAATATCATTATTAAGCCATTCAAAATGAAAGAACGGTGTGCATGATTTTGAATTTTTTAAGGAACTTTTGTCATATTCCATGTTTGTTTCTTTATTTCAGCATCATCTGGATAAGTGAAAGTAAAAGTTTTATGACACTTATCTTGTTGTACTCAGAAATACAATTTCCACATTTCTTGGTTATCACAGCAAAAACTTTAGCTGGGGAGGGTAATGGGAGTTGCTAAAGTATGAACATCCAATCCAAGTAATTTAGTTATGTGTTGAATATTTGCAATTCCTAGAACTTTTGTTGGCCATTCTGGTTGCATTTTTACCATGGTCATAAGATGGCTTCCTAATAACTCTCTTTCAATAACTCTCTTTCAATGGCTAGGTCAGTATGAAAAGAGAGGGTTTACTGTATTTAAAGGAACAACCAGAAAGAAGTGAATTGACCCAGTCAAGTAATATGAAATGCAACCTCAAACAGAGACAACCATACACAATGCTAAGCTTACTTTATTCTGTCAGTCATCTCAAGGAAACAGGTAAGTAAATTTTGCACTGCAGCCTAAAAGCTGTTGGTCTATTATCTGGCTTCCAGTGGCCTCTGAGGCAAACGTGAGAAATTTCAGTTTGGATTGCAGTGGATTGGTCATGTGGTTGGGCTGGTGCTCAAGCTGAACTATGGAACTCCAGGATTGGTTGTCTTCCTGCTTCTTGCTCATCCTAACCATGCAGGGAATATAGGATCATTGACTGGCCCAATGTGTACTGGTCTATTTCCTTTTTCCTTTCCAAGTCTTTTTCCTTGACTCCTTTCTAGGTTTGTGTACAGAGGAGCTCTGAGCTCTCATCTCCCTTTCTCACATTATTCTATTTCTTTTGTAATAACCCAGACCTTTTTGTTCTGACTTCCTCAATAGGTCTTTAGAAACTTAACAGAGGAAGACAGATAGTTCAGCTTCATTGAAGCAAAATAGAAAGTTCTTACATTGTAACTTAATGATGTTTAAAAAACACTTTTGTGGGCAGTGTGGGTGGGAAAGCAGTCTGGGGAGCTTGTTGAGCTCTTGAAGCAGTGCCCATTGTTGCAAGGAGTCAGTTTGGTCTAGTGGTTAATGTGTGGGCTAAACCATGAGTTCTAATCTCTGCCTTAAGCACAGAAACCAGATAGATAAATAATCTCTCCCCCTCTCCCTCCCTCCCTCCCTCTCCCCCCCAACCTACCACATGTGGTTGTTGTGAAAAAGATTGTGAGGAATTGTGTACTATGCACACTGCCTTCATTTCTACCCCCACTCTGCAGGGCAGGACATACATCTAATGACTAAATAAAAAATAAATGTTAAGTGTTGGATGGAGCATGAACATCTATGGTTGTGAATAGTTTATTGATTTAATGTCCCTCAGTGGATCAATTGCAAGTTATTCAAAACAAATCAGCAATTGTCAACCAGCAGAGAACATAGCTTGCAGTCAACCAGTGACCAGCTGCTGGGAGAGGGACGGGGTGTCAGACACAGGTAGAACTATTACTAGAACAACAAAGCATTTGTGACTGATATTCTAGGCTGCCGAATAGAGGCTTTCAATTACAGCTGGAAAATAGCTGTGCAGGATGCATTTGCAATGGTCAAGGAATGGAAGGAAGGTGAATCTATTCCTGCACTCAGGACAAGGTGAGCAGCCAGACTGGCAACAGGGCAAGCAGAAAGTGTGTATCTGGCTACAAATTCAATAACTTATTTTATTTATATATTTAATATAATTCTATCCTGCTGCAATTCAGAAAATATTCTTGATATCCAATTGCCTAGTTTCCATACAATCATTCCTCCAATAAAAAGAACTATCAAGAAAGAGTGGCTGAAAAAGTTGCCCTCCCCATTATAGTTTTCATTGTCAAGGCAGAACAGATTGCCCAAGCAGATTGATTCCAAGTCACTCTTCCCACAGCCTTCCTGGCAAATGGGGAAAGTTCTAGTGAAATAGTGAAATCTTTCCAGTAGTCTTTTAAGGGTTCATGGATTGTTAGACATTTTCTAGAGAAAGTGGGTAGGGAGTTTGTATTCTTAAAACACTCATTTTTGTCCCAACAATGATCTCATTGATAAGGATAGTACCTAGGTATCTTGTTAGAACAGGAGTCATGAGTTTCACATAAGCATGGATTTCTTTTTTTTCTTTAAACAAGTTTTATTGGGTTTTTTTCTTTTCTCCTCTCCCACCTTCACCCACATCTTTCTTTTTTTTTTTTGAACAGAGTGTTGGTCGTTTCTTATCTTATACAATTAGTCAAATTCAAATACATTTTACTCAATTATAATTTTTATCAATATCGTCTTCCCCCCTTTCCTTTTTTTTAAACAAATATACCTCAGTATTTCTATACTTGCATATATAAACACCTTCTTCATTTATCCCTAAATTCTAACTTTGCTAGTTATACATATTTGTCCTCTTTTATTCTTTAACAATTCATTCTTTTTCCTAATATATTTATATTTGTTTGTTCAGAGCTGCCTTTCTTCCAATTCTCTTTTTTTATTGTACAGCAATCTTTCTCCTCAAATCTAGCCTCTCCCTCCCTCTTCCCTCTTCTCCTTCCAACTTTCTTTCCCCACCTTCTTCTTCTCTTCTCTACTTCCCCTTCCCTTCTCCTTCTCCTCCTCTCTTCCCCCCTGTCCTACCTTCTCTCCTACTCTACTTTATCTTCCCTTCCTTCCTCCTTACTCTTCCATCCCTTTCTCTCCTTCCTGCTCCCCTCCAATTCCTTCATCTCTCTCTATTGCTGTATTCATTTTCAATTTAATGTTTTCCATTGTAAAATTCAGGCAGCCCCGATCCCTTATCTTTTTAATTATTAACAATATATTTCATCTTATTCTCTTTTTTCCTTCCAATCTTTACTCAGACACTTTTCTAATCTCTTATCTTTTTTATTTTTACCAATATATTTTTTCTGCTTTACTTCCTACAAGTATAACATTTAAATCATTTTTATCATTTCAATTTCATTCAGTTTTACATTCAATTTCAATCATTAAATATATTTCTCAAAACATTTTAACAATATATTTCCACTTATTCAAATATATATTTATAAAGAGCGTCTTAATCCTTTCTCATTTTACCCAATCTAATTTGTTCTTAAAATATTCTTAATTTGTCTTCTTTTCTCTTTTTAACTATGTTTCAAATATATAGTTTGGAATATTCCAAATATTACATTTTTCTCAACTGGTTTGTTCATGTTGTTAAAACTTATCATTTTGTAAACTTTCAATATTATTGAACATGTAACATTTATTACAATTTCCCCTTTTTTTCTTTTCCTTTTTCATATCTTTTCCTTATTAATATTTTGTATCTTAAAATCGTGAAATCTTTGCCCTTTATTTCCCATTATTTTCCATCTCTTTTCTCTCTTTCTTATATTTCCACTGTGAACCCCAATGTAATCATTTATATTTGTAATATTTTTTCTCCTCCACCTTCTTTTCCTTCTTTGCCTTTTGATTTCCCTTTTTCTTCCTTTCTTTTGTATTTTAAAATTCTGCATTCTCCTATTCTGCCCTATATTTCCCATTGTTTCTCCTTTCTTTTTTGTGTCTTTTCATTGTTAATCCTAGTATGCTTATTTTGTATTTTAAAATCATAAAATATTTTATTTTGTCCTTTATTTCTTATTATTTTCCATCTCTTTTTCCTCTTTCTTATCTTTCCACTATTAATCTCAGTGTAATCATTTAAGTTTTTAGTATTTTCCCTGTTCCACTCTTTTCCTTCTTTGTTTCTTTTCTTTTTGTCCATATTTAATATTACAATTGTTTAATTTTCCATAGTCAGTCTCTTTGTCTTTGTCTTCTTCATTATCCATCACTCTTTCTTGTTTCTCATTAGTCATTTCCTTTTCATCTTCAGTGCATTCTAGTTCTGTCTTTGCCTCCTCAGATTTCAATTTTCCATGCAACTTTATAATCATTTCTTTTATTTTCAAACACATCGTTTTTATTAGTTCATTAAGTTCCTGTTCCATTTTATTCTTTCCGGGTTGAATTGTTCCAATTTTAAATTGCATTAAGGTCCTTCTTTTATAATCATCAAAGTCTGTCCTCTTGTAGGCAAAGCTATCCTCTTTAGTTCTTGCCTGTTATCTTTTAAAAGTTCAAGGTTTTAAAAGTAAAACAATTCCATGTCATGCTCTTCCTTCTCCTGCAGATGTCTCTCTATAATCCACAGTTCCACTCATCTAATTAACAAATCGCCATTTTATTTGTAATCCACATCCGTGTTTGCCGAGTCATAAAAGAGAAAAAATCCAGTTTTCACATCTTCTTTCACCTTTATATATCACCAATCAGTTTATAACCCAATCCAAATTAAATTCAAGTTCCAGATTTACATCTCCATTTGTCAATCACTTTAAATTCTTTATTCGGGTTCTTCTATGGCGCACTTGTCATTCTCACTTTCTCTTTCTATCCGCCAACCCCCCCCCCCGCTATTTAGCTGCAATTTCCACACAGGGGTAATTTTAGTAATAGTTTATTAGTTGAAAATATTTAGAATTTTCTTTTTATTGTCTGTGGGTTAGCCGATCACTCACCCAACACCAGCACTCTGTCCAAATCTTCCCTCCTGCACATTGCTTGCTCCAGAGCTCCAGCTTCATGACGATTCACTCTGATCGACACCCCAGATCACCGGCTCAGAGAGAGTTTCTTGGGCTATCCAAGGGACCTGCCTGCCCTTCTTTAGACACCGAGCTGTCTCTCTTTCTTCGCTGTCCCTGCAGAACAGCTTCGGTCTGAAGACCCCCCCAGTGACGGTTCGTCTGGCTGGATTTTGCTGAACTCATCAGGACCCGACATTTTCCCAGCCAGTAGTGCTGTGCTGCTTCCAGATTCCCCCCACATAAACATGGATTTCATGTATTAATATTAGAAGCAATAATATCAAATATTTAAAATATTTAAAACTGGGTATTTTTAGTTCAAAATGATATTAAATTGAAATATTTAGTATTCTACTTCAAATTATTTACATAAATAGTATTAGGCAGCGAACAATAGATTGGTAATTGGAGAATCAAATCATGTATAGGTAATCCTTGACTTACACCGTTCGTTTAGTGGCTGTTCAAAATTACAATAGCATTGGAAAAGTGACTTATAACTAACTGGCCCTTGCACTTACAACTGCCAACATTCCCATAGTCACGTGATTGAAATTCAGGTGCTTGGCAACTGACATGAATTTGCAGCATCCCAGAGTCATGTGATCACTATTTGTGACTATCCCAACTGGCTTCCAACAAGCAGAGAATCCGGATTCACTTAACAACTGCATGATTCACATAACTGCAGTGATTAGCTTAACAATTATGACAAAAAGGATGTTAAATTGGCTGTGAGTTACTTAACAGTGCCTTGCCTAACAATGGAAATTGTTAACCCAATTGTCATTGTAAATCAAGGACTACTTATACAGTATACAGGTAATCCCCAAGTTATGAATGTTCCCTTAGTGAATGTTTGAAGTTACCTAATAAGCGCCCGCTAGCGTTTATGAATAAGTCCCGAATGTTGCAGCACCACAGCAGTTGTTTTCCCTTACAAATGACCATAGAGGCTCTGTAACATTCACCCTATCTATTCCCCCCCCCCCCCAGGCCTTCACAGAAACTGAGCCTGTCGAGACTCATCTTGCGAAGATCTCCTCTCTGTCATGGTTTCTTTGCCTGCTTCGTTGCTTCAGGCTTTTGGTGCATTCACAGAGAACAGAGACTTAACGTATTGCAAGATCATGCGAGATCTTGTGCTACTGATCTTGCATGATCTCGCACTTTAGGTCTCTATTCTCTGCAAATTGAAGCCTGGATGTTTGCAAATGAAGGGAATCAGGAGTGGGTTCTAAATTTTTTTACTACCGGTTCTGTGGGCGTGGCTTATTTTGTGGGCGTGGTTTGATGGTCATGTGACAATTATTTAGGATTTAGCAGAGGTACTGGTCTACCAGTTTGGTGATGTCATATCATCACCGCTACCAGCTCGGTGGAACCGGGCGGAACCCACCACTGGAGGGAATGCTTCAATCCTTCAGGTCTTCCTTCCTTTTGCCATTTCCTTGCTGAAGCCTGCAGGGAGATTGTGTTCCTGTAGGCTTTGGCAGCCCTTTGCAAAAAGCCTTTGTCAGCACCAGCGGAGCTTTGGAGGGGCGGGTGTGTCCCTCTGAAGCTCTGTTCCTAGTGGCAAAGGCTTTTTGCAAAGGGCTGCCAAAGCCTACAGGAACACAATCCTCAAGCGGTTTGGCAGTGGGAAAGGCCAAAAGCACGTGCACGCCCCTCCACGCCTCCTTTTTCATTGCTGAAGCCTTCGTCAAGAGATTTGGTGATGAGAAAGGAGGCTTGGAACGGTGCACGCAGCCAGTCTTTATTTTGGGGAAAATATGTTGCTACGTTTAAGTAGAAATGGGAAGTGTTTGCAGAAAAATAAATACTTGTCAATACACTTTAATATCCTTTTTGGTTATCCTATTTATAAAATACAAAATAATAGTGTTATGTATTATAAATTCATCATATCTCAAATTGTAGGAGTTTTCATTCAAGCAGTTTTAAATCATTTTGAAGTAGACCAAATTATATTCACCTGTTGACTAGAACTTGAAAATGTTTAGGTAACTCACTCTTTTTAAAAGCCATTATATTATTTTTCAAATATCCTGATAATGCTACCTTTGCCAAGTTGTTCAAAATTATAAACTGAGCATTATTATTAGGATTAAACACCACAAGGCTCAGAATTGCAGAATGAAATCAAATTAAATTGTTTCCTGTTAATTGAGGAGGATATCAGTAATTCTTGTGTTCAATTAACAGTTCATATATATTGTTTATCAACTGTACAATTGTGAATCATTATGTGTAGTTGCCTCATAATGACTGTCTACCTAATTATACATTTAGAGATGTTCCTAATTATTAGGTATAATCTACCTAATTATACATTTAGAGATGTTCATACACCTTATGTATTTCCAAAGTTTGGGTGTCATATCTCAAAAGTGACAGTGAAGGATAGATAGTAGAAGAAAGGAGTGAGATATCTCATGGGTTGGTTAATATTAGTTCAGAGCACTTTTTAATTAGAAGTGCAATTCCCACCCCCCACCCCCAAGGAATAATCATCTTCAGAGATGAAGAAGAATACATGAGCCCATTCATGAGCTTAGTTTGACTTGCTTCTGAGACCTGTTTCAAACTTCTCTTCCTTAAGCATGACTTTCTCATATGAAACTGCTGGAATGTATTTAATGCAATAGTTGTTCTCTTTAAAATTATGTTTCCTGAAATTAGCAAAAATTAGCAGTTAGCAAATTCAACGATCAGCTGCTCAGTTATATAAGGAAGGTATGTGTGAATCAGCATTGCACTCACAGCAAGAAATTCCATCACAGGTCTGATAACTGGATGGAAAGGGAGGGAGGTAAACCATCTGGTTCTCATGAAACTCTGAAAACCCATGGAAAAAAAAAACTATTCTGTTCATTTCCCCACACTCCCAGTCCACCCCTCCTCAATATCCACAGCAGTCTTTGGCATTGCCAGTTGACACTTGCAGAGAAACATAAGGCTTCATTTCCTAATCCAATGAGAAAATGGAGAAAATGACCTGGAGGTTAGGAAGAAAATGAGTCTCTCTAGCAGTTGCCCTTGGTGAAAACATATCTTCTACTTAAAGAATTATAGCTCTAAAGAATTTTGGAGCAGAGAGTGCTGAAATTCTTTAGCTTCCTTGCAATTCCTAGCAAGCCATTAAGTTAGTATGTTTATAACAATGAAGGCTCAAAGCTGTCCTGCTTAAAAGAAAAGCGGTAGCAATGTAAGTTTCATTCTCCTTAACTACAGGGAGGATCCTACAAAATAATGCCTTCAGTTTTATTTTAGAAGTAATTAGTTTTGAAAAGAACAAAAAGGAAAACCTTGTTTTTAAAACAAATACATTGAGGTAATGCTATTATTGCAGCCTGCAACCTAAATTGTTTTGCTGAGGAGGAAACACCGCTCCAGGAGGAAAGGTTACAGCTGCTTATCACTAAACTGCACTTGACCATCTCCTTACAAAAGAGGGAACCAATGTTTCTTTTCAAAAGGGCTTAAGTGGACAAGAAACAATGTTTTTAGTATAGCAGATTTTTTTTTTTTTGTATCCAGAATGTGATAATATTTTAATAGTATGAATGATGATAAAATTCAGGCATAAATTTAGATATTCATTTAAGAAGATAGATTTGTCACCATCTTCTGAAATAAATACTAGAAGAAAACCTCCTAGTGTTAAATAGATTGTAGGTCATAGTTTTTATCTTGTGCAGTAGGGAGGTCTTTGAGTACCCATCATTGGTTTACATAACAAGTAGAGTAGACCATTTCGGAAAACAACTCAAATTTTGGAACTAAGAACATATTGTGGTTTCTTTCTGAAAAAGTGTGGCTAACAAGAATACATCATTTACCAGGAAGCAAGCTATTTAGGAAATTCCTTGCAATCATTTTACCATTCAGTTTTTGCCTTTCTTTCCTAAGCAGGTGGACTCCCTTCTAAGCAAAGCTTTGGTCTAGAGCAGGGGTCACCAACCTTTCAGAACTCAGGGACCACTAAATTTCATAATTTTAAATTCCGCGGACCAGGGTTGGGTTCTACTTACCTTTACTACTGGTTCGCATCACGTGTGTGTGTGTTCTTCTGCGCATGCGCAGAAGCTTCTGCGCAAGGCACAGATCAACTTTGATGACATCTGGGTCAGTGAGCAAAGCCTCCCACCAGTTTTACTACCAGTTCTTGCTGACTGGTCCGAACCAGGGGCAACCCACCACTGCCGCGAACCACTAATATGATTTTTAAAAAAAAGATAAATAGTATTTACTGCAATATAAAAAATGCAAATAATTTTTCTGCCACCATCAAAATTTTCTTGTGGATCAGCAGAGGACCATTGGTTGGTTACCACTGGTCTAGTCTAGACCACACCTGAAGAATTCTTCCAAAGTCTACAGAGGCTTCCTTGTAATTAAAGCTAGAGCTGGCACAGTACTTTATGTCATGCCAGTTTTGCGGGTTTTTTAAAATAAAAATTTAATTTAACTTAATTAAGTTAGATAATGCAGAGGACCTCAAATGTCCTACAGGTGCTACATTCCTTCTTCCTAGTTCATAACATTTGTCTGTTTGTTACGCCTATGTAAAAGCCAGGAGTTGTTGAAATCAAATGTGTGATAAAATGGTCACCCTATGGATGGCTTTTATGGCTATTTTCTGAGACTATTCCCAAATAATAAACTATTCCTTAACATCATGTTTTTGTTTGTTAACTGGCCAGTTGAAGATATTATAGGAGTAAATTAAAAATTATGGGATTACTAATTAATATTAAGATCTTGAAAGGATTTTAAAGTTGGTTCTACTCAGGATAATTTTAACACTTTGGTATCGGGATTACTTTGGAAGGAACAGAAAGAATGAACAGGGGAAAGTGACTGATATAGTCCAGAGAAAGACTCAGCCTGTTTAATGACTAATTATGGTGACTAGTGGCCTGGGATTTATAGAGACCTCCCAGCTGCCTGGAAGAAGTTGATTAGGTCTCTTCTTGACTCTTTAACAGAAGCTATTAAACTCTTGAACTATTCTTAGATTTGTAAAAGGCTTTCATGAAAAGTATTTTTTTCAGTATTTCTAGAACATTTAATTGCATAAATGCTATGTAGGCAGTAGGATCTTTTGGAATTCTACATATTTATCATAATCACTATCAAAGATTTTTACCTTGGATTTATACTAAAATTATTGAAATGTAATTACTATGGAAACAAAATACTTATCAGAGCTGATTACATTTTTGAAGTGTATAGGTTGGAACTTCTATGGATGATTTCTTAGTCATTTTCATAAGATTGTTACTAGGCTAGAACCGTGGTGGCAAACTGATGGCAGGCGTGCCTGGAGTGGCACGTAGAGCCATTTCGCCTGGCATGTGCAGCATAGCCTATTCCTCTTCCAGGTTTCTGGTGTGCATGTGCGTGAGGCAATCAGCTGGATTTTTTGCATGCGGCAGTGCCGTAAACTAGAAGAGCAAGTCTTCCATTTTCCTGCGTGAGCATGTGCACCGGCCAGCTGATCGTTGCGTGCACATGCACGCCAGAAACCTGAAAGAGTAGCTGGCTGAAACTAGAAGTTCAGTAGCTGAAACTGTAAATTCATTTTCGGGTGCACGCATGCGCCCTGGACAGCTCCTCTTCTGGGTTGCGGCCCAGGCACACACGCACAAAGCACGAGCACTCCCTTTTCGGCACTTTAGGCCATCAGTGGGCTAGAGTAAAGTGAAAGGTAAAGCGAAGTGAATAAAGTGAAAGTGAAAGGTATTGTATGTTTAGGTAATTGTAACTTTGAAAAGGATTGGGTCTCTAAAGCATATTTTAGCATATAGATTTAAATTATCAGTTATTTTATAATACATAGTAAAATTGATTAGTTATCAAAATAAAATGCTGAGTTATAGCTACCTGTGATTGTTTCTCAAAACATTTTACAAAATGGAATTATTCCAGGACAAATCTGATTACATTGGTTACAATCAATGGTGGGTTGCTTCCGGTTTGGTCCAGTTCTATAGAACCGGTAGTAAAACCAGCGGGAAGCTCCACTCACCCACCACGACATCACCATGGGTGATCTGTGCATGCGCAGAAGTGCACGCACTTCCGCTGCGTACCGGTAGTAAAGGTAAGTAGAACCCACCCCAATTACAATGTTCGATAAACTAAATGTAGAATGACCCAACATTTCTCCATTGATTTCTTCTCTGCCCATCTCATATATATGGACCTCATTTTACAGAAAACCATATGTCTTTTTTAAAATCCTTGTTCTAGATACTAGGCTAGATGCAATAGGCATGGATGTTGGTTTACAAACAGCATTGGGCTGACACAACATAGGAAGCCAAAGCTTAGCAGAGCGTGTTATGAATCAGCACAGTGGATCAATGGAGTCAGTGGAAAAAGATGCTATTGCTGAAAGCAGAATTCATTGATTAGATTTAGGTTTAGTACCCATATGTTGGACTACCCTGCATTTTTTGCTTGTTTATGTAAATTCTATTTTAAAAGCTTAACAAATTGTATTGGCATTTTGTGAAAAGTATTTCAGTTTTTGTAATTGAAAACTGGAATTTCCTTTACTAAAACAGCTAATAGCATTTTTAATAGTAAAACCAATGGTCATCTGCTCATTTCTTAGGAAATTAAATATGATATTTTATCATATAGTTGCAAACAAACTACAATTCACTTATTATTTATAATGCAGCTTTTGTTTTATAAATAGTAGCACATCCCATATAATGCAACTTTCAATGTAATTAAATTAAAAAAATATTCCATTTAAATTACCAGTTTATTTACTTTTTTATAATCAAATAATGGTACATCGTTTAAATTTAAGAGAGTTAAAAAACAAATGTTACTGGCTTTCAATGGGAAAGATAGCTAGTAATACAGGTAGTTCTTGACTTACAATAGTTCATTTAGCGTCCATTCAAAGTTATAATGGGACTGAAAAAAATAACTGATCACCATTTTTCATACTTAGAACTGTTGCAGTATCCCAATAGTCACATGATCAAATGCTTCACAACTGATTCATATTTATGATGGTTGCAGTGTCCCAGGATCATATGATCACATTTTGTGACCTTCTGACAAGTAAAGTCAATTGGGAAGCCAGATTCACTTGTCAACCATGTTACCAACTTAACTGCAGTGATTCACTTAACAACTGTGGTAAAAATGTCATACTGTATTCATACTATATGATGCATTGTAGTGGACTTTGAAACACAGAATCTATGGTTTATATGATAACTATATCCTTCTTTTATTTTCTTTGAGAAATGTTTTTCTGTCTTAATCCGATTAAGAAATAGGACATTTTCACATAACTGAACATGGATATTATCCAAGTCTGGTTGAGATATTTTAGCAGTTGAAGCAAAAAATTGTACAAATTTGTTTCCTTCTATGACAGAAAAATAAAGGAATTAACAGTTTACAGTTTGTTTACAACATACAAACCATTTCTGTGATTCATTTGTAGCTTTATTTTGCATCACGACAGAGCCAATCTTGCATTCATTCTATTGTAAGGAAAGTTGTAGGGAAACGTCTTTCAAATAAACTCCCGTAGATGCTGACTAAATTTAATCAGGGTTCCCATTTTCCCACAGTCTGCAAATGACTACAAACTACAGATCTTCTGACCTACAACATTCTGAGTATGAAGTATTTATTACTTACATTTTGGAAAGCTGCTGATAGGTGTTGACATATTTGTGGCAGATTGATTTCTGTTTTTTAAATACGTTTCAACAGAAATAGTGACAGATATGACAATGTAAGACTTATTAACTAAATAAAATTTGATCTGGGCTGTGTTGAATTTGTAATCTGACATTTGTAATCTAATGTGGAGGAAAAGTGTGGTAGAAATTAAAAATTAATGTATGTACTGCTAAAAAAACAATACAATTGTTTTGTGCAATGGCATTTGTTAACAGGAAATATATTAAATAAGGTTACTGCTTCAAAAGCAATGAGAGTAATATATAAAATTCACCAAATGTTCAAATTCCAATGAATGTTGTAAATCCCTAATAGAAAGATTTTGTCCATTAATTTTGAGGTGTAGTGGCAATTTCTAGATTAATTTTGACATGCAGCCAGAATCTTTTACATTTTATTTCTGATCACTGTGCACATTTGTTAAGTGAAATAACTGTGTTTTTGATCTTATTTCACCTTTTCCTTTGCTTGCAGACCTGCAAAAATTGTAAATGTAAGTAATGGTTGTATAGTTATGTTTGCATCACTATTGTAATGGCAAATAGTTATGAATGAGACAATCAATAAATGAAGACTACATGTATCTGACTTGAACTTTAGTGGATTTTCCCAAGAAGTTGACCATGTGAGTTGCTCACAGGAGCAAAATGTTATATTCCCTGGAATTTTGCAAGACAATTGAGAGCAGAGCTGAGCCACAATGCCTAGCACAAAGGTGTCAAACTGGGGGCCTGTGGCCTGGATGCGTCATGCGCAGGCCTTGCCCACCCCAGGTCCCCGAAGGGAAAAAACATCCTGATACATCACGTGATGGCAACATGATGCAGCAAGTTTGACACCCATGGCCTAGTATACCAGCTAATTGTTTGGCAACTAACAGTGTTGTATGGTGGCAGTAATAGACCCAGAAAAACTGGTTGTTAAACATTTGTCAGCCTACCATTGGCTGTGACCCTTTAATTTTCATGGGAAAAAAAATCAAGGCAACTAAACATGGAATCTATTTTAATTTACTTATGAGATAGATTTGGAGACATTTTACTGTAGTCACTCATGAAAGTTCTGGTTAAGAATCATAAGTTGATGATGGGGAAGACTAATTTTGTTCTCTTTACCTGGTAACCTATTTTATATGGCTTAACCTTGTCCACCCATTGACTAGAGTACAAGTAGTCCTTGACTTAAAACCATTCGTTTAGTGACTGTCCAAATCTACAACAGCACTTTATGACCATTTTTCACACTTAGGACTGTGATGGCATCCCAGTGGTCACTTGATCAAAATTCTGACATTTGGCAACTGGTATGTATTTATGATGGTTGCAGTGTCCTGGGATCATGTGATAATTTTTTGTGAACTTCTGAGAAGCAAGGGGAAGCCAGATTCACTTAACAGCTGTGCTACTAACTTGAGAACTGCTAAGATTCTCAATTGTGTCAAGAAAGATTGTAAAATGGAGCAAAACTTACTTAACAACTGTCTTGATTAGCAACGGAAATTTTGGGCTCAAAAATTACCAATTTCCTGTGGCCACTGGACCAAATATATTTATCTAAGAATTATACACATAAGTGTATTTTTTGTGCATATGCCTCCATGTGGGAAGAGGAAAACAAGTTAGGTTTTCAAGCATTGGCCTGCAGGATTATCAATACTCCATTGACCCAAGGTACTACTTCCTATTCTCATTGGAGTTTAGGTGACAAAATGCAGTTATCAGCTGCAAAAGACTGTGTTAGAGGAAAAAAAGAGAGAATTCCTTCAAGTTTATTAGTGCTACCATTTTTTTTAATCAATTGCCAGTTATATTGTTTAAAGAGCTGTCCTCAACAATTTGTTAGTTGAAGTCTCTTATATGACTTACAGTCTGCAATGTTGTGACTTGTTAAAGCATGATACATATAATAGTTTTCAATTCAGGTGAGAAGATTTATAGATCTGTTTCTTTCATAAAGCACTCATAACTTGGCATTTTTTCACTATTCAAGAATTAGCTTCCTTTTTTACATCCTACTATCACATATCCATCAGTCATCTTCAAACTGGCACACTTTTGGTACTACATCTTGCAGGGTTTCCACCTACCAGGTTTCTTTAAGTGAAGGCTTTTATTTTGTGCCATCACCATGCCTCATTTATGGAGTTTTATGGAATTTTTAATGCTATTTCCATCTGCTTTTTCTGTCTTTTTTCTTACCATAGAAAATCCATCAATGAGGAAAGATGTTTGGTAGTCCAAGAAACAATGATACTAAAAAAAATCCTTGTTCTTAGGAGTTCTGTATCCTTTAGCATTAAGATAAACTCATTCATATAAGTTCTTGGCCAAGCTAGACTGAGAACCACTGACAGAAAGGCTTTGCAGTAATTTGCATTTCTTTTGAATAAAAAAAATGAGTTTTTTCAAATGTCTTCCAAATAAATGCTTTCACCAAGTTTCCGTCCACTTACCAATTTAGGATCTTTTAATACTGCATTTGAGCACAAGTTATGCTATACTCTTTTTCCAGAAGATTCCCTGGTATTATTCCCCCGTTGAACCTTCCCCAACAGTACTGTGATTTACAACTGAGCTACAGGACCTAGAGTGCAGTCCTTGAAATCTCTAAAAATAGTTACAAAATAATAATTGTTATTAAGGTTGGGGAAATCATTAATTACTGATCAATCCATAATGAAATGTAGACATGTCAGCTAGCAACTTATACTGTCTGGTTTTGGTTTCTTTTTTTATTTGATTTATATGCCACCCTTCTCCGGAGACTCAGGGTGGCTTACAATGCGTTAAGCAATAGCCTTCATACATTTGTATATTTTATAGAAAGTCAGCTTATTGCCCCCACAATCTTGGTCCTCTGGTTTTGAAAGAGACATCAGATGGCTGATGAATTTTGATGGAAAACTGGGAGGATTGTGGTCTTGCTAGAATCCTTCTGAAGAGTCTGATGTTCACTGCCTCTCATTCATGTGCTTGAGAGTATCAGATTGTTAATACCTGGTTCAGAAATATTGATGTATCCAAAATATCATATTCTCTTTCTTTTTAACATTTTGCCTCTTAGAAGCCAGACTTTAGTTCATAAAAATTGGATCGTGAGAATATTTTTGTTGCTGTATCATCAGATAGAGAAATGATAGAATGAATTACCTAGCATTATACTAAGAGAGAGGTCTGATAAAATTGAATTGTATCCTATGTAAAAAGCTTAAGCACATACTGTATGCACACCAAATAGTTAAATATCAAAGCTATAGTCTTAATCTGGGTTTCTTATGATGCATAAATTGGTAAAAGTTTATTGCTGCCCATTCTGAAATGGGTGTAATATATTTGATGTAATTAACTGTTTTTAGGTATAGCATACAGATAATTGTTCTGTGCAGAATAGAGGTTGATGTTTCATTGTGTAAGAATTGACATTTAGAAGTAATTGCAACCTAATAAAATAATCTGTTCTTTTCTTCTTTTTTACATAGCAAAAGATGTGTTTTTTAAAAAATGTGTCAGGATACAGTATATCATTATATAATACCAGGTCTTCAGATAAAGAAGATGACATGCTGGCTTTTATTTTTCATTGAATTGATGTTTTGCCCTTTGATTATTTTATTATTTATAGCAGTTACACATGACAAATTTAATCTTGTTCAACCAATTTGGAATACTGATCTTATCTCCAAATCTCTTCAATTCCTCCACAAGAATGAGATGCAGTTCCTGTGAAAATATAAAAAACAGCATACTTTAGAAAGGAAATGAAGTCAGAGAGAGCTATGCATAGTAGAATGAGTTATAAGACTGCCAAGTTTGACAAGGTCACACTTCTTCACATTCCATCATTGTCAGATTTCCAAGCTCATGTTGCTGAGAATAGCAACAAGCAAAACAGATATTTTTTCTCTCTAGAGGACTATCCCCAACATCTAAATTAAGGAAACATGGTGGAAATTGGTGAAAAGTGTGATCTACTTGATATTCAATTCTGTGTTGAAAGAAAAAGAATTAAGTTTTTATTTTTTAATAATCATCTATGCCTTGTCGGTCCTAATTCTGGCAGCATATGAAGCAAAGATTTTCTCTACATAAGAAGACAAGCTCCAGAATAACCAGCCAAGTAATAAGAGAAGATTTTTAATAGAAGTAGATTGTTTATTAAATCACACAGTAATAAATGCTTCAAGATTTCATCAAATTGATCTCATATAATAAACATTCTTCAGTTATTGGCTGTAATAGACTTGCTCTGCCATTTTATACCAATGTTTTTGAGGTATCTTAATATTTGGACCCCAGCAAGTCACAACTGTTGATCTGACTAATTTTGAGAAGCTAAACAGGGTGAGACAGTGTTAGTATTTAGATAGAAAACATCCTGGGAGAAGGCAACAACAAATCACTTATGAATTGTGCCAAAAATATCTACAAGGAGGTGTCTGCGTAGTCATTAGGAGTTGAGCTTGACTCCAGGGAGTTGTTATCTTAATATTTGGAATTTCAAGCTGGCTCTCCTTGTTTGTCAAAGAGGCCTGTGAAGTTTCATGGTTAGGTGATTGATGGTCTGGGTTTTCCTGCCTCTCCCTCTCCTTTCATATTCCCTTTTTTTCATTGCCTTTCCTGTGTGGGTGACTTCCTTTGTAGAATAAGTAAAAGCTCCACTTAGTGAAATGTGAAGCAGTCAAGTTACTAACTGGTACACCAGGATGCTCTTATTCTATACTGTAAGCTCTGAACTTTTTCCCAGTTGTTTTCCAGGTTTTGTTCAGAACATTGTTTCTAACACAGAAGGAGGCAACTATTTTGATCCACGAGACTATTTGGGATTGAGAAGTCAAATAAAAAAGCTGCCATGGTGTTGGATGATCTAAAAGCTGATGTCATGAATATAGCCTTTCATAAAACACCCATTTACTGGAAGACAAGGTAGTGAGGCTGCTTTCAGCCTTGCCCATTAGCCCCAGGGGTGTTTTCTTCAATTAATATTTCTTTTATCTTTTTCTTTTAATCCAACGAGTGTACTTTTAAGCAAAGCATTTGGCTGTAGTCACTTGTTATTTTTTAATTTTTGAGGGCACTTCCACACAGCATCTTTATACCAGGTCAGAATCCGCACTTAAATGGATTGATCTTGTAATGTCAGTTAAGTTTGAAAACTGACTTGGGTTTTTGCTATAATGTGTTGAAATCAAAGGAATGCAAGTACGCAGTTCTGCAGGTTTCATGAGTACCTCATTCTCTCATTGGTGGAAACTTATCTCATTCTACTTCTTGGCTTATTTCTCTGCCATCTGTCCGTAGAAGGTAAGCTGCCAGGGTTGGCATTATTTTGAAGATGGTGAAAGTAAAAATGATAGCAGATTGTTTTTAAAATGCCTTTTCCAGGATGTGGAAATTGTGACATGGAGAAATAGAATTCCTACGAATGCCTTTCGCTAAAGTCTAAATTAGACCTAGAAAATAAAGATGATACTGGAAGTTTATTACTTTGTAGGATCCTATATTTCTATGAATGGATCTTTGCAGATCTTAAGGGAAATGACTATATTGCCTGCTATATTCTTCAAAGCTTTGCATGGTTAGAAACTGTTATGCTATAAGCATATATCAATTCAACATTTGAAAAGTCATTCGCTGGATATTTGTCTGTCTGCATCTTCAGCTTGATCATCTACTTGAGAGAATATATAAAATGCCAGTAAAATATAACCAATTCTCTATGACTGTGGCACTAGCTTTGGATTTTGGGATGGAGCACACTCACATTGGTCTGGTGTGTTTATAATACTAAGCCATAATATAGTTTATTTATTTTTGGTTCAGCATTATGGGTAAATCCATCCAATATGGCTTAATGTCTGATCCAAATCTATTATGACTTTTTAACCCCATAGTTTTAAAAAAATGTGATTTGGAAGAAAGGGGAATTAGGTGTCCATAAATCAGGAGCTGCATTGGAGAGTAGGAATTCATTCTGTCTTTTTTGCCATTTCCCAGCACAATGCATGGTTTACAGTTAGTGGTATGGAAAGTATAATAAATCATCTTTAATAAATTATCTTTTCAAATCACCAGCCAATAAATCCACACTACTCTATTTTGTGGGCACCACTCCTACTTTGATGTATGTTCCCAATAAATTAATTTTTCACATTTCTTTGTCTGTAAATATACCTTTTTATGATTAAAATAAAAATAAAGGTTTCCAGTGCCATAGTGAGTGGGTGGGCTATTTTAGCCATTCTGAGATCACATGATAAAGTGGAATATAGGTAAAATAAACATCATTGCCAGAGTGTGCAAACTCTCCAAGACACCACTATTGAAATTTAGAGGTTCTTAATATAAAAGAAAATCCATATTTTTCTAGCAGCCATGTCTTGAAAGTAGGAAGCTGTAAGATGACCTTTTGAAAGGTCTTATGAAAATAGAATATTATTTAATGGAATGTTGATATTAATTCCATTCTGGGTTGTGAAGTTTCAAGAAGTGTGACTCTTTCTTGAAAAGGCTATGGCTAGGCTAGAGTGTGAGTGCGCACCACTCTAATGTAACTCTGCTTATATTTTTGTGAAGTCTTTGCTATGCCCCTGGGTAGGAAAGTTGGTTCAGAACAACAGTGCTATTTTCAAAAAGCAAGTCACAGTCTATAATAAATGGGGGAGGATGGCTTTGTCTAAACTTTGAAATAATCTAGTGGTTAACATGTACTGCTAGGGTTTTGCTCCCTCTTGGAGCTTTTGGCATAGCCCTTTAATTCTAACTCTTTCTTAAACCTATGTTGCAAGTGATGTCAAGTGCTTTATTAGAAAGCACGTTGGCATTTTTGTTGTTTGTAAAGTTCTTTTTAAGGCTAAAAGCAATGAGGGAAGAGCAGATCTCATGAAGCCTTTCTCATGATTGGGAAAAGAACAGTTAAGATAATATTCCTCTAGGCCAGGGATCCCCAACCTCTGTGTCGTGGCCCATTAGTGGGCCGTGAGCTGTTTGCAACCGGGCCACAGAAATGGCAGGCAAGTGCATGTGAGCGCATGCACATTGTGTCTCCACTTGCGTGAGCAGCAGCCTGGCTGGCTATGCTGTGTACATATGTGTGTGTATGTTTATATATGTATGTTTATCCTAAATCTGATCTCTTCCAGATGTGTCAATTTACACAACCTGGAAATTCATTATTTTTGATCAGTTCCACTCAATTTTTAACTCTGGGTTGTGGATTTCTTAGAGGTTTATGTAAGGTGACCAGATGTCCCGCTTTTGGGGGACAGTCCTGATTTTCAACAATTTGTCCCAGGTCCCGCGGAGTTTTAAAAAAGTCCCGATTGGTGGGAGAAGGGGTTTGCTTACTCTGCCCACTCCCAATCTGTTGCTGCCTCCTGAGTCCCAGCTGATGGCTAGAGGGAAAAAAAACTGTTTAAATTCTTGCCGTGGGGCTTCAAAGGGCCGCCCTACAGCTGTTCAGTGTTAAAAGAAAACAAATGAGTAGACTGGTGCCTGCAAAAATAGAAAAAACAGCCCCTTTCAGCATAGGTTAATTACCATAAGTTGATTAGATCAGCCTCCCGGCTCTCAGCTGATTTGCTCTCAGCTGTTTTGGCAAAGAGTGCAAAGAGTACTGCTGGAGCACATTTTTTTTTCTCCTTGTGCAATTCAAGCTGAAACCGAAACCGAAACTAAAGCAGGTTGTTTGCTTTGCTGTTTCCTTGCAACGTTGGAAAGGCAGGTTTCTTTTTCCTCATCAAAAAAGGTAGGTGCAAACAATGGGAAATTTATAGCAAATGGCAGAAGAGGAGAGTTCAAGATTTTAAAACACAAAAGAAAAAAAACTCTATTTAACTAGGGAATTGTAATAATTGAGAGACTATTAATTGTATATTGTGTTGAAAGCAGAAATGGTTAAGTTGTGGTTTGGAGGAATATATGGGGGAAATTATTTGGTTTATTATTATTGGTAAATATAATTAATTGATTTGTAAGAAATTGGATTGCATAGAAATAATTGGAATATTCATGTTCATATTGATTAATATACAAAAAAGATAGTTATATAACTAATTGATTTATATTAAAATGTTGAATTTGTATTAAACAACTGTAATATTACATAATTAACCAATGTGAGGATGGATATAAAAATAGATGACAATGGGAAGGGGTATAATATAGAATAGAAGTGAAAAATTGAATTTGATTAAGTTTAGAGATGAGGATGAAGGGTAATATTGTTTTTTTAAAAAAATAGATGCGAAATAAATATGGCAAAAAGGAAATATAGAAATTGTAAATTTAATTGAAATGACTAAACACTGTTTAAATTTGTGAACCAGCCAAATACTCTGTTCAAAGAAAATACATTGTATGTTTGTATGTGTGTTTCTAATTATTGCTATTTATTCATATTTGTTCTCTTTTATTCTTTAAAGTTTAACAATTCATTCTTTATCTTAAAATCTTTATATTTGTTTGGGGTTGGTTTTCTTCCCTTTCATCTTTTTTATTGTACAGCAATCTTTCTCCTCAAACCTACCACCTCTCTCTTTTCTACTCAGAGGGCTGAAAAAGTTATTTTTGACTGGTCCTCACACTTTTGACCAGTCCTTGAACTTACGACTGTCTTCACATTTTACCATGGTGAAGAGAAGCAGTTATGAAATGAGTAACATGTTTCTTAAGAATGCTACAATGGGCATAAATGATGACCAGTCATAAGTGCGAAGACTGGTCAAAAGTGCGAGGACCTGTCAGAAATCACTTTTTTCAGGCCTCTGGGTAGTCCTTTTGTGCATATGGACTACTCAGAGGGCTGAAAAAGTTATTTTTGACTGGTCCTCGCACTTTTTAGCAGTCCTCGAACTTATGACTATCCTCACATTTTACGTTTTTGCCCTATCTTATCACTATGAAGAGAAGCAGCTGTGAAATGAGTGACATGGTTGTTAAGAATGCACGGGCATAAATGTGAGGATGGTCATAAGTGTGAGGACCAGTCAAAAATGCAAGGACCTATCAGAAATGACTTTTTTCAGCCCTCTGAGTAGTCGTTATAGAATCAAATAATACTATACATAATTTTTATTTATTTATTATATTTGTAAATTTTACTTATGTTGAAATTTTAAAAAATATATTATAGTACTATTTTTGTGTTCTATGAAAATTTTTGTTGCTCCATATATACCAAATTTTTAATCAAGCCCCCCTCCCCCCTCCCCCGTCAATGGTGTCCCTCTTTACCAATGTTAAAATCTGGTCACCTTAGGTTTATGGGATACCATCATTCTATCATGGGCTCTTAAAATCATGTCTGCTTCGATTTACTAGTATAGACCTTGTTGCATCAGTAAAGAATTAAGTTCTGCAGTGCATATTCTGATTCTCAGAATGCATAAAGCAAAAATATTGGAAAAATTGTACCTGAGGTCACATGCTGCAGTCAGGCATATTATGGGTTTATTTGGATTTTGCCTTACCGTTTTTATGTTGTTATTATTATTATTGGTTCGATTTATATGCCGCCCTTCTCCGGAGACTCAAGACAGTTTACAATGCGTTAAGCAATAGCCTTCATACTTTTGTATATACCTGCTTAGTAGGGCTTTTGGCCCCCCCAAGCGGTGTTCTTTTTTATACAAAGTCAGCTTATTGCCCCCACGATCCGGGTTAGAACAGTTATTAAATTTATGAACCCTAATTTATGACTTACCATTTTGAGTGAATCCAGCTAATTGTGTTTAATAAACTCATATTAAACAAAGTAATATTGCAACTACAAACCTAGACTGTAGATCAGAGTCAAATATGCATTGTTCTGTTTTTATTCTGTAGAGTATCATATCATTGCTCTTTATTGTTATTTGCAGGCTAATAAATTAGATAGAACAAGGTTAGGGATTCCCCTCCCCCATTTTTGGGAGGTTAATGTGTTTAGTGGCTGCCTGCTAGGCAGGACTGAAACAAGCGATATTGGTTGTTGGCAGAGGGAGAAAGCAGGACACACTTCTTCGTTTGATACCCTTCCTTTTCTTCTTTCTTTCTTTTTCAACCAGCAGGTAGTAGGAATAATTTTCTTTTTATAATGCTGGGAGGGGGAGGGGTTAAAATTATGCTGAAGATTGTATGAAGTTAGCTGCAACTTCCTTCCCCTATATTAGAAGAAGATATTTTTTTCTAGCGTGCCATAAGAATAGAAAAACAGTTACTTCTCCATTTTGTTGTGAAGGATGAACAGGATTAGGCCGTGCTTTTCTGATCTAGCTAATGCACATAAAAAAGCATTATTGGAAAGGAACGAAACATCTTTCACGAACCCTTACAAGTGCCATTAATACCTTCCCTTCTGCATTTTTGCATGTGTATGTGTGTGTGTATAGTATCAGTGATAGGAAACCCTGGTGCTTTTATCCCTAAGATAGAATCTAGTTTTTGTTGGAAAATTATCCATCATGTTTCTCAATTTTGAATTAATCAGTGATTCAAGATGTTGCGCTTAAAATGAAATAAGAGGGCTGCAAGACATTGGGGGGCGGGGGGGAATTAAAAGATTTCCCCCAATCTCATCAATGGCAACTTTTCATATACATGGAACAGCAGCACAAATCATAATGTTTCAATGTTAGCTTATACTTGAAATAAAGCAGAAACTATCATTGAAACATTATGGTTTGTGCTGGTGTTCCATGTATATGAAAAGTTGCCATTGATGAGATTGGGGAAAATCTTTTAATCTCCCCACTATGGTCTTGCAGCCCTCTTACTTCACTTTATATCAATTTTCCCTGCATTTTCTTTTCTTTTCTTTTTTTATGAAGCTTTAAGTAATTATTTTCTTCCTTAGCCAGATCTCTTTTGTTCTGCAGCCAGTTCTTTCATCTTTTCAGAGTTGAACTCACTATTTTAATTAACTAAAGGGAAACTGCCATCGTAGTGCAGTGTTTGAATTTTCAGTTTAGTTAAAAAGACACATTTGCTTACTTAATTTTACAGAACTGTCCCTGGTTTTCTAGAATCTGAATTAAATGTTTATTTTATGATCCATTGTTTTTACAGCTTTAGCATTATGCACAAAACAACTTGTGTATATTTGTCCTGTTTCCAAACTAATTTTACAGATTTTCTGCTATCTGATATACTCTGATGATGAACTTCAAAGCACAGGAGAAAGATAATCTCAAACTGGAACTTCAAAGAGAATTTCTGACTTAAAAAACACATTATGTCCAGTACCCGGCAATATCAATTTTCGCCAAGCTTTTCTTTTTTTTTAGATTTACGTCTCATAAATGTTTAAACATCCAGATCAGAATTGTATGATTCTCTCAAATGATCATGAACCAAACATCTGTGCTTCTAGTTTCCATCCAAGACTTGTTCTTTTTTATCAAAGCATTAATGTTAATATAACACTAATCACTAGAAGACAAATATTACTATGGATGCTATTAGGTTGACATTTGAAATCTAATTCCCTACATTTTTGCTTGCACTGTATGACTATATTGAGCATTAGAGATACAATTGCCCTTTTTAAAAGTAGCAGCTTTTGGTACTCATAAAAATTGAGTTGTATTTCTGTATTGCTTTATTTCTGTATTTATTTATTTTATATAGGCCACACAAAGGTCTTAAGTACTGAAGAGGTGTAATTTTTGTTTATCTAGATCCCATAGCTTTAGATTGGAATTTTATTGGAAAAGACTTGGATTGCAAATGTTTATTTTATTAGATCTACGGTACACATCTAATTCTGCAATTTAAGATTTAACAGAAAAATTATGAATCAACTCAAACTGCCTAGAGTCAAAGTGCTACTTTGTCAATTATAGAATCAAGAGTCAAATGTTCAGCAGAAGATACTGAAAAGTTCACTGAGTGCTCTACAAAAAGATCAGGTCCAGTTTTCTGATGTTATAGAGCAATCGGTGAATCCAATACAGTCACATTTCTAAGTTTTGGTTGTGAAAATGCAATTAAAAATGATTTATTTAATAAAATTAATTAGTCAAATCCAAGTTGGTTATTGTGTGAATACCATCAGAAAACTATTTCCCATCTTCTTCCAATTCATAATTCATGCTGGGTTGACAAATTGTAATAATCAACTTCTCAGTAGATTGTACCAATCTTTCCACACACACCCCCCCCAAACCTGCACTGTATGTTCTTATCGGGTAAGATAAGAACTGTATGTTCTTATCGGTTCTTATCGGATTGTGTATAAGAACACAATCTGTTCTTATAGGGTAAAACCTAGGAGTTCATAGATATTTTTACGGCCGTACCTTGAGGACATAGTCGTACCTAGCCACTGCTTGCTTGATACCCTGTTTCCCTGAAAATAAGGCATTCCCTCATAATAAGCCCAATCAGGCTTTTGAATGCATGTGCTAAAATAAGCCTCCTCCTGGAAATAAGCCCTCCCGGAAAATATTTAAACACATGTGCAGCTGGTTCCCCCCATTTCCTCTAGTTAGGGCAGTGGTAGTCAACCTGGTCCCTACCGCCCACTAGTGGGCATTCCAGCTTTCATGGTGGGCGGTAGGGGTTTTGTCCCTACTTTTAAAATCATCATTACTGTGGAACCGGTGGGGGGGTTAGAAAAGTTTATTACTAACAGAGATACAAAAGTGGGCAGTAGGTATAAAAAGGTTGACTACCCCTGGGTTAGGGTTAGGAAGACAAAGCTGGAAATCAGGTAAGATGGCAAGAGGAGCCCCATCTTGCTCCATGCACCCCACAATAATGGGACCTCCTCAAAAATAAGGCCAAGTGTTTATTTTCGGGTTCAAAAAAATATAAGACAGGGTCTTGTTTTCTGAGAAACACAGTACCACAGAAGAACTGCTCATGGCATAGTGCCTGTGAGTGAAAATCTTTCCCAACTATTTCTCTTCCTCATGTCTACAGTATTTCTTCTCTTATTGCTACACATTTCTCCTTGTTAGTTTCTGGCCACTATAAAAAAATTTATGCCTTCCAGATGGAAATTATAGTCACATGAATGCCCCATATATTATCCAAGTTTTGAACTGCTAATTGGGTTTCGTTCATTCTTACATAACTTAATCCTGAGAAAGTGGAAAGTGTGAACAAGAAACTCCAAATAATACCACTTCAATTTTGCTTGGCACAAGAGGGAGAAATTTCAAATGTTAGTTATTACACTTCAATTATTACATTTCAGTTGTTATAACCTACATAAATAACACTGAATTCCTGAAATCTCTGCTCTGCCTATTGTTTGATTTGGCCTATTTTGAAGGGCTGACAGAGGCAGTGTGTTGCTGAAGGTTGAAATAAGGCAAAATTGTGTGCCTTCCTGAATTGAGAACTAGAACTTGGCATAGACCACCTGATTAGATGTAAGATGGTTATAAATGTAAACTAATCGATGCTTCAACCCAATTGCATTGTTTCATTCTCCCATATACAGGTAATCCTCAACTTATGAGGACTTTGCCCCATTTTACGACCTTTCTTGCCTTACCTGTTAAATGAATCACTGCAGTTGATAAGTTAGTAACCCGCTGTTAAGCGAACCTGGCTTCCCCATTGACTTTGCTTGTCAGAAGGTCGCAAAAGGGGGTGACATGACCTTGGGACATAGAAACAGTCATTAATATGAACCCGTTACAAAGCCTTTGAATTTTGATCACATGATCATGGGGATTCTGCAAAGGTTGTAACTGTAAAAAATGCTCACAAGTCGCTTCTTAAAGTGCCGTTGTAACTTTGAACGGTCACTAAATGAATTGTTGTAAGTCGAGGACTACCTGTATTATACTTAATACGTGGGATACATTAGGAAGAAGAAACCCTTTGGAATGGAGACTATTCATGTTTCCTGGACTTTTTATTGAAGCACATAGAAAACTATCAAATCATAGTAACAGAGTTAAATACTATGATTTTTGTCACTATACCTTATCTCATTAAGTCTCTGAGATAATTAACAAAATATTAAATCTTAAAAGTATTTAATGTTGCTCAGAATTGGCTGACAGCAGAAAGAATGTCCAACCTTCAATTAAACCAAGTGATTTTTTATGGTAAATATTCTATTATTAGTCTGCACTAGATCCTGCATTTCTATTGTATTAATGTAGATGGGGTTATTTCCTTGCAAGAAATATGTGATGATTGAGAAAGCTTGAAGACAAAAATAAAAAAAAGGAGGGTAGTCATATATATGTCCCATAGAGGTAGATCAGCAAATTGCAGTTGCTATAAAATATAAATCCCTGGGAAGATTTATTAAATTTTCTTCGGTCTTCTCCTCAGGAAACAGGCCTGACAACAGATGATGGTAATCCTGGATATTTTTAACTAGAACAAATCATAGAATTTTGATTTCTATATAGCACTGAACTATATCAAGGTGGAAGGAACCTTATGCTCCATAAATTATATCTTAGCCTAAGGAACTTATCTCTCTGTGCAATTTAACATTGCATCACCAGAAACATTGACCTGATGATTGTTTTGACATTTGGTCTGAATATATTCTATATGATTAATTTCTTATTTTTTTTTACCTCCTTTAAAATTAGGCAAATTGACTAAATGCACATTAACTGCTCATTATATGAACATATAGGTAATAAAATTGTTGAATATTCATATAACTCTTAGAAAATAAGCAACAATGATTGTAGTAAATGTCAGATTAGAGTAGAAATAAGCAAACCAAATTGTGTCTTAGCATTATAATGGATATTATCTAAATGGTATTATCTATTATCTAAATGGTAGCTCTTTAATTATAGATAACTTATAAAATAAAATCTCCTGATTACAAGCTTTGTAAAAGTGAATATCTGTGTGGCACCCATGGATTACTAAATTAAATGTAATAATAAACAGTATTTGAGAGGAAAGTAGTATTTCAGACTGAAAATAATGTTCTAAAGGCATGATTTTCTTTATGGTGCGTTATTGTTAAGCACAATTCATTATGTGAAGGAAAAGTGCTGACATTATTAACATTAATAAGGATGACCTTTGAGAATGTGGAATATGAATGAACCCTTTGTGACCAGTTTATAAAGGGGCTGAGTTTGCATTTAAAAAGACAGCTATCAAGATAGTAAAAGACAGAACTGTATATACTCAACCAGACATTGAAAATCACTTGATGGAGACTTTTTTCCAGGCAGTATTACATATTCTACATAGCAGCAATATTGTTTACTGTATTGCTGCTGAAAGCAAATTGCTTCTTAGATTTTCATGTTTATAGACATATAATTCTCTCCGTCTCTCTGTCTGTCTCTGTCTCTCTCTCTCTTACCTATCTCTTGGTTTGAGAGCCAGTTTGGTGAAATGATTAAAGCATTAGACTAGAAATCATGAGATCATGAATTCTAGTCCTGCCTTAGGCACAAAGCCAGTTAGGTAACCTTGGGGAACTCTCAATGATTTCTTTGAGTCACTTATGGAAGAGTCACTTATTCTACGTAGGAAGGAGGCAACGGCAAACCACTTCTGAAAAAAAACCTTGCCAAGAAAACTGCAGGGATTTGTCCAGGCAGTTTCAAGGAATTGGAAACAATTGAATAAAAAAAAAAATCCACCCACCTTAGTTTTAAGTTTCTCCTTAATTTTGCTTTTGATTATTTATCTTCCATTTTAACAATATTGTATTTTCTTTCTCTGCCTCTTATACTTTCAAACTTAATGCATATGTAATGTTTTGCTTATTACTACGGTATCTAAGAACATTGTGTGGGCCAACACTTTTATTTATTTTACTATTTATTTACTTTAATTCTTCTGCTTCTAAATGCCACAGGTTTGCAGTAGCTTATAGAATGCCACAGGGAAGATTGAAATAAAAATAAAATATAAACAACCATAGACATAAACTTTCAACAAACTATGATTGTACCATACAATGGGGATAAGTTAAATGTCTTCTGAAAGTGCTAAGTCTTTGCCCAGTAAGATAGAGGATTGTGGCTCCTCTCCTTTTTTTAAAAAAAGTCTAGAACAAGTACTGGGATCTACTGAACTGGTCTGAACTAAGGTTTTAGTTTGAGGAATAAAGAGACTTCAGAGACTATGTTTGCAATACAGATCATGACCATCATTTATGTTGCTCCCCATATTTAGAAAAATGGGAGAATAGGCGCTATAGTGGGGGGGGGGGCAAAGTATCAAACTAATCCCTGTCATTGGGACTGAGTTCTCTGCACTTACCTAAAAGTAAAAGCTTAATTTTAAAATAATAAAATAAAAGCCATGATATCGCCTGCTTTTTTGATGTAACATATAGGTTAGCCTAACATTAGCAAATGAACTCCTGAAATAAAATAGTTTGAGTGCATACTACAGTGCAACAATTATTTAATATTTTAAAGTGATTTAAATGAATAATATAATTTTTTCCAAAAATTGCTCATTTATAAGACTGAGTGAGAATGGTATCTTAAAAAATTATGATATGCGCATGGGACAGCATGTGTAAGGGAATGAGAGTCCTTTGGATATTTATTCCTAAAAATTGATTGTTGATTAGTCAAGAGTTTTTAGCAGTACCTCAGTACTTAACATTAATTGGCTCTGGGAGGTGCGATGAGTACCAAAAAAAAATTTCCATAAGGAATAATGTAGTGAGTAACAAGCCAGCTGACACCAACAAGTTCTAGCTTGTGCTTCGAATACCAAACAAACAATGAGTACCAGGACAAAATTTTCACATCAGAATGCACTGAGTGCCAAATTGATGAGTTTCAAAGCAGTTATGTACCAAGGTATCACTGTAATTGATAAAAATGCTATATATGAAATTTTTCAATCCAAAAAAAGTTCAGGAAGCTCTTTTGAACAGGTCAACCATACATATGTTTTGGAATAAGCTTTGAGAAGAAAATGTAGCTAAAAAGAATTAAAATAAAAATATTGTTATAAGAGGAATTTAGAAATAAAGAAGAGAAACACATAGCAAACTCTTTCTCACTCAGAAACATCATTCTCTGCTTTTATTTTTTATTTTTTGGCCTGAAAGAGGAATTTATTAAAAAGAGAATAATACAGTTGTGAATAAGTAAGGGTGTCTTGGTTGTGAAGTTGCTAGGCTTTAGAATCCCATTCCATTTATTGTTTTCTTTACTACAAATTAGCATGCTATGCAAACTGCCATTTGAAAAAAAGTACAATCATTAATTGCTTTAAATTATTGTAATAGCCAGAACAAGGCTCAGAACAAGTAAGTCACCAGTCAGTTATAGTTGTTGTTGTTGTTGTTATTATAATTATTATTATTTTGTTCCAGACACTATCCAAAGCAGTCTTTTACTACAGTGGCAGATACACCTGAAAATATTCGACTAAAACAGCAAAGCGAATTGCAAAGTCAGGTAATCTTTGCTTTATTTTTTGTAAATGTATTAAGGATAATCAGGGACCATTTTTTAAATGATCCCTAATTACTTATTTAATAATTAAAATTTTACTGATTATTAACTTCCATTGGCATGAACGGTTAATTGAAAGATGACTTTTTTTAAAAAAAACACCTCAAATACAAGCATTCTTTGTTTCTATTTTCTTATTTTAATGTGTCTATTAACAACTCAAAGATGTGTCTCACTTGTACATTTTGTTCATTATTATTTATTTATTAAGAAGAATATCTATTGAATCCCTTGCTGTGAAGCTTTCTCATTACTGACTGAAAAATAGAACTTACTTGACCAAGACTTAAGAATTTAAATCAACTGATAGTTAATTCCAGGAAACATTGATTTTCCTGGTCAGTGAGGCTGATAACATCTTGAATTGCTAAAGTTACCATTTTTTTCTTTTCATATGTTATCTAAAGCTATCAAATCAAAGGAAGAAGAAATTTTTGATAATTTACCTTATCTAAATATTTAATTTTCTTCCTAGATGTTCTAGCTAATTGTGGAGACACCACATCATTCCAGTCCCTCATCAAACACAATTTTCATACAAAAGGTTTAGAACCTCAGAATTTATGGGAGACAATTCAGATCTCCAAAAATGTTTTTGCTTCCTTTCTTGGACATTGCAAAACTTTGACCTTTTCATGTATTGTTTGAAAAAAAAAGGTTCAACAATGGTTAGCTATGTTGATGATTGCATAGTTTATATATGTAATATATAAAAAGAGCCGAGGTGGCGCAGTGGTTAGAGTGCAGTACTGCAGCTACTTCAGCTGACTGCTAGTTCAGCAGATCAGCGGATCAAATCTCACCGGCTCAAGGTTGACTCAGCCTTCCATCCTTCTGAGGTGGATAAAATGAGGACCCAGACTGTTGGGGGAAATATGCTATTTAGTATACTGTCTTTGGTGTAAGCCGCCCAGAGTCCTCGGAGTGTGGGCGGCATAGAAATATGACTAATAAAATATATATATATATATTTGAATGGGTGGCCAAGATAGTCATTTGCCACCGCTTATTTACACAACCAATTTAATAGAGTGCAAGAATTCTACCAACTGCCTTATTTACAAGATATTTTCAAATTTATTGTTATCTTGGTATTAATTATCCTACCAAATTTGTATGACCACCAGTTTAATAACCATTTCCTTCTTCTCTCCATCCATGTCATGAGTGAAATACTGAAGAGAAAAGCAGAATTACTTCTGGATTATCTTTTAAATTAATTTGAATATTATTTAAATTTTGTATTTTTGTTATGTTATTTCTTTAGTTCATGTAATTATTTTTCTTTACACTCAAAACAATGGGCTTCTTTACAAGAGGAAGAATAGATATATAATTCCCCCCCCCTTTTTATTCTAGTATGTTATATGAATATAAATAAGCATTCATGCAATATAGATTAAAGTAAAATGATTAACCGGTCAACCTGGTTACATATATTTGCTAAAGGCAACAAGAGAAGTTTGAATGCACATGTGAGTCAAATTTGCATTGTTCTTTTTCCTATTCATAATGTAATTTTCTTAAAAAATAGCTTATACTAAATATTCTTTTGCTCCTGTAAAAATACATTCACATATGTTTATTCACAATCAAAGCTGAATGATTTTTTTTGCTTTTATCAGTGTTTAATTTCCCCTTCTTTAGAAAGGATTTTTCCATATTTTGCAGCATAGAAAAGATATGGAGAGCTCCATCTATCTATCTATCTATCTATCTATCTATCTATCTATCTATCTATCTCCCCATATATTGATCATCTGGATTTTTTGCAGCCCAGATAGGGTAGTCATAGTGTATTATGAAATTGATGCTTTCATGCACTTCTGATTTAGCATTTAGGTTTCAGGGTTGTAAATGATGAGTCACTGGTCCACTGAGAGTCATATGATTAATGGAAAGACCAGAGCATTTAATTTACACATTCACTGGTGTGAAAATATTCAGGTGTTATGTGAAATCCTGATATGAAAATAGAAATTTGAAAACAGTGAAGTGTGAATCAAGGTGGCGTTTTTGACATCAAAAACTCTAAAGAGACAAAATATATAAAAGGGTAGGAAAGATGATGTAATTGAAGTGGAGAAATAAGATTTACTATTAAAGAAATAAGAATGATTATTTCTTTTAAATACTTTTTTCTACATTTTCTGTATATTATATAGAACAAATATATTCATTTTTAAAAATTTTAGTACCTGTGTATGATTATAATGACTAGCCACCTTATGAGTTAATCACTTACATGGTTCAGTGAACATATGTCACAGCTGTATACAAGAAATGTAAACTTTTTTGATTGTAGAAATATAGGTTAGAGTCTAGACTATATTTTAATTCTTATAGATGCATATTGTTTAGGATGTGTCCTGATTATGTACTGGTGGAGATAATGTTTACATTTCTCATATTTTCTTCATCCCAAACACATCCAATCTGTTCATGCATAACTTTTCACACTAAGATAGTTGACTTCTAGGTTTGAATATGGACAATATTATACATTACCATTTTGCTCAAGTTATTTTAGATAGCATTTGTTGTAACATAGTAGTATCTACTACATCCTGTAATTAAAAATTTTAAGACAAATGACATAAAGAAAGTAACTTTCTTTTAAAATTATTATATTTCAACATTCTAATGTGATAAAAATGTTGGATTTGAGTTTAGGGGGCATCTACCATATTTGCATTACTGTAATGGATTGTTGGTATCATAAGCATCTGTTATAAGCTATAATAATAATGTTTTGGCCTTCAGAAAGACCATTAACACATGGCATTTTCCCTGGGGTTAGGGCAGAGATGTCAGAGGACTAGATGTCTCTGTGTGTTTTGTAAATTTGTTATGTGCTGTCTCAGTTTTCTTTTTTTTGCATTATTTTAACCATGTTATGGAAATCTGTCTGTCTGTCCGTCCGTCCGTCCATCCGTCCATCCATCCATCCATCCATCTAATAGATTGCTAGATGCCTAGAATTATATATTAATAATATGGTGGTCACATAAACTTTTTAAATAAATAAATTAAATGCTTCTTATGTGGTTCATGATGTCATCATGGAAGTGATAGGATTATGTTGTGTCAATTGTGCCATGCTGTGAGATACAAATACATAAATCATATCGTTTCTGTTAGTTTAGTAATATTATTTCTTTAAGAGAATGAATGTTTGTTTTAAAATTGGTTATTTGTTTCTTTTTAGTTGCAAAAACCACCGAAATTTCATTATATCTAAAATCCAAATTTTATTGAATCATGAACTAAAGTTCTGTCATTTTAGTCTCATAAATATAAGAAACATCACCCTTTTTTCTTTTAATGTCTGTCAATCTCTGTTGTATCACATTTCTTTTCATTTTGATGACTGCCTTTTCTTTTTGCCTTCTTTAAAATAAAATAGTTTTGGTGTATTTTATTTTCAATGCTCCTCACCAGGAGTTCACTGGCACCAGATGGTTGATAAAAAGTGATAGCACTTAGTGTAAAGCTAACACCAAATCTGTGAGAAGAGAGGAAGAACAGATAAAAGTCAATCTGTTTGTAAATAGTGTCCAAATAATATTGGAATACAGAGAAAAAAGGAAGTTTAACACAATAGATTTCTCCAAAATTTTCTTTCTGCTCTTTTTGTGGATCATTTCATTTACTGAATATGTTTATTCATGCTTAAGCAAGCATTGATATTAATATGGATGCATGTATATATTATAGATGTCTCTTAATTTATTTCATTGACATCAATTTGTTCACAGCATAGTATCCTCAGTCATCTATTTCTTTTTGCATTTAACTGGACTTTGGTTGGCCTAATGCGGTATTTGACAGTCTTTTCTAGGCCCAGCACCATTACATGACCTTGAGGAACATGAGAGCAATAAATAAATAAATAACTTTATTGTCATTGTACGTGTATACACAGTATACCCATATAATGAAATTCACTTAACACCTAAAGACCAGGTCCAACACACATAATAATCCCCAAACATACTCCCACCCACCACAATTCCCCACCCCTAAACCACCCAAACATCCACACAACAGACCAAGTAATACTGTCCAACAGCTCACTGATGATGGCCCTTTAGTTCATTGTTGAGTGAAATTATAGCTCTGGGATAAAAACTATTCAGAAAACGTGTGGTCCGAGTTTTAATTGTTCTGTATCTTCTGCCAGAAGGCAACAGTCCAAAAAGATTGTAAGCAGGATGGGAAGAGTCTCTGAGAATGTTATGCAACTTTCTCAAACAGTGAGATTCGAAGATGTCATCCAGGGCTGGTAACTGGAGTCCGATGATATTCTGAGCAGTTTTAATGGTTCTCTGTAGAGCTTTTTTGTCTGCTACAGAGCTGCTCCCATACCATGCAATAATGCTGTATGTCAGGACACTCTCAATGGTGCTGCGATAGTAGGACAGAAGTAGATGCTGAGATAGATTTATCTTCCTGAGAATTCTCAGGAAGTACAGCCTCTTCTGTGCCTTCTTCACAAGCATGTTAGCATTCCTAGTCCATGAGAGGCCCTCCGAGATATAAATGCCCAGAAATTTAAAACTACCCACCCTCTCCACCTCCTCACCATTTATATAGCAAGACACTATGCAAGTCCTATTTAGGGGAAAAAAAGGACAGAATCAGCCTAGAGGCAAAACAATTTTCTTCAATTGGGATTATTAGAAAAATATAAGAATGTTTTCTTTGCAAGCAGGGGGCTTAACCTATATTTTCCTTATTTCTAAAAATTCTCTAATTTCTATTTTTCTCTTATTTTATTTTATACTCTATCTGATTTTCAATTTTACTTTATAGATTTCCATTCCATATACATACTTTTTAGCCCATCATATACAATATTTTGCTTTAGTTAGTCTTTGCTTTAACATCCTTCTCCTTGTTTTCTTGCTAATGCCAGCCCTTCTCCAATTCAGCTTGACTCACCATGACTTGTCAGCCTAAGGCCATCTGAGTTGTTCACTTGAGACAGATCTTCTTTGGAAGGCTTTTACTAATATGAGGTACTTTAGGCTACCTTCCGTAAAACTCTATTAGCACCCATGTTTTGGACAATTTTTTCTTTGGCACCTAAGCCTTTCCAATGTTAGTGTCCAAGCCTTTTTTGGAAAAGTTTTAGCAGTGCTGCTGGACTTTTCCAAACTTAAGTGTCTTCTCTTAGATGTTGATGACCAATTGTGTGAGTTCCTGAGACACAGTTGGGATTGTCTTCTGTTGCTAGTGCCTGGGCCTCACTCAAGATGTTGGATGGTATTGGCTAAGTTATTCTGATCTGGCAGACATTTCAGTTGTTCCCCTTGTCATCCAAAGCCTTTGGTATTTAGGTTTTATACTTTTAGATCTTTTGGGACTTCTTCATTTTCTGTTTCCCTTTTCTCCACTACTGCCATTATACTTTTTTTTCAGTCAGTTCTCCAAAATTGTGAATATGGAACCTTTAAAAATGAATAGGAAGAGTGGAAAATACAGACGTGTGTTATTTCCACTCATTTTATGCAGTACAAACTCTGTGGCAGATATTTAAAAAAACTGATGTGCCATCAATTGATGTCAATTTTTATCAACCTAATAGGTCAATTTTCTCGAAGATGAAGAAATGTGATATTTCAAGTATTGCATTGGTGTACTCTTTGCTCCTGTAATTGAAACCAACCACCGTGCTGCTGTTTATAATTTTGAAATAACTATCTCTGCATGATAGAAAATGAAGGCTTTTGTTGAGCTTTTGTTAAAACTCTTGTAATTCTTTCACTGTATTCATACTTAAAATTACCTACCTAAGCAAACACGTTAGTTCATAACATCTTGCCCTGTCTCTCTTTTCCTTATTTATAGGTCAAGTACAAGCGAGACTTTGAAGAAAGCAAAGGAAGAGGTTTCAGCATTGTTACTGACACACCTGAATTACAAAGACTGAAAAGAACTCAGGAGCAAATCAGTAATGTATGTGACAAGGATCACACATAAAAAAAATATTATGGAAGTGACAGTGAGTTGGGTGATTGTTTCCAGAACTGAGTCTGTATGGGTTCAGAATTGGATTATTTGATGCTTTGTGTGCTTGTGGTCCCAATTTTGTTTTACTAAGTAGCACATTGGTAGTGTGTGTTTTCCTCTCCAAGTAAATTAAAGGTAGAATTACCAATCAAATTTATTTAAAAATGGCAAATTACTACATTTATGGTAAGCTTCAGTGCAATGCAGTCAAATATTTTTCTGTTGTGAATTAGATGGGGCTAAACATTATAGAACTACTTTCCAAATAACTTTAGCTTGCAGAATTACTTTATTTAATAGGAGCACTGGCTTGGATGGAAAGGATTGTCACTGGGGGAAGAAAAATTTCTAAGAATTTGACTGAGGAACTAATAGAAGACTAACTAATAGAAGACTGAGGAACTAATAGAATACCACAATGCATTGGGATTTATCACATGAATACTTTTGCTTAAGGAAAATGCTCTGTGTCTTAAAGAAGTTGTGCAACAGAATACGGCTTCTGATCTGGGGATACTGCTATCATGCAATGTTCTTTTGTTATAAGGTGGAGAAAGTCTTACAGTGAGTGGGAATGCTTTTCGATAGCAATTTTAGTTCTAATCCATTGTAAATAATATTTTTGAAGTAAATTCACTGTAAAATATAATCTGCAAAATGAAAATGGTACAAAGCAGATGAAGATCCAGAGGATTGTAGAAATTTGTAGTTTGAAATATGAAAAATAGTATATTCAAATAGACGATAGCTTCTTATTCTGTCTGTTGGGTTCTTAGAACAACTCTTGACTAATCAAAGGCAGGAAGACATTTTGATTTATTTATTTAAGGATGTGATAAGTCTGCTGAAAGCTGGTACTGGATTATGAGGAACTGCTGAAATCCATAAAATGTTTAGAGTGATATAAAAAAAGGGTATAGAAGGATGGTTGATAGCCTTTGGTAATACCAAGGAACAGGAAAGATACAAATACAGTCTGAGATATAAAATTTAGGGCAGCTCTGTTATAATCCCAACTGTTATTCAGGAGATGTGTTTCTGTCCTCTCTTTTCTGAGGTAATAGAGGTAAGTTTTTAGAATACTTTGGGAGGATATTAAAAAGATATGTGAGGAACAATATGCTATTAGCAACATTTAAAACTATACTGCTGGATTTAATAACAGCTTTATTTTCAAAGGTCTTCAGAACTCTTTTCTTGGTGCAGTGTACAGTGATTTACAGATACTGTATTAACAATGATTAATAATTGTAAACTGTTACATTTGCACTAAAGTCTTTTGCTATTAAAAAGAATACTGAGGAAATTTTAGAAAAGGTTACAAAATAATAATATATAAAGATGGAAGTTTGTCATTAAAAGATCAGCAAAACCTGAATATCAGATATATAATTTTATAACTAGGTAAAGGAATGGCTCTGGAATTCAGTAGGACCATGATCATTTGAAGAAGAAATTCCTAGCAGCAGGATCAGCAACTTGATAGAGTTCTATTGTCATCCTAGTAAAAAACTCAATGTCTTATATGGATTGTTCTAAGAGTATTAAATAAATTAACTGCTTTTCCTAATGACCAGTTTTGGACATTTTAGTTCACTTTTCATAGTTGAATGAACATTTTAAATTGCCTGTGCATTTTCCAATTTGTGTAGTGTAGTTTGAAATGCTCATAAATTATTGTATTTTCAATATTTCAGGTCAAAATATTCATTTTTTTCCTGAAGAGTACACTGCTTTGGCTTTCAAGGAGTCTGCCTGTGATGTTCATTCAAGAATACAGCAAACTACACTTTTGTTTATAATCAGAAACATTATTTTTTTCCTTGATACTTATAAATTTTGCTATGCTGGATATTTTCACAATAAAAATAATTAACTGTTTAGCTTTTTTTAGTGTTTCATAGAATGATGTATACTCATTATAATGAGTACTGAAAGTGAAAAATAGTGTGAGAAAATGAATATAATTATATTTTAAATGCAGCATGAAACCAAATCCTATGAAATAATTCATTTTTAACCTCAGTAAGAGATTTTAAATTATATTTAAAAAACATGTGATGGTATTTTCATATAAGTGTTTTCATGACTATTTCATAATTCTGTTGGTTTGATACCATGTAGTGCTATTAGCCAAGATTCACTAAAGAAGCCAGCAGTTTGCTTAAATGTTTTGATTGGAGGAAGTAGCTGAACAAAACAGAAAATATTGTCGTTCTGCACTTATTGAGGTGAGTTTTCTTCTTGACAATCATAAATGTTATCACGAAATGCAGTTCAGAAACTTAATATACCTATTTTCATTTTATAAATATTTTCAAGTCCAATTGAACAGTTTCTTAGAATTAATGCTCAATAGATTGTGTGTTAGTGGATATTTTTCTGGTCATTAATTGTATAATTAATACAAATGTATTTGTATGTACAAATGTATTTGTATGTGCAGAAATATATTTGTTCAAGGCTTTACATTAACAGAGGATTATTATGAAATGTTTACTGATAAGAAAATATATTGGTTAAAAATAAGTTAAGTTTGATAAATAAAATATTGACATAAGCCATGTTTATCTGTAGTAATAAAATAACACATTTAAATGTAAAGCTAAATCATGATTAATGCTATAGTATAGGAAAGAATTTAGCTTCATTCTGGGCTTCTGAACTGTACCATACCTTTCCATCTGCCATGTGGCTAAGAACATTTTAGAAATGTTTGATTTCATTTGTAGTTTACTACAATTTATTTTGGGCGCTAATTGAGAATTAGTTTGCCTTAATATAATCCAGTCATCATTTCATATTGGCTTGCTTTAAAGTAATAATAAATATCATGAAAAATAGATTATGAAAAGTAATTATCTGTAGTTAAGTTTCTAAATTCTTTGTCCATACAGTATAACTGGTAGCAGTCAATGGGAAAAGGAAGAGCTCAACTATATAATACCTTTATTGTGACTAAGTTAGCGTACACTAACATTTTAATGTATATTATACTCCCTTTATTTGAACTATTGTTGAACAATAGTTCCAATAAGGTCTTTTTTTTCCTTTAGCCTCTCACAGAGAGTTCCCCCCTCCCCCAATCTCTTTGAAGGTTTCTTTTTTTCCTAAGAAAGGTTTTAAAGAATTTTAAAAATTCTCTGCATATGGAGCTCAGAAAAAAAAATCGCAACATATTCAACTTTCCATTCCTATCATAATTGCTTGGATTGTAGATTTTTTTTCCTAGGATGTTGCAAAGTGATGGACATTCAGGTGGAATGTCACCTGACATTCAGAAATTTTATCTCTTGATCAGGAATTCCAGGACTTTGTTTTTAACAAAGAGCCTGAAAATTTGAAACCCCTGCTTTAGTAGATAATGAAAAACTATAAATAAAAACTGTAGAAAAACAATTTTTAGAGGTTGTGATTTAATTTTTTTCTTGCAGATTTATTTTCTGTGTGCATAGTTTACTTTCATATTTATCAGATAATTGTATATACATTTTATTTAGTATGAATCATGACATTTTTGCTCAAGTAAATACTTAAGGCAGCTAGCAATGATTAAAATACAAGACAGAAAAGGATAACAAACCAAAACTATTTATTTATTAATTATATTTATTACCAGCCGCCCCTCCAAACCATTCAGAAGTTTATTGTAATAAAACATAGGAAATAAAATTAATTGTAATATTTAAAAATTTGGTGAAATAAATGTATTTCTGTAGTTTTTCTTGAGGACAAGAGAGCACTATTTCCCTCCATCTGCTCTTCCCTGCCAAGTACAGGAATTCAATCCAGAACTCTCTTCCAAGCAGCAGTTAATTGAATCTCTGACAATGTGTGCAACTTTATAAAGGCCTTAGCTATAGTTACTGGGTATCTGAACAGACAAAGGATATCACAGATTAATTGAAAGAAGGACATAATAATAATATGGGGGAAAGGAGGACATGGAATTAAGGAAAATAAGAATTTGAAAATCATATGTAGTCATGTTAAGAATTCTGTTAATCTTTGGACAACAGTTCAGAAACAATTCAGAAAAGTTGCTTTGTAGCATAAGTGAAAACAAACATAGTACTGTCTACAACTCTTTAAAGTAGCCACATCTTTCTCCAAAGCTTCATGGCTGCAGGCAAGTACTGTACTTCTACCCTTCATGCCCTCCAAGCCCCTGAATATTCTCCTAATTTCATCAAATAAAATTTCATAAAAAAGGAAAATATATTTTTAACCTGGAACAAAATTCAGTTTTCTGAAAGTTCTACTAAATTAGTTTTTCTTCCTTCCTTCCTTTCTACTGCCTCAATGTATAACGTATGCCCCTCTTCTTTACTGCAATGAAATCAGCACTAAGAAACAGAATTCTGGTGTAACATATCCTACCAATATATCTGTCAAGGTTCCAAGTAATAGATCCATTCATTGCAAGCAAAGATTCCGAGGCAGGTGAATTCCTCAAAGAACAGCTTTATTAGAAATATCATATTGGCACATATCTGGTGAAAACCAACTCTGAGGGGCCCCTTGGTTTTCACCTAATTAAAAGTAAAAGTTTTTCTCTCAATCCCAAACAATCAGTCACACGGCCCAATCAATGCAGCTTCCGCTGGTCTGGTGACATCACTCCTCCTTCCTCCAGCCAGGTGTGAGAACACATCCTTGGTTCCCAAGAGAAAGTATTTTATTTTGACTACACAGCCCCAGCCATCTCTAATCCCCCCTCCCTATCCCTCGCTCCAGTGTGGCAGCACTGAAACCTCAAGATAGCTTCAGCCTGATCAGCTACAGGGTTGACAATATCATACTTACCTTCCCTAACATATCTTTCCAGCCTGTCGTCCCTCAATTTTGCTAGTGCCTTTCTAGTCTTGACTTTTTCCTGCTCCTCCTTCCAATATATTATTCCAGATCAATCACATTTTAGTCTACCTGGGACAAAATAGCCATGTTTCATTCTATATATGGATCAAAAGATCTGCAACATTGTGAGTGGGGCTGTGAGTGTCTGTACCCTCTGCCTGCGTAACTGGGGTTGCGAACACTGGTGCCCACCACTCAAGTGAGTGGGGCTATGAATGCTGGCGCCTGCTGCTTGTGTGAGTGGGGCTGCCCGCCACTCACACCGCTTGACCACACCGCTAAACCATATCCTGGTAGTGGGCCATGGCTCTAATAGAATGCTGTAAAAAGATTAACTGAAAAATTAATATTACAAAATATAAGTGATAGGCCTGTTCACTTGGTTACATCTGTATGAATGTTTTCAGCCATTTTTTATTTATAATTCTTGAAGTATATTTTTTAGCTAGCAGTGCCAAGCAAATAACATTCATATAAGTTTACTTCGAAAGGAAAATGTTTGCATCTGAACAGGGACTGAAGTAAATATGGATTGCTTTCTCTGCCATTTGTCAAGGTAGTCATAGTGAAAAAAGGTTACTGTATATTACCTGCTTAAAATTTCTGTGGTCATTGAGCTATTAGAATTCTTGCTCTTGTTCGAGCTAAAAGAAAAAAAAGAAAAGAAGTGACATTTGTAAAAAAATTCTTTGCTTAAGAAGTCTTTATTTGCAGACTGAATTGTTTTTGACCTATTTGTTAACTATTGTTATTCCCTTTTTTTCCTCTCCAAGGTCAGAAATGTTTATATTTGAGGAGGATACAATAATGGATCAAGGGGAGACAAGGAAAAAGGGTAAAATTATTTTTCATCAGCTACTGACTAGTTACGTTTGCCTTGACCTTGGAGTTATTTATTGCATTTTTATGATTCATCATCTGCCTAGTGACTAGAAAAGCGTATCTGTTGTGTTAAAACTTTGAAATAGAGATGCATAATATTGATATCTTGTCGTTCTACTTCAAATAGAACTTGATTGTTTGAATTTGACTTTTTCTGTTTGTACATTTATTTATTAACCCAGTGCTACTCTTGATTCCTGACACATTTTTTAAGCAGGACTGAATTCTTTTATCATCATGACAGTAGTCAGATTTAAGGCTGATGCAAGATGTAATATAATACAGTGCCATGTACATTAATCAACGAGAATGTAGTTAAAGAGAAAAGTGAGTTTCTTTAAAGGAGAATTGAGGCTAATAAAAATCTACTATATCAAAATAACTTAAAATGGAGCAATTCTGTTATCTTGTGCAGAAATGGTATTTTTTGCAGTCTTGGTATTCAAATATTAGAGATAAGTTGATTGAGGCATATTTATACTAACAACAATGATGTAATCAATCTACTCTTACCCTCAGAGATTTTCATTTGTGAAACATAACTATTAAAAGGCCTCCTTAGTCTCTCTGTTAGGCACTCTCTAGCCATATTAGCACTTTCTTTTGTGTATTTTATGTACTCAGCTATATTCCTATTGAAGCCTAAGATGAAGTGAAATCAAGAAAAATGATGATTTTCTTTTGAAAACCTCCTTCACTTCCTCTCTAAGTTCATTTCATAGTGTAGTAAGTTAATCTTTGACTTACAGTCAAATTCAGTTCTATTTGTAGAGGCCCTTTCTTTCTCTGTCTCTCTCTCTCTCTTTTTTGAGAGCTTTGTATTTCTGTTAATTGGATTTCTTGAAAAATGGAGCCAGGTGTATCAACAGTTTTGTATTCTTAAGATTAGGGGTTAACTTATTCTTAATTTTTAAAATAAAAACTGATTAAAATACAAAGAGTTGCCTTAAATTGTCCTTACTCTTAATATAGCCTAGCTTCCTTCATTTACCGTCTTCCACACTTATTGATTGTACTTCCCTTCCAGCCAATATGAAATTCACTTGTTGAACAAATTATGCTTGGGAAATGCTGAAATAGACAGTATTCTGCTCAGCTAAAACTTCTCCTGGACTTGTGGCACAGATCTAGCTCTAGCCTTGTTAATATTGTTTAAACTTAAGATCCAGAACCTGAATTTTGGAAATAAAATACGTATTCTGTCATGAAATCAAATCAAAAGTTACTTTTAAAAAACACTTAGAAAAGTAGAGAATTTAATAAACAAATGCTTATAAAACTTTGTGTGCTGAGTAGATGCCAGATGAAAAATCCCTGTGATTTTCTACCCAACATTGTCAGAATGGTTTGCTTTTGTTTTCTCCTTAGGACCAAGACTGGCCCAAAGTTATCCAATGGTTTTGTGTGTAAAATAATAATAGAACACTCTTCCAGTTTCCACGCAGGTGCTGGCTGGCATAGGGCAATATACTTTTTAAAAAGATTTTCCCATTATGGTTGTTTTTTTCTGAATTTAATTTCTTGTGTAACAACTTGGCTGTGTAAACATTTAATCTTCATTAAAAGACTTTTTTCATTTTTGAAAGTCTTTGCTTTATAACTGAGATTTTTTTTGCATAAATGAATGATTTTCCATTTATGTATGTATTTGGATTTATATATTTATTCATTAATTTTACCAAATTGGCTTACAAATCTAGTCATTATGCATGGAACAACAACTTGATGAGTTAGCACAATATGTGATTGCAATCTGAGTGTCCTTGTAGAGTCTAGACTAATGTGTTCTTGACATTGGAATTCAAAATTGTTAAATAAGGAGGCAGGTTGTGATATGAATTTGGAATACTTTTAAACTTGCTTTCCTTATTTTATTCATGTAGGTCGAATGAAATTGTATTAATGCAAGAATGGATGTTCAGAAAAACTATTAAGTATTATTTAGACAATGAAAATAGTTTGCCTCAAACTTGGACTGTGCATGCATTTATTCAAAGTATTGCATAAACAGTATTGTTGTCAGGGTATTGCGTAGATTGTAATGGAATGTTTGCCTGATAGATTACTTCTCCCCAATTTTTATTTTTATTTTTGTGCACTGGGATGGTTTTACAGCCTGAAAATTTAGCATGCAGGCACAGATGTACCATTTAGCCAATATTCAATTTGTATGGTAATCTCATGTACAATATATTACTGTATTAAAAGGATTCAGGCAGATAGACCAAGAGACTTTTGGCTTCTGTCTTGTCAAAACAGGAACTGTGTCTTTTCTCCTAGGACAGTTATGGCTAACCCTTTTTGCCATCATGTGCCAAAAGTGAGGGTTACGTATGGGGGAGGGGGTTGCACGCATGTGTACCCACACCCATAATTCTATGTGCTTCACCCCCCCGTGCATGTGCTTGCGACCCCCATGCTCCCCCTGCTTTTGGCACATGATGGCACAGTGGGCATGATAGGCTTGTTTTTCGCCCTCCCCAGGCTCCAGAGCCTTTCTAGGAGCCTGGGGAGGGTGAAAACAGCCTTCCCCACCTCCCCTCCGGAGGCCAGAAATGGCCCATTTGCCAACTTGCAAATGAACCATTTCTGGCCTTCGGAGGGCGTCCGCGGTTGGGGATGGGGAAGGCCATTTTTGCCCTCCCCAGGCTCCTAGAAATACTCTGGAACCTAGGGAAAGTGAATAACGGACCTTCCCCCCCCCCGGCCCTCTGGAGGCCAGAAACAGCCTGTTTCCCTACTTCTGGTTGTCCCAGAAGGCCCAAAAATCAGCTGGCTAGTGCACAGCTGAGCTCACGTGCCCACTAAAATGACTCTGTGTGCCATTTTTGGCACGCGTGCCATAGGTTCGCTATCACTGTCCTAGGATATTGAATTTATCCTAGGATATTGAAGCCACTCCATAGTTTATTCAGGTTGTTCAGGACTGTCCTCTAAAAGCATTGAGATCAGGGTCTTGTTTGAAAAGAATTTTTGAGAGGTTTAAATTGTGAATGGTTATCTTAAGCATCTATAAATCTAGTGAAATCCCCAAAATGAGAAGATGGCTTTACCCATTCTGGAGATATTCTGAGAAAATTGAAAGGCTTAAGTTTTGAGTCATAATGATCTAGAAAATCTCTCTAGAAAATCTTGCATACATTTGGTAGAGCCTTCTTAATTTTTTTTTGCATGTATAACTATTAGGAAAATAGTTTTGGAAACTTTATGTAAATTACTGTTTAATTAATAAGAGCTGGCTTTTGATAAAAAGTAGCATGCAGAAGTCAAGTGTACTGATGTTGTATAATAAAAATAACAACAACGCCACATTTTATTTATAGTCAAGCACCCCAAATAAATATTATTCAATTAATTAAGGGGAAAAGAGTCCCTCCTTGATTGGCTGGAATTATAAATAAACTAACCAACAAACAAGCAATCAAACAAAAAAATAAATAAAAGTTTCAGAAAGAAAAAAATCTGAAATAACTTGAAATTCTAACATGTTTCTATTATAACATGCAGTTTACAATCTATTCTTTAATGGTCTAAGCTTTTGGCATAGAAATCATACGTTTTCAGAAATACTCTTTGTTATCAACAATTTATATATCACGAAGGAAATTTTTTTGATGTGAAGTTAATGAATACCTGTTTCGTACCATTTATTGAACCTTTATCCGTCATTAACAACTAGTACATTGGAAAAAGGACCTTTTAAGTATATTGAAAAGCACAGAGGTCAAATTCAAGTTCTCATATATCTGAAGTTAAAAAGTTATCTTATCCTTCTCCCTCCCCCCCTTGCTCCTTTTCCATCTCCGCCACCACAACCACCACCACCACTAGGGGGACTGCAGCTCCTTCTTTTTCTTCTTTTCCTGGAACTGGGCTCTGGTGGGTGCAGCTTCCTGGTGCATGGTAAGCAGGCCAGAGCTGCAGGATTTGGAGCTGCTTGCTATCCCGCAAGACAAGGTGCAGGATGGCCAAAAGGGCAGATATGGGGGGGGGGGGGAAATAGGTAGGTGAAAGGACTTTACACTAGTGAGGTTTAGGGCTGGGAGGGACCAAACCTGGACTGGCTTGGGTTGGGATTAGTGCTTGGCAAACATTTATTTATTTATTTTATTTTATTGGTTTGATTTATATGCCACCCTTCTCCGGAGACTCAGGGTGGCTTACAATGCGTTAAGCAATAGCCTTCATACTTTTGTATATACCTACTTAGTAGGGCTTTTGCCCCCCCCCCCCAAAAGTAGTGTTCTTTTTTATACAAAGTCAGTTTATTGCCCCCACAATCTGGGTCCTCATTTTACCTACCTTGGACATCTTGCTTTATGATCTCATGACTTAGCAACCAAAATCACAACCATTTGTGATTGTATGTTGAGGAATATTTGCACTCAAAGATACTTTTCTTATGTGTAAATTTTGCGTATTTTTTGTGATAATTATTTTAAAGTGATTTTAATTGATACCTGGGAGGTACTTCATATTAGTTAAGGAAAAGAAATTTATTAGTGACATGGAACAAATGACAGCCACAGCAGGAGGGAAAAAAATAAATTATTCTAGGATGAATTCGACATCTGTTGCCCGGTTAATTATCTATTCAGTACAACAGTAATACTCAAAAATATTATATTCAGCTGCAATAACTGACAATTAGTTGTTTCATCCCTTCTTTTTAAATTTTAAAAAAAAATTGTTGAAAGAGTGAAATACAAAATAGAAAAAAAAATAGCTGGAAACAAAACAGATATTGAATATAGATTAAAAATATTATGAAAATATTTTCTGGACACATCTACTTTTCCCTTTTATTCATATATCTATACCTTATATTAAACATTAAAGGTTATTGCTATTTTCTATTTAAATCCTAGAAATCATATTCCAGGTGTCTAAATTTGGTGTGCAATGTGCTGCTTGAATCTGATTGTAAAATTTCATTACAGATATATGCTGTCAATTTTGATTGTAGCATGTTCATCAATTCTAGTTTCCCATCTAATGTTGTCAGCAAGGTTTGTCTTTTACAGCATTGTTGCCAATATAATAAATTGTAATGTTTCATTTATTATGTTTCTAATTTATTAATATAGGTATGATTTCCTGAATTATACCTAATAAAAAATCTGTGACTTCAGTTTTAATTTTATATTTAGGGTTTTAAAAAAATATTTTGATCAGTTGTTTTCCAGTATATTTTTGAGCTTTTTTACATTACCATCACATATGTTCAAATATTCAAGCTTGTTATGGCATTTCCAATATTTGTGTTTATATGCTTTTTTCTATCTTGGTGATTAGTGACAGGGTTATGAACCATCTATAAAATATATTATTCATTCATTCATTTATTTAACAAATTCACATGACTGCCTATCTCACTGCGTGTGACTCTGGACAATCACATGCAGTGAGATAGGCACAAACTCTTAAAAACACAAACTCTTAAAAATAAATAAAAGCAAGATTGAGGGATAAAAACATCTAATTAAAACAGTAGAGTTATCATACAGGTTTCCTAATTGGATCCCCAAGTTTCCTGGAAGATCACATTTTCAGGGCCCTTTATAAATATTTAATATTATATATTTAAATAATTTATAAATATTATATTTATATATTTATTAAAATATACATTATGAACTTTTATAAAAATTTTCTCTTATATTATACATGAATTTTTTTCATAATTTTTCTAAATTTGAAAATTAACAGTTAAAAGCTTGACAAAGTGAATATTTCCTAAAATATTCCTAAAATTTCTAGATTTTAATTCAGCCATTATATATTTCAATGAACATATAACATATTGTAAATATAAGTGATACAAGTAGGTTTTCTTATTGATGATCACATTTTTGTAACATTGTAAACAGTATATTGTGCTGTACATTATAACTGGGAATTTTTTTCCCACATCCATCCCAGGAATTGCAACAAAACAAAAATTACTTTACAAAAATTACATTAGTTTAATTTCAGGATCATAAGGTGCTCCAAGAATATGGCAAAGATAGGAATTGCAAAAGAACTGCAAAAAAATGGAAAGTAATTTGTTTTTAAGAACAGTAGCTTCCTAGTAAAGCAAATGTACTGCATTTAATCTAATGACAACTATAATATATCTTCAACTCAAACACATTTCTCTGTTATATGATAGACAGGGTCAAGAAGTGAGTGGAAAAGCTAGCATGAATCATCAAACAGTACCAAAGCAGCCATTATCTCTATTGTTACTCTGATGATATATTTCATGATATCATACACTGAGATTGTGTATTGCTTTAGGCTAGGTTATGAAGCAGAGATGTCTTTAATTTTGTGTGCTTAAAGAAAGATAATTATGCCTTCCAAAAAATACAGCTTAGGGTCTGTAAGGTTTTGTGCGCATTATGAAAATAATAAAGAATTACTCTACTTTGAAATTGTGCAGTATAAGGCTTTCTAACATGTTTATAATCATTTTGAATTATTATAGGGTCTTAGTAAAACCTTTTACATGGGGGACATGATTTCTATGTGAAGAACAATTACTCATGTTTCACATTAAAAAGGCAGGTAGTTGTCAATGGAAAATCTATATCTGAGATTTAGAGAGTCATTGCTAAAGCAGATAATATCATGACAAATGTATAAGGTAACTCTATATACAAAGTTGACCTTGTATATATAGAATGCCCCGCATCTACATACAGAAACTTCTTGGTTTCACAGTAGGACTATTTTCAACACTGGCAATGGAATAGTTCTCTTCTACTGTACCGAAGAAGTGATACAGATTAGTTTAGGACTGTGATGGCGAACCTATGGCACGCGTGCCACAGGTGGCACGCGGAGCCATATTAGTGGGCACGCCAGCTCAGCTCTGGGGTGCACGCGCCCGCTGGCCAGCTGATTTTCGGGCCTACTGGGCCCACCAGAAGTAGGGAAACAGGCTGCTTCCTGCCTCTGGAGGGACTGGGGTAGGTGGGGAAGGCCCGTTTTTCTTTCATACCTGGCTCCAGATCCTGTCTATTTATCTGGGAAAAGCAAAAACAGCCTTTCACACTCCCTTGGAGGCCCTACGGAGGCTAAAAGGGCCCATTTCCTGACTTCCGGAGGGACAGGAAGTGACTTTTTTGCTGTCCCCGGCCTCCAAAGACTCCTAGAGAGGCTCCTAGAGATTCCTAGGGCGGCTCCTAGAGACTCCTAGAGAGGTTCTGGAGGCTGGGGACAGCAAAAAATGTCACTTCCTGTCTCACTTTCAGCCTCCGTAGGGCCTCCAAGGGAGTGGGAAAGGCTGTTTTCGCCCTTCCCAGATAAATAGACAGGATCTGGAGCCAGGTAAGAAAGAAAAACGGGCCTACCAGGCCATCATGTGCCAGGAGGGGGGAGGGGGGGTTGCGCGCACATGCGTGTGGGCACGTGCGTGCACGACCCTCCCCCGCCCCCCTCTCCTGGCACACGATGGCAAAAAAGTTAGCCATCACTGGTTTAGGACATGCAATTTTCTCTACCCCTTATTATTTTCCCACATCTTTTTCCCTGACTAGTGGAAATCCAGTCCAGTTCTTTATGTATTACATAAATTTGATTTAGATTATGAATTGGAACTTGGCTCTTTTCTTGTTTCCTACTTTACTGCCCCCAAATACTTCAATAAAACTGCATCATAAAAATAACTACATATCTAAAAATGCTGGTTCTAATGAATGTAAACTCATATCATAATCAGTGCCACAAGATTATATTACTAATTTTGCCTCTGCACTTATATTGGAATGATGAATGGAGAATATAATTTTTTAAAATACAAATTAATTCAAAGATCTAAAGAACCTTATAAAAGTATTCTTGAGCAACATCCTGGATATAATATTTATGTGTGAAACTGTTTTTAAAAAAGACAGGAATTAAAGAGGGTTTCCCCCCTATATTTGGTAAAATGTGTTTGATCAAAAAGTGGTTTAATATTGTTTAATATTGTTCCCTTAAAACCATTCAGAGTATGAACATTAATTAAATTTTAAAAATGGAAGATAGGTTATAAGAAAAAAATCCAAATTATTTTGTTCTCAAATAATTTGTAACCTGAATTTCTAGTTTCAGTTAGGGAACATTAAATATGGAATTGCTTGGTGGCTAATTCAGGGAAGCAAGATTAATGAATGCTAGATTTAAATGTTAGGGGATAAAATAAAGTTTCACCTTCGAAAAGCTATGAAGAAATAAGATTTGACATTTCCCTTTTCTGTCTCCTGGCAAAGACCCTGCCATTTTGATTTACAGGTTATTATCTTCAGGCTTGTGCTGACACTTAAAATACTCTTTTTGGTCTAGAAAAATCCACAAAGCTTGGTATTACAGATTCAAGCAGCCACTGCATTAGTGTTTTTTTAAAAAAAAAACTGAAAGGCAAGTTATGAGATCATCATAGTGATAAAAGCCTAAGAGCTCATCCCAGTATGTCCTTAGCCTTCCTGGAAATTAACTTTCTGGTGACAGTCTGAATATGTTAACCTTAATAAAGAAACTTTTGGTTTGAAAAAAATCTATTCTACTTATCTTTTCAGTTTGTAGCTTATTTTGGATTATATTTTTTTTATTTGTTCCCCCTTATTTTTAATCTTGCCATGATAACTTTATATTCATGCTAGGCTTTTGTTCTACTATTCATTCAATTCTTAGTAATCAAAAAAGTTTGTTACTGAAGTTAGTTGTTTTTCCCCTTCTCATCTACCCGTTGAAAGCTTCTCCCAGTTTACCATGATAAAATCTATTCTACTTGTTTTTTTATATTTTGAAATGTAAATGTAATATTTCTCTTTTTTGACAGATTTATGGGAATATTTTTGGTTTGTCTGTTCTAGCTTAGAGAATCCTTTACATTTTATGCTAAATAATGCATTTCTAGCACTACAATTATTATAGTTCTTTAAGAATCAAGATAATTACAATGCTACACTTTAAAAAATGATGCTGCCTACTAAATAATTGCTTTTTAAAAACTTTCTTTTTGCTTTTAGCACTGGATTCTGTAGCCCAAACGTGATTTATTATACAGTGTCCATGCCATAAATAATTATTTATTATAAGATTTCAAATTCCCTTTTCTTTTTCATATTATAGTACTAGGAATTTCCCCAACTTTTACCCTCAGCTTAAAAATAGTAACTGGATAAACGTGTTAAATCTTTTACAAACTTTAATTTCAGTTTTCATTGTTAAATAAGTTTTAAAAAGCATCAGAAGCACTACGTCATTCCAAATTCTATTTATGTTTTTTATTCTATCTTATTTTGTTTGCTGGACAAAAACATCAAGTATTATTGCAGCGCAAAGGAGTATAGGGTAAAAAAGAAAAGCATTGGCTTCCAACTCTTTTAGTAAAGGAGAATAAAATGTTAACATTAAAATATCAACTTTTTACTTTCACATAATTAATATGTACTAGCCATTTCTGTAACAACAAACTTATGTGTGGTAATCAGCAAAATCCAAGTTTCATTTTCTTCCAACTAAAGCACAAAAACTAGCAGTGGTTTCCAAATAGAAACAAAATTCGAAAGTTCTTTTCTCTGATTAAAGCTGTTAATTTATCCATCTCTGTAAGTTCCATTAGTTTTTCCAGCCATTCATTGTGGGTATTGAAGTATCTTTCCATCTTTGTGCAGAAAGCATTCTTGCTTCAATCAACATATATAACAGCAACGTTCCAGATTTTTTTCCAAGCTCTTTGTCCATTAAGACTGAAATGAAAGCCTCTGGTTTGATTTTTATATTCACTTTAAGAATCTTCTGTATAAAATTATGAATCTTACCCCAATATTCCTTTATCACAAATCCACCAAAGATGATAACAAGTTTCTTCTTTTCATTTACATTTGCAACATACATTTGAAATTTCTGAAATTTATATATCTTTGACAATTTATTGGATGTTAAACAGTACATGATTTTAAATTACAATTTAATATAAATGTTAAACCCTTTGTCCACAGGTTTTCCCATTGTTCAAGCATTATATTATATCCAAATTTCTTTGGACATTTTAAAATCTAAATTAAACCTTTCTTTCAGTTATAATTACATAAACCAGTAATAGACATGTCCTTATGATTCTAACTCTCTGTTAGTCCTGGAAGCCATCTTTTACTTTGGATTCTTCTTTGAACTTCAGGATGGGTGCCAACCATTTTGACCCCCTTATACTCCCCCCCTCATTGAAAATGCCTCTGCTACACATCCCTGCTATAAAGTTTCATGAGACATTGGAATAAAAGTTTGAAAGAAAAATGGTCCATTAAAAAAAGGGGGGTAAATTCCTTTAGCTTTAATCTTTTTAGGAATTTTGGAGCACCGTTTTCAGAAAAAATTATGCTCAGTTAGAATACTTTTTATAATATCTTAATATACTGTTTATAATATCTTAAACCAACACCAAATATATTCCTGAACAGATGTTTGTCAGCTGTGAAATCTAATGTTTCATGCACTTTGATTAAAGGCTTTCAAAACAAAACTAAGTGCTAAGTGGGAGATGAAAAACAAAAACTAAACAAATAGTTTCTAGGCAGCACATTTTTTTTTTGCCAACAACTAATAACAGATCGTTTAATAAAAGTGTATAGTAGAGTTACAGCAGTCTTGTCTTTTGGAATGTCATATGGACATTATAAAATAGATATTTGACAAGGCGTAGATAAGATTATGTTTTTCAGGAGGCTGAAGAAAAGAGCCATATTTATCATCTTGTCCCAGTTGTCAAGGTAACCATGTTTTCTTATTGAGTATTATTCCTAGTAGGGAGCCTAAATTCTTGCCTAATTATTGCTAGCTATTACATTTTTCAGTTCATTGTATATCATTTACTTCAATAAGATCCAGTGCTTCCATGAATTAATGTAACGACTAACATATGAACATGCAAACTGTGCTGAATTTGTCATGAGATGAGATGAAGAATGTATAAGATGGATAGAAAGAAGTTAATGCACTGTTAAACAGTAACATATACTGAATCTTTTCTGGAATAATGAAGATTGATCATTCTGAACATTCTGAACATTCATTCTGAAGGCCAAACTCAAAGAAATGTAAGCAGACTTAAGCAGTTTCATGAGAATAAGAGAGAGCCGTGGAGCTGATATTTTAATTATGGTAATAGTGCAGAATACGCTAGCATTTTCAACCGATGTCCTAAGTGCAGAACCAAAGTTATTCTGAAAAACTTGCGTTCTATGAATTATTATAATATATTTAAGAAGATTCTAGGTATCCTTCTGTAGAATCACTTTGCTTGTTAAGATTATCAAATTAACTTAATTAAAAAATGAATACTTTAGGATAGGATAGAATAGGGTAGGATAGAATAGAATAGAATAGAATAGAATAGAATAGAATAGAATAGAATAACAGAGTTGGAAGGGACCTTGGAAGTCTTCTAGTCAAAACCCCTGCTCAGGCAGGAAACCCTCTACCATTTCAGACAAATCCAATCTCTTCTTAAAATCTTCCAGTGTTGGAGAATTCACAACTTTTGGAGGCAAGTTGTTCCATTGGTTAATTGTTCTGTCAGGAAATTTCTTCTTAGTTTTAGGTTGCTTTTCTCCTTGATTAGTTTCCATCCATTGCTTTTTGTCCTGCCTTCAGATGCTCTGGAGAATAGTTTGACCCTGTCTTCTTTGTGGCAACTCCTGACTTATCGGAACATTGCTATCATGTCACCCCTAGTTCTTTAAATTATATGTTCACAGGAAAATTAATCATGATGTAAAAAAACATTTGCTACAATAATCTTTGATAAGGAGCAATTCAAATTTTTGGAAACCTGTAGAAATATTTGTAAAGTAATGCTTGTTTACATGTTTGCAACTCTTCTCTGTAATGGAGAAGAAGTTTACAGATCATTAATAGACTTCTCTAATGATTTAGCTCTGACTATGGGTAGTCCTTGACTTACAGCAGTTCATTTAGTGACTGTTTGAAGTTACAATGTCATTGAAAAAAGTGACTTATGACCGTTTTTCACATTTACAACCATTGCAGCATCCTCATGGTCATGTGATCAAAATTCAGATGCTTCGCAACTGACTCATATTTATAACAGTTGCAGTATTCCAGGGTTATGTGATCACCTTTTATGACCTTCTGACAATCAAAGTCGATGGGGAAGCCAGATGTACTTAACAACCATGTTACTAACATAACAACTGCAGTGATTCACTTAACAACCATAGCAAAAAAGATTGTAAAATGGGGCAAAATTAACTTAACAAGTGTTTCTCTTAGCAACGGAAATTTTGGGTTCAATTTTGTGGTTGAGGATCACCTGTACCAACTTCAGCAAATTGCCAATGATTTGTGAACCATCTTATTTTAATAATTCATTTTTATTCACGTTAATAAGTTTCATAATTCATATAGCTCATATTTCATTAAGCAAATCTTCAGATATTTAAACTAATTGCAAAAACATTTTTTTGTTTTAGAGAGGTCATCTCCTATGTCATGCCAAATATGGCTCTACTTATTTGGAATTATAGGAAGTGCAATTCACGAGTCAATAAATTTCAAGGGCATCAAACTAGGCTGTTTTTCAAGAATGTTTACCCGAAGGACATCTGATGCTTTTCACTTCATGCTACATTGTTCAGATAAGACTTTCAAGTGTTGCCTAAATAAGGAAGAAACCCTCAGTGAGATGAAGCTAGACTTGAGATCAGAGTGACACAAGGAATTCAAATGGTGCAGGGCATAAGCTGCTTTATTACTGAACCTTACCATCTTTCTAAAAGAACAAAAAATGAGAATGCCTTTTCAGGAATTTACAAAGAATGAAGATGAGGAAGTGGTGGAAGATGACGAAGAGGAGGATGAAACAGTAGGTGGCTGTGATCTATTCTGTAAAGTATGAAAAAGATTTATTTTATGATTTGTACTCACTTTTGGAAATACTTTCCCCATAGGTGTTCCTTAAACCTGTCATTGAGGATAAAAACATGGAACTTGCAAAAAAGTGCACAGAGATAATAAGTAATGTAAGTAAGATTTTCCGTCCTAGTTTAATTCATTATATAACATTTCTACCCTGATATTTAGATACGTAAATATTGCTTCAAATATATTCATTGCTCTAAGAGCAAATGATACTGAAAATGTTTCATGTATTTTATTTTATTTATTCGTGAATAAAAATTACAAATTCAGACAAGCAAAATGAAAAAAAAATTAAAATGTGATAGGAACGATAGGCATGCACATGCCTATTTAGGAACCTCTTAGATATGGAACGAGGTATGTATTATAATAATAATACATTCAAAGTATCTGTATTATTCCCTAATATAGTGGAATTGGATATATCCTTTTAACCTTTCCCTTTCCCTTTTTATCCTGTCCTGTCCTGTCCTGTCCTGTCCTGTCCTGTCCTGTCCTGTCCTGTCCTGTCCTGTCCTGTCCTGTCCTATCCTATCCTATCCTATCCTATCCTATCCTATCCTATCCTATCCTATCCTAATAAAGGATTATTCAGAACATATTGGCATATAATTATATTGTGAAGAAGAAGATATTTAAAATACTCCTAGTTGTTTTAAGAACTCTGATTTCAGGTCTTTGCAATATTATCTCTTTCTGGCCAGTTGTATTTTTAATTTAATTGTTTTTCCTGATTATACCATTAAAAAAAATTAAAATTTAAAATTGTCATTGTTGTATTGTAACCTTACATTTGACATACTTAATTTAGACATAGGTATAAAAGTTTTAAAAGTTTTAGTAAACTATTTGGATAAATTTTAAAATAATTCAAATTCTTTCATAATTTCCCTTAAATAAATATTGCAGAATTAAGAGATTAATGCATTCCTTCCATATTTTTGTCTAACCTGCTTAATTTTAGTTTAATTTTCTTATCTTTTATTGAATGATTATTTTGTTGTTACTTGATTAATTGGGAATGCTTTAGCAAATTATAAAGTATGATTGTCAGGTATCCTTATGTTTAGTTTATGCCATATTGCCTTGCCTTTTTGCTATTTTGAGTTGTTTGTAATTTATCTTTGTAAGAAAGAGAATTGTTTTATATTGACTCCAGCTTTGTGCATAGTGACTTAGCTAGAGCCAGAGCTACACAAGTAATCCTTGATTTATGGTCATTCGTTTAATGTGGGTTTGAAATTCTGATTGTTACACAATCCTTGTGGGTCATGTATTTGCAATTTGGGTGCTTGGCTCATATTTGCCACGTTCTTGTGGTCATGTGAATTTGTGATCTTCCCAACTTGCTTCCAATAAGCAAAGTCAGTTGGGGAAACTGGATTCACTTAACAACCATGGTAAAAATGGTCATAATATTGGGTCTGGTCACATAATGACTTGCTTTATGATTGTACCAACATGGCAGGAATTCCAATTCAATTGTGATAATAAATTGAGGACTACCAATAAGTGCATGCAGGAGGGGAGCAAGGGTGACAAATGATAAAATATGCATACAATGTCATATCACAGTTATGAAAAGACAGAGCTTGCAAGTGTGACACTGTACTGTAACACATCAATGTGGCATTACTGTGGTTCGGAAGACATAATCTGAATTATAATCTTTAATCTGAATTGCAGACCTGCTGATAGTAATAAAGGGCAATAATGCCAACTTTTCTTGATAAAAGTGTACTAAAAGCAACTTAATGCCTGTACTTTCTTCCTTCCCCTTTTTAATGTTCCATTAATTTCAATGGCAATTGCTTCAAATAATTCTGTACTTTAGTGAGCCTGGTAGGATAGTGATTGTTGTTCTTGCCTTTATTGCTTAAAAAGAATTGGAAGCTTGTCAGGACTAGTATGGATAATATGAAACAAATAATCACCTTTCATGAAGAGCATTCTGCCCATAGGCCATTGATTTTTCCAAAGCTCTTTGCTCTGGCTTAATGGAACTCTGTTGGATTTCAGCCAGCACAATCTAAGTGGCGGTCACAAAAATATTAAGATGTCCTTGCTTACCCTCTCTTTTTCTAGCATTGGCTCAAGCTTTGAATGAGGTAGATTTAAGCCACAGGGCAAAATATGTTTCTTTAAAGTTCACCACTAATCTAGACGTGAATTTAAAAATATGCCTTGATTTTCTTCCCCCACCCTGGGAGCACTGCAATTAATATATTGTCATTGAATAGTAATCCTAATGCATTGAACCTCAAGGACAAATGTCACATTTGTAGGATCTTGCTACTTATGTCAAAATGATGAAAGCAGCGTGGTAGCACAAGCTTCACCTCTTGTGTATGTGTAAACAACACTCTAATGCATATATTGAAAGGGTGAGGCTTGAGTTGTAATGTTGCAATATAGTCTTCCAATTTGAACCCTCCTGTCAGACAGTGCTTCAAAGAAAACAGAACGTTTGAGTGAGGATTTATTTCTTACATTGAAGAAAGAGAAAATTCCAGCAGTTCATACTCAGCTAGCATTACAGTAGTAAGCATCTAGTGGCCTTAAAGATATTTCTGTTGCAGTGGGAGATAAATTCCTTCAATAAATATTCCATCTGTTAGTGCACTGCTCTATTTGATAAAAATCCTATTTTTATTCTAGAATTGTGATTTTCAGTTTGCTAATAGGAATGGTAAACAAAGAAAGAGAATCCCATGAAGTTAGGTGTCCTCCTTTCAAGGGACACATTACAGTAATCATATGCATGATTTAATATTAGGGTAATCCCCTTACAGCAATTCCACTGAAATGCTTCAGTGACACAGATAAAATGGCCATAATTATGAATACTTCACAGCTTCTGTCTATATGAACTTTCCTGTCATTTAAAATCTGTTAGCTGTTCTAAACTTGTGTGGTCTTGTAATTATGCACATTTTTTTTAGTTAAAATTAAATTATATTATTATATTTGTCTTTCATTTTAATCAGGAATTATGAATCAAGATTATATTCCTTTTTTCTCCTTTGGTCCTGTCAAAATAAAAATTCCTTTTATTTTCTTTTAACCTCTTTTAACCCACTTTTTAAAAAATCCTCTTTAGGTCCGTTATAAAGAAGAATATGAAAAATCAAAAGGCAGGTGGACATATGTGGCTGATACTCTACAGTTGACACATGAAACAAATATATCAGCTGTTATTTCTGATGTAAGGCAGAACATTTGCAATCTTCGTTTGTTATATTGATGGTTCTATGATTTACAAAGTAGCACTTATCACAAGAATGCAGTCTCTTTTCCTCTCTTCTCATATTTCTTTCATTATGCCTCCTCCTGATTAAGTTCCAGCCTGTCAGGGGTCACACAGTTCATGGAATTACATTATGATACTATTTAGTCAATTTACTTTTATGACATGATGCCATCACAAAGTTAATACGTAATTAAAAAATTGTGTTCAAGGCATGACCTGATAAGGATTGAAAGAGTGACAGTATTAGAAAATTTAGTCATCTGTGATTTTTTTCTTACATTTAATTTAACTTTGGTATAGTGTTTTCATTTCTATTTAACAACCAAAGTTCCCTACTGGATTGCATCATTGTTTAATACATTTAAAGAATAAAATAATAAAAATGTAATTCATTTACTCTGATTTAAAAATAAAAGCTTTTCAAAGAAATGATGTAGTTAATTAATATTATTTGGTTTTTAAGTGCATTAAAAATGTCAAGCTTAAAGATCTGCTATCTGCTGCTCTAAAAATTAGCTGCTGTGCAACACAATTTTAGTACTTTCAGTTGAATTTCAAACAACTTAGATGTTCAGACAACTTAGACCTTATAGAGCTGAGGTTTTAACAAATAGTATTGATTGATTAAGTTAGCAACTGGATTTAAGAAAAGCTCATGTTGTGAAGGCTGATTGAAATGATGAAATTGTTCTCAAAGGTAATTTTGGAAATTAGGAGACAAATTGATTTAATTTTATTCATTATTTCGCCATTATGAAAATGTAGCTTTTAAAAATAGAAACTCGCCCAATTTGGCCTGCCCCAAAATCTAGGAAGGTCTATTTTTCTAAACCATTGTTTTTTAGCCTTGTCAATTTTAAAATATCTGGACTCAACTCCGAGAATTCCCCAGATAGTATGATTGGTTGGGGAATTTGTGGAACTGAAATCCAGAATCTTAGCAAGGCTGAAAAATACTAAAAAACAGGTAACTCCTGGAGTAGTAGAATGGGAACTGCAGAACTGATCCCAGCTAGGTAAACATCTATTTTTATATCTAACTTGTGAAAGATTTAATGTGAAAGTTTCTTACTGAATATCATCTTAATCTGCAAAAAATAATTGTTACTTTATTTTTCTCTTGCCCTCTAGGCGAAATACAAAGTAAAGGCTAAGAAAGAACTTACTAACTCATTCTATCAGCAAATGCCTGCTACAATTGATAGTGTGTTAGCAAAAGAAGTCATGAATCTTCAGAGCAAGGTAATTTCACAAACATGCACCGTAATATATTTCCTGGTAAAATATGTTACATTTTCTACCTTTTCTAAAGAAAATACTAAACACGGCATTAATTGAAGAGCATCAAATCCGTTTTAATAATGGAAGCTGCTTTGGTGATTTCCACAGGGAGAAATTAAAAAATGGGAGAAATTATGTGCTATGTATACCAGCTTCAATTCCTGGAGGAAAAGCAGGGATTTATCTCTGAAATAAATAAATGTGAAGGACCTAAAAATAAAAAAAAATATAGTGATTTTTGTTTCTGCATTTTCAGCAATATTAGTACTAGGTAGAATTAATTAAGATTTCAAATTAGGTTTTGCAAACATGTTACTTATAGTTCAGTGAGAGAAATATTTGGCCAATACTCTGAACCTAAGGGACAATTAGGCAAGTCTATGAACAACCCTGAAATTGAATAATTTAACATAGATATTAGTAAACCCATATAATTAATGTAATTAGTAAAATTATTCAACAATACTTATTGCCAGTAATTACCCTGTTTCTGGATTGAACTTGAATCATGGTTGACTCCATCATAAATCTCGGCATCTTTATAACATGGTATAAATAATAACTTGGAATTTTTGGATAGCTGAGAATATTGAGGTACCAGAGACTGAATCTGAGTGGTTTTACATACAAATCATGTGCTTTAGCATTAAGCTTTAGAATATTGACTACTATACTTGGAGTAAATGGAAATGGCAAATGTGCCTAGTAACTTACTTGTTCTACATGTCCTAGAGTACATGATTTCCAGAATGCTTTTCTGTAATATTTGTATTTCATTAGAATAATTTAAAAAACTGTTCTTCTAAGTCCCAACCCAAGCAGGAACTCTTGAAGTTTTGGAAACTGAAAACACTGAAAAGAATAAGAAAGTTACATTTTTATTAAGTCTAAGGCAGAGTATACAAAAGGTTTCTCTCCTATACCTGTTTTCAAAGGTCAAATAAAATGGACCCAGATAATTAGCACTGTCAAAAAAATCTCTGTATCTCTGATTTTATTTGAGCATTTTGCCCAGAGTTGAAAGATTTGGACAAAGTAGGAGGATGTCTTCACTGCTTTTATTTATTTATAAAAATAATAAAGATGATATATCAAAACAAACAAACAAATTTAGATTGGTAGATAGTCATATATTATAGATGAAGAATTTTATAAATAACCCTTGCAAAAAAAGTTCATTTTTTGTCAGATTACTTTAAATGATTACACCTGGGAAGCAAATTGCTTAATTTAAGAGTTAAGCTCTTTAGTCAGAAAATGAAATAATATTTTAAACTGCATAATATTTTAAAAGAAATCTGTTAGGTAAATTCTAATTTAGTCATATATCACCTTGTATACTTTCTGTTCTGGGCCAGTATGGACATTTTGAGACATGGCTTTAGTTTTGGATAGAAACTAAACTGGCCTTTCCCCTTTCATAGCCAATCAATTATCCCTTGAGAGGATTTAAAACCTAGCCTGGAATATTCATAGAATACAGGTTTTTTTGCAGTTATTAAACCACATTTTTTTCTTCCCCATATATGGTACCACAGATATGGTATCACAGGACAGAGTTGGCTGCGATATTCAGTTTTCAGGCAATTCTAACTTATATATTTTGCTGTCTTTGTAAAAGTATTAAATACACAATGGTACTATTTAAGACTTACTCTGGAACACACATCTGCTTTAAGAGGACATACACAATATATTCTAGATGTAGCATAAAACGTAAAATGTGCAGACACATTTATTTCCCATCTGTAGCATAAATCATGACATTCTGCTTCAGACGGTAGGAAAGTGGAATAATTTCTACTCACTGCGTTTCCCAAACGTTATGCCTGTAAGGAAAATGAAAGAGGAGATGTTGGCTTTTACAACAGAGCTGGGACTTGCCCTTTCCCCAAAAAACTGTTGTCTAGACCCTCATATTCCAAATGCACAACATTCATGTACAGACAGATTTTGACATATGCTGGAGGGAGAAAAATGATAATATTTATATTCTGCTGCCTCTTGCTTTTTTTGTCCTGTTCTTCAATATTTATAGAGGCTCTAATGCCCTTTTTGATTTATGGTAAGGCCCTGGAAAATGCAAATAAACTTGTAATTCTCAATGTTTAATTTGCTTCAGTAATTGTTGAAAATGAAGGTAATTTGTGACCAGTTGATTGGCAATAATAGTATAAATAATACTACTATATTGACAATGGGATAAGAAACAAGCTGGTAAAAAACATTTTATTAAGAAGATTGAATTAGAACCCACATTTTCTGCTCATTGTGTTTGAGTTGCTTGAAGAGTTTATGATTTATAAAGCCTCTTTAATGAGTATCTTGTTATTCCATAGTAGGAATATACTTACAGTGGACATATTGGAACAGTTGCTTGTAACGAGAGTAATTTTTTAATGAAATAATGAATGACAGGCTTCGTATACTAAGCAGCTGTCTTGCAGCCCTCTTTCTTGGTCTATGTTCTGCCTTCAGGAACAGATAAGGGTAATAACTGAGCCTGTAGTACAGTGGTTTAAAGCACCCTGTTATTAACATCTATTAACATCTGCTGCTTGCAATTACTGCAAGTTCGAATCCCACCAGGCTCAAGGTTGACTCAGCCTTCCATCCTTTCTAAGGTGGGTAAAATGAGGACCCAGATTGTGGGGGCAATAAGCTGACTTTGTATAAATATACAAAAGTATGAAGGCTATTGCTTAACGCACTGTAAGCCGCCCTGAGTCTCCGGAGAAGGGCGGCATATAAATCAAATAAAAATAAAATAAATAAATAAATTATATTTCCAACACTGAAGCATTTAGTTGTCAACCCAAATGTTATTTGTAGACAGGAGCACCTCTTTTGTAAGAATAGCATTTTGTGCTACTCTTAAGGAAATAAAAGTAATAATAAAAGTAATATAAGCTGAAGAATGGTCTAACGTCTAGTCTAAAATTAATTACATGGCACATGTTGGCACAAAGAAGATGATAAACAGAGTCAGTGAAAACATGCCTGGCCAAGAGAGAGATATAAAATCATCTTATGCTGACATTTTGTGGTCATCTGGAATTTTGCAACCCTGATATAAGAAAAATTCATCATGAGAGGCAACCAGGGAAAATATTTAAGGATAGTAGAAAATCTTTGTATGGTTAAGATTAGTTGACCAGACGTAGGAAACATCTATGTTGAACTATAAGAATATAGAAATGGAAGGGAAAGAGCCTTGAATGTATAGAAGGTGAGTCTGTGTTAGGTATAGTAGAGGACAGAAAAGTTATTTTTCAGATATAGAACAATCAACATTAATGGGACATTTCTACCTTCAAAAATCAGCAACCAAGGAGTGATACTATTTGTTATGGAAGTAGAGGAGAAAATAATTAAATCCTGCCTTTTGAAAATTACAAGTTCTTAATGACTGGTATTTACATTTAAATGCTCTTAGATTTTTTAAATGTTAGTTGCTAAAGGTTGTTTCAAGTCTCTACTAAGAAAAAGTTACTAAAAGGGCATTCTGATTATGTGCTCCTTTTAACTATCATGTTTTGTATTGTCAACATTTTTTATTTTTCTTGAAAATTTAATTATCCAGAAAAAAAATGTTGATAGATCATCATAATCACTGCAATACATTAAGACAAATCAAGGATGCATGTTATATGTAAAAAATAATTTTTGTATCTTTTCTGATTTGGAGCTAAAGGCAGATTATAGAAAGTACAATAAAACCAAAAATGACTTCCGGTAGGAGCCGCATTCGTCGCTGACGGACTTTTTAAAAGACCGTAAAAGAGCCGTTTCAAAGTGAAGAAGCGGCTCGGAAAACTCCGCATCCATTAGGATCCGCGAGGAGAACCGGCAACGACAGGTAGAGCCCCCTGTGAGACCCCCAGATCACATTTTTTGCCTCTGGGGAGGTAACTGGGTGAGGCTCCCTATCCAGCTCGCCAAGGTTCCAGACGACGGGGAAACTCTGCTAAAAGCGGAGTTAGACGACGTGACCAATCTTGCCAGCGAGATATAAGAAATCTTTTAAAAATAGCAGGGTGGAACCGGGACTTCAGATTAAAAAGCAAGTATTCATTTTTAGCCCTGTCGACTAAATTAACTGGAAGATTGAAAGTTTTGGGGAAAAAAATGGCGCTTGTTTTCAGCGGAAGGGAAAGCTGAAAGTGAAAGCTGATTTGCAGGACTATTATAATACGCTACAAAGTAACATTACTGGCTGGAGGCTTGAGGGAAAAAGCAACAAAAAGCCAAAAGTGTCTTTTATATATTATTTATGGTCAGATTTAATCTGGAGAAATTGTTAAGAGGACTTAGTGGACTTTGTGGTGGTAAAGAAACTAGATTACGTGCCAGGATGTCTTCAAAGCAAACAAAGCCAGATCTTAAAGTGGCAGGGGGGCGGGGCTCCCCCACTCGTAAAGTACAAGAGCAGCTTCCCATATCACAGCTAGAAAGCCAGACAAAGGAGGCTGGCTTTCAGGACTTGAAGGAATTTATTGCCAGGGCTTTGACGAAACAAGATGAATTAATGGATCTGAAATTTAAAAATTCATAACAGGAAATTAAAAAATCAGAACAGGAGATTAGAGAGTTGGTCCAAGAAAAGTTTAATAAGGTTAATCAAAATATACAAATGGTGGTGACTGATCTGTCTGATGTAGTTTTGCAGATTGATAAAAAAGTGGAAAAACTAAGTTCAGAAGTGGATACAAAATTAAAGGAAACTGATCTTAAAATTTGCAATGTGGGCAATAATATGCAAAGGATTGAGAATGAGATAACAATGATGCAATTTAGATCTATGGAATTTGCTATTAGGCTCAGAGGTATAAAAGAGAATAATAGAGAAGATTTGAGAAAAATCTGTGCTGAAGCCCTGGCTGTGATGTTAAAGGTTGATTCTGAAGAGGTTTTCTGCAAGATTGATAAGTCCTATAGAGTGAATTCTCGGGTGGCAATACAAAGACACTTGCCTAGAGATGTGGTGATTTATTTCACAGACAGGAGAATAAGAAATGACATCTTGCAAAGGTCTTTTGTTTCTATTGTACAAATTGATGGAAGCGAGATTGGAATTTATAAAGAATTACCACCTAAGATGTTAAAAGATAGAAAGGATTTTGGATTTTTGGTGATTGAATTGAAGAAACAGCAGATACAGTTTAGATGGGATGCACCAGTTGGTATAATATTGCGGCATCAAGGGCAGAGATACCGTTTAAATACTATTGAAAAAGCGGAAGAGTTTTATTTTAACATTTCCATGTATGTCCTCGCCAATAGATAAGGAGGCTGAAGCACAGAGACAGCTTGAACAAGAGACTGAAGAGCAGAAAAAACAGTCAGAAAAGGAAGTAATGGAGGTTCAGGGAGCTACAGGTGGTATTGTGATTGATCCGTTTGAGCCGTTGTTAGACTTCCCTCCACTGGCCATAACTAAAACTACAAGAGAAGATGTATTGGACCTTGAACTGATGGCATGTAAACCGGATGACCAGCGTATAACTCGAGCAGCCTATAAGCTTCAGAAAGAACAGCAACAGGAGAGGTCTAAGCCACAACGAGGGAAGAAGGTCAAGGATAAATCACAAGTTGAAGTCATGGGAGGAACTGAGCCGAGGAACTGCATGGAAAAAGATCTTCAGCTAATGTTCTCAAAACTTCAGAAGAACTTAAATGACAATTAAATTTTTATCTTGGAACGTGAATGGACTGAATTCACCACAAAAAAGAAAGAAATTATTTCATTATTTGAGACAATTTAATAATGATGTTATTTGCCTGCAAGAAACTCTTATTAGGACGCAAGATCAAAAATATTTGATAAATTCAAGATTAGGAATGCAATTTATTGCTTCGAATTCGGAAAAAAAGAATGGTGTGGTGATGTATATAAATAAAAGACTTTCAGCTAAAATTATAGAAGCAGATGAATGTGGGAGATATATAGCAATTGAACTTTATACAGATAACAGTCCAACTTTGGTGGTTGGAATTTACACTCCTAATCAACAGCAAGAAAAGTTTTATAAAATGTTTTATTCTAAAATCTTGCAGTGGGATTACAGATCTATTTTAATTATGGGAGATTGGAATGTAATAATAGATCCCAAAAGGGATAAAAAGAGCTTGGCTAAGTTAGGTGTTAAATTACCACAGACTTTTTTTGATATGAAAGAAGATTTAGAATTGAAAGATATATGGAGAGTGTATAATCCAAAAGAATTGGACTTTACCTTTTACTCGGATAGGCACAAATCCTTTTCTAGGATTGATTTCATTTTGTTAACGGCTGACCTACTTCCTAAAGTAAAGAAAACAAAGATATTTCCTAGAACACTATCTGACCATAGCTCGGTATGGATTGAAATAGAGATGGGAAAGAAGGAGAGGAGATCGTGGAGACTAAATGAAAATTTATTTAGATATGAAAAGAATGTAAATGAACTCAAAAAGCATATAAAGGAATTTTTTGAACTGAATTTAAACAAAGGTACCCCCATCGAAACGGTTTGGGATGCGGTTAAAGTGTATATGAGAGGGGTACTGATACATATGAATTTTAAACATATACAAAATAGACAAAAGAAGAGAATAGAATTGGAAAGAGAGATAAAAAAGAAGGAGCAGTTACTTATAAAAAATCCAACAGATGGAAAATTACAAGGAATTATAAAACTGTTGAAAGATCAATTTCAAATGTTTATAGCGGAACAAACAGCAACCAATTTGCAATTTGCAAGACATAACACTTTTTCTAATGCTAATAAACCAAGCAGATGGCTGGCCTATATATTGAGGAAGCAAACAAATACATGAACTATTGATAGCATTGAGTACGATGGGAAGGAAGTTTTTCAACAAAAATTAATTAAAGAAGCTTCTTTAGATTATACTAAGTTATATGCTAAAGATGATATACAGAATAAACTTATAGATAAATATCTTGAAGAGAAGAGAGTTACAAAAATTTCGGGTGACCAAAGGGAAAGAATGGATCAACTAATAACCGCTGAGGAGATAAGTTTTGCTATTAAACAATTGAAAACAGCTAAAGCCCCAGGGATGGATGGCTTAACTGCAGTGTATTATAAAACTTTACAAGCAGAAATGATTGAACATCTTAAAGATTTGTTTTGCAGTATACAACAAGGGGACAAAATACCTCTTTCATGGAAAGCAACTTTTGTCTCACTGATACCGAAAGAGGATTCAGGTCCTAAAAAACCAGAAAATTTCAGACCAATATCTCTTCTAAATACGGATTACAAAATTTTTGCAAAGGTATTAGCCAACAGATTAATGCCAGTTATTCAAGAGGTGATTCACCATGACCAAGCAGGATTTATTGAAGGCAGATATATGAAGGAGAATGTGAGGCAAATTATAGATATATTGGAATATCTTGAGAAGAATAAATAGATCCCTGCGGTGCTGGTGTTTTTGGATGCGGAGAAGGCCTTTGATCGAGTGAATTGAAACTTTTTAATAAAGACTTGGAGAAAAATGGATTTGGGGGATCGGTTTATACAGGCGATTTCAGCAATTTATCAAGAGCAATTTGCACAGACTTCCAGTTGAGCCGCCGGCATCGCCAGACGCTTCTTTGTGAAGCGCCAGCCCCAGACTCCATAGAATCGCAAGAACAGAGAAAATCGGCTGTCTTGCGGTTTGGAATCCTTCCCCCCAGGAAGAAGGGGGAAAGGAGAGCAGATGGGTGGGGTAGAGCTCCCTAAGAGCACCAGGTTTTGCTAATAATCTGGTGGTCGAAGATGAGAGCTCCCTGTGAAGCCTGTCAAAGCTCCGGACCTGGGATGCCTCTGACGGGGAAGTTTTTCCCTGTCAGAACTAGATGCCGCGGCCACCCCATTAAACAACTTTAAACAAATACTTCTTGAACCAAGCTGGCGGAGCACAAGTTGCACAAAGGAAACAGCAAGTATTTTTTTTTTTTAACTCCAGGGATTTACTTTCTTTAAAAGATTTTTCCTAAGTGGAAAGTGAAAGCAAGATGGCGTTTGAGTTTCAACAGGGCATGAAGAAGTGAAAGTTAAAAGTAATTATTGATAAGCCCCTGTTTGAAACGTAAAACTCCTTTTTGAAAAGTGGATGAAATAAGAAAGGATGTAATAATAATAACTCAAGCAGCAATACAAATTAAAAGGTCTTTTTTTCCCCTTTTTTCTTCTTGAAACTCTTTCCCCCCCCTTTTTCCCCCCCGTCCTTCTGGAAGGGAAGGAAGAAGGGGGGCAAGATGGCTGGTCTTTTTGAAAGCAAAGAAAGCAAAGGAGGGTTAATTAACCCTCAATGGTCTGACTTTGAGGAAGCTTTGAGTTCAATTACCTCTGCTTTATTGAAAAGAATTGATACTATATTTCAAGCTTCTCAAGCTGGAAACAATGAAATACATGGAAATACTGAGTTGCAATCTAGCAGTGGGGGATTGAATGAAGAGCTGGGAGAGGAAAAAAAACAACAACAGATCATAGCAGATCTTACAGAAGAGAGAAAGATGAAGGCTGAGCAGGATAAGGAGCAAGAAATTCTGGAAGTTGATGAAATTTTGGCTACACGAATTTTTTTTTATAAAATTCAATCTGTACTTAAAGAGCTGTTTCCAGAAGAAGCTACATTTCTGCAAAAATTTTATAATATCCAATCCCAAAACCCGCAAAATTTTACTGGAGTTAAAAAAGGCAGAGGGATTAAAGTTAAGAAGAAAGTTCGTAAAAAGGAAAAGAAGAAAGCCTGGAGAAATGGAAAATAACCCTGCTTGATGAGATGATGGTCCTTAAAAAGTACTGTTTAAATGTTTAAAAATTTTGAATTTTTTTGGGGAAAAAAAAAAGTAGACAGCAGTTTAATGCCAGTTAACCAAGTGATGAGCGACGATGAGGAGGCAATCTATAGCTGTATTGGAATATTTTGAGAAGAATAAACAGATCACAGCAATGCTGGTGTGCTGGGCTGTGAAATATGCCCTGACTTGAAGGATTTGGAATATTTTATTAAGGACTGTGATAAATCTGGATCTAACTGTAATCGCAGAAGTTTTATTGAATATAGTAAACAGGAGTTTCCTGTTTGATGGTAATAAATATAAGGCAAAAGGACTATGGATCTAGAGCAATTGCAGGTGATCTGGTGGTTTCCCTAATACATCTGATGAATCTACTAATCTAATTTTTGACTGGATTTGATGGATATTATCACAAATATAATTATAAAGTCACTCGGGGTTTTTTTTTTTTATAAAGAAGCAATTTTTTATTTAGGTGGGTAGACGTAAATGAAGATATTCTATATGCTGTTGGAAGATGTGAAGACAAGAAGATTAGCAACTGGTTTAATCTAGTATGAAGAATTTAAATGTTTGATATAGTTATTAAATGACGTTTTATCTGTATTGATAAATTAATAAGAGGTTTGATTGTTATATTCTTTTTTTAATTAAAAAATTTATTATTATTATTATTTTTTATTAAGTGTTTTAACTATAACTGGACCTTGATGGTTTAAAAATGGAGGACGGAAGACTTTATATAGTATTTTATTTTAAATTTGGGGTTTTTTTGGGGGGGAGAAAATGTATGTAAAAATTTTTTTAAACTTTTTCAATAAAAAAAAAAGAGCAATTTGCACAACTTATTATTAATGTAAGCTTAACCATGAATTTTAGTATACAAAAAGGTACAAGACAAGGTTATCCACTATCCCCATTGTTGTTTATTTTAACTTTAGAAGTCTTGTTGAATACAATACGGGATTCGACTTTTTTGAATGGAATAGTTATACGGCAAGACGATTATAGGACTAGGGCATTTGCAGATGATCTGGTTGTTACCCTAACACGGCCGATGAAATCAATAATCCAGATGAAAGACATTATAGAAGAGTATGGTATGGTATCAGGATTTAGACTGAATCAGAGAAAAACCAAAATGATTGTTAAGAATATGACAGAGAACCAAAAAAAGGAACTTGAAAGGATGGAAATTATTTAAATTATTTTCATTGCTACTTCATAACTGTAATTTTTTACTACTGGTTCTGTGGGCATGGCTTATTTTGTGTGCGTGGCTTGGAGGTCATGTGACTGGGTGGGCATGGCTAGCTGGTCATGTGACCGGGTGGCCATGGCTATGTGTATAGGGACTACTCAGAGGGCTGAAAAAAGTCATTTCTGACAGGTCCTCACACTTTTGACTGGTCCTCACACTTATGACCATCCTCACATTTATGCCAGTGCAGCATTCTTAACAACCATGTCACTCATTTCACAACTGCTTCTCTTCACCATGGTGATAAGATAGGGCAAAAAACGTAAAATGTGAGGACAGTCGTAAGTTTGAGGACTGTCAAAAGTGCGAGGACCAGTCAAAAATAACTTTTTCAGCCCTCTGAGTAGTCCATGTGCACAAAAGGACTACCCAGAGGGCTGAAAAAAGTGATTTCTGACAGGTCCTCGCACTTTTGACCAGTCTTCACACTTATGACTGGTCATCATTTATACCCATTGTAGCATTCTTTTTTTTAATTATTAAAGAGTTTTACAATTTTACACAAACCTGTTGCCCCCCCCCCTCCCCCCCTCCCCCCCCCCTCCCCCCCGACTTCCCAGAGCAAAATACAGGGTAAAATATAAAGCAAACATTATCAAACATAAGCAACCTAGCTATAAGCTCTAAACACCGCTCAGCACTTTAACTCCCACTTACATACCAAAATATATAAGTATAAAAAATCTACCTAAGTATTTCATTCATAAGCTATTTGCAACTTTTTAGTCCCATATTTATTCTGGATATAGTCAATCCATCTTCTCCATTCCGATATGTATCTTTCATTCGAACAGTCTTTCAAATATGCAGATATTTTAGCCATTTCCGCCAAATTAGTTACTTTTAATGTCCATTCCTCAATAGTAGGTAAGTCTTCCTTCTTCCAGTACTGTGCCACCAACAATCTGGCTGCAGTTATTAGATTCAATATCAGTTTAGTCTCTATCACCGTACAATCTGTAATTATACCCAATAAAAAAAGTTGTGGAATAAATTTTATCTTCTTTTTAAGAATATTTTGCATAATCCACCATATCTTAATCCAGAATGCCTTAATTTTTTTACATGTCCACCATATATGATAATATGTTTCATCATCACATTTGATGATGCAACATATTATCACCTTTGCAGCCTCTGACTCGGCGCCGATCTCGCTTGGCCCCTGGTTCACTGAGGAGCTGAGGGAGATGAAATGCCAGAAAAGACGCCTAGAAAGCGGTTGGAGGGCCAGCCGTTCTGAATCTGACCGAACACTGGTAAGGTCTCATATTAAGACCTACCTGGTGGTGATAAAAGCGGCAAAATACAATTATTTTTCCACTCTTATTGCGTCATCAGATAATTGCCCGGCCGCCCTGTTTAGGGTGACCCGCTCCCTGCTCCCTCAGGAAGCGCAGGAGAACCCCTTGGAGGGTAGAGCCGAGGAATTTGTACAGTATCTGTATGACAAAATCACTCAGATTCGGGAACATCTGGACTCTGACTGAGTAGAGTCAATGGGGAGGATGGAGGCAGGTCTTGAGAACGTTATCTGGGAAGAGTTTGATTTGATGACTCCCGAAGATGTGGACAGGATACTGGGTAGACTGAGCGCTGCCACATGTTTATTGGACCCGTGTCCCTTCTGGTTGGTGCTGGCCTCTCGGGAGGTGACACAAGGCTGGCTCCAGGGGATTATAAATGTTTCCTTGAGTGAGGGTGTCTTTCCCGCCGCCTTGAAAGAGGTGGTGGTGAGACCTCTCCTCAAGAAGCCTTCCCTGGACCCGGCAGTATTGTCTAATTATCATCCAGTCTCCAACCTTCGCTTTATTGTAAAGGTTGTTGAGAGTGTGGTTGCGTGACAGCTCCCTCAATACCTGGAGGAATCGGCTTATCTAGATCCGTTCCAGTCTGGCTTCAGGCCTGGGTAAGCACAGAAACGGCATTGGTCGTGTTGGTTGATGATCTCTGGAGGGCCTGGGACAGGGGCTGTTCTTCTGTCCTGGTCCTATTAGACCTCTCAACGGCTTTTGATATCATCAACCATGGTATCATGCTGCACCGGTTGGAAGAGTTAGGAGTGGGAGGCACCATGTTATGGTGGTTCTCCTCCTTTCTCTCCGACTGGTCGCAGTCTGTGTTGACAGGGGGGCAGAGGTCGACCCTGAGGCCCCTTGTATGTGGGGTGCCACAAAGGTCGATGCTCTCGCCCCTTTTGTTCAACATCTATGTGAAGCCATTGGGTGAGATCATCTGTGGTTTGGGGGTGAAGTACCATCTGTACGCTAATGACACTGTGGCTGTGGTTTCCGACATTCCGGTATAGTCAGTTGGCACCATCACTGACTATTAGGGGTGAGTCGTTGGCCCCCACAGAGAGGGCTCGCAACTTGGGTGCCCTCCTGGACTCACAGGTGTCTTTAGAAGAGCACTTGATGGCTGTGGCCGGGAGGGCCTTTTATCAGGTCTGCCTGATTCGCCAGTTGTGTCCCTTTCTGGATCGGGACTCGTTAAACACGGTCACTCATGCCCTCGTCACTTCCCACCTAGACTACGTCAATGCTCTCTACATGGGGGCTCCCCTTGAGGAGCATCCGGAGACTCCAGCTGGTCCAGAATGCGGCCGTGCGGGTGGTTATGGGAGCGACGTGGCACTCCCATGTGACACCCCTCCTGCGTGAGCTGCACTGGCTCCTGGTGGTCTTCCGGGTGTGCTTCAAGGTTTTGGTTACCACCTTTAGAGCGCTCCATGGCTTAGGACCAGAGTACCTACGAGACCGCCTTCTGCCACGAGTAGCCTCTCACAGACCAGTATGATCCCAAAGAGAGGGACTTTTCAGGATGCCGTCGGCCAAACAATGTCGCTGGCGGCCCCCAGGGGCAGAGCCTTCTCTGTGGGGGCACCTACCATTTGGAACAAGCTTCCCCCGGAGATACGGAATCCCGGATCTGCGCGCTTTCCACTATGCTCTTAAAATGTTCTTTTTCCAGCAGGCTGGCCTGGCCTAACCTCTTTTAAATTGTTTTAAATTTTAAATTGGGTTTTAAAATAGGTTTTAATTTGTCTTTTGGGGCCATAATATTTAATATATTTTAAATGTTTTTAATATTTGTATTACATGTATTTTATTTTGACTGTTCACCGCCCTGAGTCCCTCGGGAGTAGGGCGGTATATAAATTTAATAAATAATAATAATAATTTACATCTCCAGCACATAGACTGTAAACTGGGATACATACAAGCTAACTTTTTGGGATCTAAGTGCCATCTATAAAACATTCTGTAAAAATTTTCTCTCAAATTTTGAGCTTGAATAAATTTTACATTTCTAACCCATATTTTTTCCCACGTTTCCATCATTATTCCATCCTTTCTAAGGTGGGTAAAATGAGGACCCGGTTTGTGGGGGCAATAAGCTGACTTTGTATAAATATACAAAAGTATGAAGGCTATTGCTTAACGCATTGTAAACCGCCCTGAGTCTCCGGAGAAGGGCTGCATATAAATATAAATAAAAATATAAAAAAATTATTGGTTCCTCAATATTTTGTGCCCATTTTATCATACAATCCTTCACTAATTCCATCTCTGAACCTATTTCTATCAATGCATTATACAACCTTTTAATATGCATTGGGCTTTGGTCCCTAATTTGTTTTATCAAGTTTTCATCATTTTGTAAAATACCAATTTTCTGATCTTCTTTCCATCTACTGTACAACTGTCCATACTGAAACCAAGTTTGTATTATCCTTTCTTGCTTTAATGCCTCTAAAGACTTTAAGTTCAATATTCCTCTTTCCATAATAAGAAGTTCTTTATAAATAATCACATCTTGTTTATGTTTTATACTTATATTTTCTATCGTATGTCTAGGTATTGCCCATATAGGTAATTTACTATTTAATTTATATTGATACTTTTTCCATACACGTAGCAATGCATTCCTCAGTATATGACTTCTAAAATTCTTATCCACCTTTTTGTCATATAATAAATATGCATGCCACCCATATAATAAGTCATATCCCTCAATATTCAATATTCTCTCTTCTGTTAAATTAATTCAATCACTGATTGCTGATAAGGCAGCTTCCTCATAATATAATCTTAAATTAGGCATTTTAAGGCCTCCTCTTTCACATAGGTCTTGCATTATTTTTTGCTTTACCCTTGGTCTCTTTCCTCCCCACACAAAGTTGCTGATACCCTTCTGCCATTCATTCAGATTTCCATCTTTTTTCAATATTGGTATCATTTGAAAGAGAAAGAGGAACTTTGGTAAAATATTCATTTTCACTGCCGCGATCCTTCCCAGTAACGATAATTGTATTTTTTTCCAATTTTCTATCTCCTTCTGTATTTTTTGCCACAATAATTCATAATTATACCTACCGTATATACTCGAATATAAGCTGAGTTTTTCAGCACGTTTTTCAGGCTGAAAAAGCCCCCCTCGGCTTATATTCGAGTCACGAAAAAACATGCCTTTTTAAAAGAAAACAAATGAGTAGACCCCTGTCTGCAAAAATAGAAAAAATAGCCCCTTTCAGCGTCAGTATAGGTTAATTACCATAAGTTGATTTGAAGAGCCTCCCGACTCTCAGCTGATTTGCTCTCAGCTGTTTTACCGGGGCTCTGTTGCTAGCTAGCTGCAAAGAGGTAAATTGCTGGAGCATTTTCCCTCCCCCTCCCAGCTATGCTAAAAAAGCAAAACTGAAACTAAAGCAGGGTCTTTGCTGCAACGTGACAAAATGAGGCAGAGAGAGATTTCTTTTTCTTTTTCTTTTGCTTGCAACATTGGAAAGGCAGATTTCTTTTTCCTCATCAAAAAAAGTAGGTGCAAACAATGGAAAATTCATGGCAAATGGCAAAAGAGGAGAGTTCAAGATTTTAAAACACAAAAGAAAAAGCTCTATTTAACTAGGGAATTGTAATAATTGAGATACTATTAATTGTATATTGTGTTGAAAGCAGAAATGGTTAAGTTGTGGTTTGGAGGAATATATGGGGGAAATTATTTGGTTTATTATTATTGGTAAATATAATTACCGATAATTGATTTGTAAGAAATTGGATTGCATGGAAATAATTTGAATATTCATGTTCATATTGATTAATATACAAAAAAGATAGTTATATAACTAATTGATTTATATTAAAATGTTGAATTTGTATTGAACAACTGTAATATTACATAATTAACCAATGTGAGGATGGATATAAAAATAGGTGACAATGGGAAGGGGTATAATATAGAATAGAAGTGAAAAATTGAGTTTGATTAAGATTAGAGATGAGGATGAAGGGTAATATTGGTTTTTTAAAAAAATAGATGAGGAATAAATACGGCAAAAAGGAAATATAGAAATTGTAAATTTAAGTGAAATGACTGAACACTGTTTAAATTTGTGAACCCGCCAAATACTCTGTTTAAAGAAAATACATTGTATGTTTGTATGTGTGTTTCTAATTATTGCTATTTATTCATATTTGTTCTCTTTTATTCTTTAAAGTTTAACAATTCATTCTTTATCATAATATCTTTATATTTGTTTACCTCCTCTTTTGCCCTAAATTTCCCATTGTTTGCAGTTTTGCACCTATCTTTTTGTGAGGAAAAAGAAAAAGACATCTCTTTCTGCCTCATTTTGTCACGTTGCAGCAAAGACCCTGCTTTACTTTCAGTTTCGCTTTTCGGCATAGCTAGGGGAAAAAAATCTGCACCTCTTTGCAGCTGCGCAAAACAGCTGAGAGCAAATCAGCTGAGAGTTGGGAGGCTGATCAAATCAACTTATGGTAATTAACCTATGCTGAAGCTGAAAGAAGGCTATTGCTTAACGCATTGTAAGCTGCTCTGAGTTTCTGGAGAAGGGTGGCATATAAACATAAACATAAACATAAACATAAACATAAACATAAACATAAACATAAACATAAACATAAACATAAACATAAACATAAACATAAACATAAACAAACAAACATAAACATAAACAAATAAATAAAATAAAGGGGCTGTTTTTTCTATTTTTGCAGGCACTGGTGTACTCATTTGTTTTCTTTTAACACTGATCAGCTGTAGGGCGGCCCTTTGAAGTCCCGTGGCAAGAATTTAAACAGTTTTTTTTCCCTCTAGCCATCAGCTGGGACTCAGAGGCAGCAATAGATTGGGAGTGGGCGGGGTAAGCCAACGGCAACCGATGATCCAACAGAGGCAGAGGGTGAGGGTGAGTGAAGGCATGGGGTGTGTGTGAGAGAGGGCTTTGGCGACCCCTGTGAAATGGCCGTTCGACCCCCAAAGGGGTCGCGACCCCCAGGTTGAGAACCGCTGTGTTAGGATGTTAAAAATAACAACCTTTCTTTAACTGACTTACTGATTGGTAGCAAAATCCTAAATGTTTTATGCAATAATATCAGCTGATACAGTTTTTATCTTTATGAAGTTCTCAAGTTGTTATGGGAATTTTGGGTACTGTAGGCTCAATATAATTGTAAACAACAGGAAGCAACAAACCATTGTCAAAATCATCAACTTCCCTTCCCTTCCCTTCCCGTCCCTCCCTCCCTCCTTCTTCCTCCTTTCCTATGGATAAACTTTTCTGTTATTTTAAAACTAAATTAACAGGTTTCTGAGTTTCTTGTTTCCTTGAAAACATTCTAAAAATATCATAGGCGAGGCAAAGCTTTTTTTAAAAAAATGAAGAAATGAATGGACAGTGTAGTAAAAGACTTAACTTACATATCATTTTGGCAGAAAATTCCAGTGGTTGTTTCTTACTGAACACAATGATCCAAGAAAAATAGAAAACGAAAACATGTCAGTGGCCTGCTCAGTGGGTTCTTTAAAAAAAATATCTTCAAGTACTTGGCAAATGTGCTTGAAGCAATATTTTTGTTTGTGAAGTTGATGAATTTTAAGTTGCAAATTTAGTATCTAAGATAATAGTGATATTACATTTCTTTTCTCAGACATAGTTATGCTTTCGTTTTTGCATTTTGTGTTTGTATTACCTTGTACAAATTACCTTGGATTTAAAAATAAGCTAGGGTAAATTTGAGTTATTGGACATCATTTTGCAGTTATGTATCCAATTAGATCTGGGATGGGCAAATTGCACCCCAAAGCTGCATTTCAAATGGTGATTAAATTCCTCTTCAACTAATCAGTTGAGAGCTCTTCCCTATTGGTGGGAAGGAAGGGAAAGGATAGACAGAGATCAGAAAATATGCATCCAAAAACCATTAGAAAATGAAAAGAGAGAATGTATTTGATCCTATCCATTGCTTAATTACGCCTAACCCAAAATTAATACCTATAGATTCCTTATATATATGTGCAGGGTTGAACAATAAATGAATAAAGAAGTTGAGAATCAATTGAATTCAAATTAACCAATTGAGTTCAGTGCAGATTCTCTCACATATTTGGTTGTATTAAAGTTTTAGATTAGTAAAATATAAAAGTCTTTTTTATGTACATAAATATTTATTTTCTTTAACAAGAAACAAAATAATAATAATTAAAACTATAAATTAAAAAAACAAAATATGAGAAAAAGGAAAGGGAAAATTCCCAGAATATACTTATAGAAAATACCTCACTTTTTAAATACAATATTAAATATTAACTACACAAGTAATATTTTTCAGTTCTTCCATTATATTGAAGATAACAGCTGTTAGGTAAGTCAGCTGAGTTGAAGGATGTAGGCTGGAAGGTTTTCAAAAGCCTGAGTGGATAGGAAGCACACTGGGAGATATAAGATGGTAGAATACCTAGTAGAATTCATGATGCTTGAAAGATAGATTGGATGAGTAAACATGCTTTTGAATATACTGTGACACCTTCTCCCACACAGGTTCTTGCCTCAATCAGTACTTGCCTGTTGATAGAACAGTTTGAAAAAAAAGACCCTTCTTAGGATGACTGTTATAGAGCTGTCTTATAATCAGCCTCTGGAAAAGGACAGAACAATAGAAAAGATTTTTAGATTTAATGGAGATTTCTTTCATTCAAATGGTTCATTGAATCCAGATTTTCTTATAATTCAATATCACTATAATTCAATATCACATTGACATAACATTTTTACATTCAATTGCTTTTCCTAAAACCATGTTAACAAATGTATGTAGCTTAAATCAAAATGAGGTAATAGTGGAGAATCCTATATAATAGAATCCTATATAATAGGTGTATGTGTTCTCCCCTCATTTAAAGTGTAGACCACATCAGAATTTGTTTCTAGCAAGCATGCATAACTGAGTTACATGGACTGCTCAGTTTTGTTCATCATCAGAATTAAAGTTTAAAACTAGTGTTTATATACGTAAGTTTGTATAACATCATTTATATTCTGAGTTTATAAAACTTATAAAATAGCTAGCGGTTTGAAAGAAAAACCGTGGAGATTTATAGAATGAACGTATGAATGTTTGTCCCCTTATCCCAATAATAAAGAGAAACCCTGGGTTGTAATCTACCTTGATTTCGGCATGCATGCTAATAATATTTATCATTTTTAGGTTCTTTATAGGAAAAAATATAATGCAGAGAAAGGAATATCAAATTATGCACAGATGAAGGATCTTCCAGATGTTAAGCATGCCATGGAAGTTAGTAAACATCAGAGTAATGTGAGTATTTTCTCAGCTTAAATAATTAGGTTCTTGTGTGTATTTTAAATGAAATATTATAGTATTTGACAGATTGATGGGTAAATAATTGTCTTTTGTGTGATTATTTATGTGCTCGCTTCGGCAGCACATATACTAAATTGTGTGATTATTTAAATTTTGATTTAGCAGTGTCTTTACATTAGTAAAACAGGTGGATGACTTAAACACAAACTAATAATTAACAACTTGTACACAGATGTGGAAGTCTGAATGAAAAATACATTCAAGATAATGTATACTTTATCTGAAATATTTACAGCCATTTGGTTTGAGTTCTTGTACCAGTTTTACACATCAGTAAAGCTACCAGATTTATAATCTGCAAAGCTATCTGAGAGAGAAAGAGAGAAAGAGAAAGGAAGGAAGGAAGGAAGGAAGGAAGGAAGGAAAGAAAAGAAAGATAGATAAGCAAGGCATCTTTTTTTAACCAGCTGTAGGCGAGTGAGAACCATAGAATTGGAACTGACTATAGAAATCCCTCTTTGTCCTAACTGTCAAACGTTTTTACTCTTAGGATGTTTTCTTACTTTTGTGTCACAATTTGTTTTGCTCTAACTTAAGAGCAGCATGTTGTATCTTATGGTCTGGCATAACAGATAGATCTTGGCTTTCTGTTCCATATCCTTTCATTGCTTTAAAAATTGCTATCATATTTTTCTTCTAGTCATCTTTTCTCAACATACTTAGTTTCTGTAATTTCTCTTCAAAATACTAATTTTCAGTCCCTTATCATTCTTATTGCTCTTTTTTGCAACTATTCTGAACCTTCTCCGAATTTCTTTTTCTTGTGAGCAAGGATTGGACATATCACTTAGGCTGAATATGGCAAATATAGATTATACTATTATTTCTATGATAATCTGAAATTATGTTTTGATAATCCAAGTGCAGAACTGGATGTTATAGCATACCAGTTGATATTTCAGTCTAAATTGAAGCTCACCTAATATAATACTATATTATATGTATATAAGTATGGTTAGAAGACATCTGAATGTCCACCTGATACAAATATCATGTACCCCATACTTTAGTGGCTTGCAAATTATCATTTAAGTGGTATAAGTTATTTTCTGAAATGTTTGGCTAAGGTTAATATTTTGTTATAACATTCTCATACTTCAACAAAGAGGCTACTGGATCAAAACTAAATCTTGTCAAGATTTAGAAGATTTATTCTTGACAAATCGATGCTGATTTCTAATAATTACCACTTTGCTTCCAATATACTTAAAAATGAATTGATTTTTGTTCTAGAATCATTCCAATATCATTTTCCAACTTTATTCATCTGATTCATCAGGTCATTAAGTTTTTTTCTTAAAGGCTTTCCAATATGAGAAGGCAAAATTATCATTTTGTTGGATATATTGCAATTCCAGTCAACATTCCAAATTCAGAGTTATATAAGACACAGTAAAATTTTAAAGATAGGAATTTTATTGATTTTTTTTAAAAAAATGGCCATATCCAAACCTGCATCACAATTTTTTTGGAAATTTAACAATGTCGGTCATTTTGTCATGTACCAGAGAAATAGTCCAAAACTATTGTATATTGGAACGTAAGCAAGTTCTTAATGAAACTTTTTAAAAATATAAATCTAGTTAATTATACTGAATTTGTTTAGTGTGAAAGACTCCTAGAATAGTTTACAGCTCAATAATAAATAAGTTAGCATTTATTCCCCAGGATTACAATCTAAAAAATAGTATGCAAGATGAAAAATAATAGGTGGGAAAACAAAAAGAAAAACTTTCAAATATCAATTTTAATTGTATGTACATTGTATAATGATAAAATAAAATTAAGATATAATGCTATATAATACAATGAATAGATTCCTTAGTCTACTGAAAACTACAGAAGAAGTTAAGGCATATTGATTCTGTGAAGATTACATTTAACACATTTAGTAAAAATGCATTAGGTTGGAAAAGTAGGATGACTTTTTTTCTTGTTCATCAGTAGAACAGGATGGCTACAGTAACAGAATGTGAATCATTTAATACAGGTAGTCTTCAACTTACGAGAGTTCACTTAATGATCTTTTGAAGTTTCAACAGCATTGAAAAAAGTGACATGACCGTTTTTCACACTTATGACTGTTGCAACATCCCCATGGTCACATTATTTACATTTGTGTGCTTGACAACTGACTCACATTTATGACTGTTGCAGTGTCCTGGGGTCATGTGACCATCTTTTGCGATCTCTGACAAGCAAACTCAGTGGGAAGCCATATTCACATAATAACCGTATTGTTAATTTAACAACTGCGGTGATTCATTTAACAAATGTGGCAAGAAAAGTTGTAAAATGGGGCAAAACTCACTTAACACATTTCTCACTTAGCAACATAAATTTTGGGCTCAGTTGTGGTAGTAAGTTGAGGACTACCCTGTATCCTGCTAAATCAATTCAGCATAAGTCAGTGCAGAACCTACATGTACTGAGATTATTGAACTATTTGTTCATTATTAAAATAAGACTGATATTTTATAATCAAATATTTGGAGTTGAAAAATCCTTTTTTCCAAAAGATGACTGTCATTTTATAAAAATATCCTTGTATTCCTGCTTTTCATTTCTGGAGTACATCATGATTTATTGTCAGATTCATGTGGAACACCACATGGTATAAAATTTTATTACAAGTAAATCCTGCATAATGCCTAAGTATTATAATTTAGTGATAACTATAACAAATCTCAAATTAGTCAAATATAGTTTTGACTGCCAGGAATAGAAGATTATTTTAATCAATGCACCATATTCACCTGAAAAACCATTTGTCAATATTAAATTAAGTTTAATATTAAGTTCCTGAGAGGCATTCTGATCGTGTTTCTTGAATATGTGAAAAACCAATATTGAACAAGAGGTTTTTAAACAGAGCAGTCTGAAGTTTGAAGAAATGAAACCAATTGCTGACAAAATTGTAGATACTTTTTAAGCAACATGACAGGCAATAGCCTAGAGTATATGGATTATATTCTAGGCTTGGGTTAAGAAATCTGCCACCCTCCAGATATCAGATTTCAAATCTAATCATGTCCTTTCAACATGACAAATAGCCAAGATGAAAAGGGTTGTAGTTCAATGAACATCTGAAGAGCAAGTCTTGCTTTAGCCACTGTCTCAAATAAGAATTACAGATGAAGAGTAGGAGATAAAACAAGGATGTGAGGATTCCAAAAGGCAGGAGAAAATAAAGGAAAAGAAAATAGAAAAGGGAAAAGAAGGTAGTCAGGCATTATCTATGTCTGGAATTCAGGAGGTGAAAAAGAGATAGAGCTGGAAGAGGAAATAGGGGTAAATTGGAGAATATGTTTACAGAAGAATATGAAGAAGTAGCACTAATACTTTAAAAAAAGCTAGAATGAAAGTTGCCTAGATTCAGAGGAACCATATTGAACAAATCTTCCCTTAGTTTAGCTGCGATCTTACTAAAAGAACCCATACAAAGAAGCTTGAGACTTAAGAATTCAACACACCCTTCCTTCTTTCTTCACTGATGTGCAACTCTAATCAAGGGAATGAAGGAGAAAGCCTGGACAGAAAAGCATTAGATAGGAGCTTTCTTTACCTATTTGAAATAATGCCTAAGAAGAAATTAGGGAAAGTGTCCAAGGAGAGTCTCTATTACCTATGTGATCAACTGATTATTGTCATTGTCTAATAATTACATAGATTTTCTTAATGATCATCTGTCCATAATCTGGTCCTTCATGTCTTCCAAAGTTGCATCCATTGCCATTATAATTTAGTGCATTCATCTTGCTGCTGGTCATCCTTTTCGTCTTTTTCCTTTCAGCTTTCCCATCATTAAAACGTTTTCCAGAGAGCTGGGCCCTCACATAATGTGTCTGAAGAAGGGTAATATGGGAATGGTCATTTATGCCCCAAAAGAAAACTCTAAATTTTATTTCTTTAATGATTCAGTTTTGAGTGTCCATATTATTCTTAGAATCTTCTCCTCAACCTCAAATTTAAAAACTCTCTTTCTATCTTGTTTCACTTTCATAGAGAGTGAAACAAGGGACTACCATTGCCTGCTTAATATGTTTCCCCAAAAATAAGACAGGGTCTTATTTTCTTTTGAACCCCGAAATAAGGGCTTGGCCTTATTATTGGGGGTCTTATTATTTTGGGGGTGCTCATGGTTGCTGCTGTGTTGCACAGCCGCTTGTCAGCTGTTCACCCAAGGCTGAAACAGAAAGAAAAAAGCTGATTGGTGGGTGGATCAGCCTCCCGAAATACCTGCAAACAGCTGTTACCAGAGGTGAATTTTAGCAACAGGCTCATTGATTGTGAACTCTGTGCCTTGCTTTTTTTTCCTGCCTCTGAAACTTCTGAAACTCTGTTTCAGACAAAACTTTTTTTTCTGCCTCTGAAAGCCTTGAAACACAGCTTCAGAAAAAAAGGCTTTTTTTCTGAAACTTCTTTCAGAGGCTTTTATTCTGAAGGACTATCTGTACTCTGTTCAAACTCCTTTCTTTGGTATTGGTATATAGATTAATATACCAGATCTTCCGATCTGTTGGTTATTGTGTCATTCTTCAGATTTGTTCGCATAGTTTGGTTAGAACCTTTAGTGATTCTTCTTTTGTTGCTTGTCATATTATTTTAGATAAAAGCTTTCAGAAGCTTTTTTTCTGAAGCTTCGTTTCTGAGGCTTTTTTCCTGAAACTTCTTTCAGAGGCTTCTTTCAGCCTCTGAAATCTCCGTTTACGAAGCTGGGCAGGGCTACATTTGGAATATAAGACTCCCCCAGATTTTCACCCTCTCTTTTGGGGAAAAAGGTATGTTTTATACTCCAAAAAATATGGTAATTGTGCCAATGGAGAGACGGCAGACTGGGGAGATTCTTGTACTATAGATGGAACGTAATAAAGTATTTAGCTTGAACTCCACACATATAGGTCTGGTTGCTTTCACTTGACAGAAAAGTATCTACGTTTTCTAGTGCTGAAATGGCAGTGATAATTCTAGAGCCTTGTTCTCACTAAAGCCTTGTCTAGTTACTAAGCTATTACAGAGGGAAGAGGCTTGAAAAAGAAGTATTTTAAAATTCTTACATGCAACACATGCACAGCATTAAGATAGCATTCTCACCTTGAAGTATGCTTAGAAACCTGAAGCTAAGCCAATTTAGCTGTTTCAGAATTATCATTAAATGATATTTGCTATCATCTCAAACAACAATGCATTCTAATGTGTTTAACACACACCATTTTCATCTTGTTTTTAAAATAGGTGTATTGTTTTATTATATACATCAACATTTATTTGTCCTACCAGTGCATAATATAATAATGTTAATAAACATTTTATGTTAATATATTATTATGTTTTTAGTAGAGCTGGTTATCACAAGGCATTCATAATATTTTATTTTACAGGTTTCATATAAAAAAGATCTCCAGGATATTCACAAATATACTGAAATTTCCAATAGACCAGATATAATGATGGCAACAAAGCTAACAAAGATAATAAGCAATGTATGACATTTCTTACAATTTTTTTTTGAAAAGACACAGTTATCACATTTGCATTTTGGTAGAGATTAACTACGGTAATTGTACTTAGTAACTGAAACTCTAGACTTGCATTCGGATTGATGATGATAATGATGTGAAAGTGGACTAATATCAGTAATGTGTTATGTTTTAGACACTCTAGGTCAGTGATGTCTAACCTTTTTGCCATCGCGTGCCAGGAGCAGGGGCAGGGAGTGCACATGCCCACACCCATAAATCTATGCATCCCACCCCTGCACATGTGACCTCCCTGCTCCTGGCACGCGATGGCCCGGTAGGCCTGTTTTTCTCTCTTACCTGGCTCCAGAGCCTTTCTAGCAGTCTGGGGAGGGCGAAAACAGCTTTCCCCACCCAGCCGGAGGTCCTCCAGAGGCCAGAAACTGCCTGTTTCTCAACTTCCGGTGGGACTGGAAGTTGGCAAACGGGCCATTTTCAGCCTCCGGAGGATCTCCGGGGGGGGGGAGACCATTTTCATCCTCCCAAGACTCCTAGAGAGGATCTGGAGGCTGGGGACAGCAAAAAATGGGCCTCCCCCCGAGGACCTCCGGAGGCAGGAAACAGCCTTTTTCTCCACTTATGGTGGGCCCAGAAGGCCTGAAAACCAACCGCGCCGGAGCTGAGCTCGCATGTCCACTGATATGGCGTGCCACCTGTGGCACATGTGCTATAGCTTTGCCATCACTGCTCTAGGTTTTTTTCCAAAATACGTTTCCTTCTTGATCGTATCTTTAAAATAGTAAACTTCTCATATTTGTATAATGTTTTGCACAGTTATATGTCTGACAATAAAACATTTATTAATACAGAACATTGAATATTTGCCCTAATTACCCTAAATATACTTGTTTAATTGACCATTTTTAAAAAATGTTAATAATTTCCTAAATTTTCTTACAGCTTCCTTCATTGATTCAATCTATCTTAGGTTTTAAGGATATATGTTTATATAAATATACAACTGATTAACATAGCATCGGACAGTCATTAATTCTGCCAGATCTTGTTTGTGTTTTTAATATTGTACTAGAATTTGTAGTGCAATTTATTAGAAATGTTTTTCTTCCACAAAAGATATTTCTTTTTATTGGTGGTGTTTCTGAACTTACCTTATTTTTGAAAGTGCCACTGGTGTTGTTTTATCTTTCCTTCATAATAGAATCTCTTTGACTATCTGCTGTTCTCATTCTGAAAAAGCTCCATAGAAGAACATCTTTCACATTGTCTATTGTTGGCTTGTTTTTGATATTAAGTTCTCCAAAGAGTCAACAGTCTAGTGTAGAGGGAATTATATAGTTAAAGGTCATTCACATCCAGTGCTAGATCTTTTCATAACTTTTCATGACAAAACAGAAGGGGTGTTCTGCATGAGGATTTCACTGTTTCATTTACTCTGAAAGAAATTTCAAAAGCAAATTCTTATTTTTATCAAATTGAGTGAGAATTGATAAAGTATTCAATAAATATTTTTTTTAGCAACGCACTAGGTTTTTTTCAATATATAAATTACATGTAAAAATAGAAGGTGACAAATGGTTAGTAGCCTACATTTGAGGAGAGGTTTGTTTTGTTGCTATTGTTAAACAAGATTTTTTTTTGTTTTTTCTTGTTTCCCTTTTATTAGTCAGATAGTGAGTAAATACTGTTTTGTCTTTTTCCCAGCCAAGTTAAATGCTGACTAGTATTAATATAACTACATTTTGTTTTGAAGGCTGAATATACAAAAGGAAAACAAGAAATGAGCAAAAAACCAATTGTACTCGGAAGACTAGACTTTGACCATGCTCAGAAAGTATCCAAGTTGTTAAGTCAGGTAAGGTTTTGATGTATTTTACATTCAGAAATATTTCTCCCAAGCATAAAATCAATGTTTCCTTTTTAAATTGTAATTTAAAAAAAAAAATGCTGGAAAAATAAGGTTTCAGTAACTTTTTAAAATTGTGTTGTGAAAAAAATACATTTAACTGACACTATTGAGGAAACAATAGCAGCAGCTCACCAACAGATAATAAATCTCAGTTATGTTACAGAAGGTGATTGGATTATAATATTTTGATGTGCTCCACATAGTAGGTAATATGTTGGGTTGTTCTTAATAGTGTTAAATTTTGTTATTGCAAATATTTTTTAAAAATTGTATTGAAACAAGGAATAATTTCAGTAGACATGAGAACACATACTGCAGCTCAATATGGCCATTAACCAGTGGTGAAATGTAAAATTTGTTACTACTGGTTCTGTGGCTTGGTGGTGGGGGTAATGTGACTGGGTAGGTGTGGCCAACTTTTTTTTTTAACTTTTAAAAGCATTTTTTCTACAACCTTAAGAGGTTGCAGGAAAAAAATGCTTTTAAAAGCCTCTGACGATCAGGCAACTCAGCTGGGATCGCCAGAGGCTTTTAAAGGCATTTTTTTCCCACAACCTCTTCGGCTGAAAATGTTGCAGAAAAAAGTCCTTTTAGAAGCCTCTGATGATCAGGCAACTCAACTGGGATCACCAGAGGCTTTTAAAGGCATTTTTTCCCTACAACCTCTTCAGCTGAAGAGGTTGCAGAAAAAATGCTTTTAAAAGCCTCTGACGATCTCAGCTGAGCCAAACGATCATCATAGGCTTTTTAAAAAAAACTTTTAAAAGCATTTTTTTGGCAGAAGAGGTTGTAGAAAAAGTAAAAAAAAAAAGCCTCTGATGATCACACGGTTCAACTGGGCATCGGGCAGAGGCAGGGATTTTTGCTACTGGTTCTCCGAACCACCTGCTGCCATCACTACTGGATCGGGCGATCCAGTCCGAACTGGAACATTTCACCCCTGCCATTAACCTAAAAAAAGAATGTCTTGACTTTGTATTATGTTATATAACACCTAATACTAAATCCGATATTAAGGATTCTTCGAATCAGAAAATTGACATAAAATAATATTTCATAGTTAAATGCAAGATGGTTTTCTGGAAAGGCAAACTAAATTCATTAAATCAAAACATTTCAGGGATATCAGGTTGCTTGTAACTGACTTAATTCTCTAGATCTCTAGAAATTTTTTTATCAGAGAGAAAGCAGTGTGTTTGGGAAGCGTTGAAATGAATATAATTAAAAGTGGCTACTATGGAATAGAGGTTTGATTGTTTAAATGTTATGCCTACTTACTATTTCTTACTTAATCTTGATCAGTAAGAAATCTAGGCCCAAATTTAGCAAAGTGGCAAACTGATTATATCCTGTAGTAGATAGAATATCTACTATATTTAGGACAGTTAGCAAGAAGTTAGCTCATTTCTCATCTTATAAATTGGCAATTAAACAAATAATAGCAGACTTTCTAGCCGGTGCTCTCCAAATATATTAACTTCAAATCCATAATTCTGGGTCAGTGTGGTTTGTGGCTCAGGAATATAAGAATAAAACCTGTAACATATCTAGAAGCCATCAGGTTTTGGAAGACAATGTTGGAGAAATTAGATTGAGGCAGAAACAGTTAGCTTTTTAGAAAAGAAAATAGTTAATTAGGAAAAAGTGAAGATCTTTTGTATGATCATATGCAAGTTAAATAATTAAAATATAATTTACTATCACATACAATAGTTGAATGCAGTTAACTTGTATTTTCCATTTCTTTTTACAACTTGAGCAATAAGGTATTATTCAGAAAATCCCATTATTACTTCACCACTTTGCTCTTTGTTAATAATGCTTTTAATATATTAATTTCCATTTTACACTAAATCCACGTGGAATTAATTGTTCTTCTGTATAATTATTACAGCTATGAGTATGTTATCCATACTGTAGTGAACTGTAAAAAACAAGACTTCAAAGTCACTGAATTGAGATATATATTCAGGGATCTCTAACAGGATTGTTTTATACATTTTTGGGTCAGTATAATAGAACTTGGGTCATACTTGACTCAGAGTATTATTACTGTCTATGTCAATGTTCCTAAGAGTAATTTGTTGAGATTATTTATAGAAAGTAGGTGATCTCAGTAGATGATTTCATATCTGATGCTTTTGGATAAATATTGATTTCAGAACATTGTATATTTATTCTACTTCTCATTGGGCTAAATCTTAGGATTTAGATTTGTTTTTATCTTCTATTATAGGCATGTATGTTACCATATAGTGATCAGGAAATTTACTTTTCTAACTTTTATGCAGCATACATTTTTATCTGTTTCTGTATGGAATCAGGAGAAGCCACTGTGACTACATTACATGATCCTTTGATATCTTGGCAGGAGCTTGATATCTTTTTAATGAAGGATTAAGTATCTTTAGTAGATATTAGGAGAAAAATATAATTTTGATCTTTATTCAAACCTACATTTGGGGATAGTTCCAATTTGAAAACTGCAGATAATTGGGGTTTTTTTGAATTCATGGGTTAATAGGGTATATAACAATGGTGGGTTGCTACTGGTTCTCCCTGGTTCTTGCGAACCAGAAGTGGAAATTTTGAGTAGTTCGCAGAACCAGTAAATACCACCTCTGCCTGGCCCTGTCCCCAATTTATTTGCTGCCTTCCGAGGCCCAGCTGATCGGCTAGAAGGAAAAAAACTGTTCAAACTCTTGCTGTGACACTACAAAGGGCCGCCCTACAGCTGATCAACAGTAAAAGGCAGTGTGGTGGTAGACCAGTGTGCTCCAAAAACAAATAGGTAGACCAGAACGCTCCAAAAACAAATGGGTAGACCGGTATGGCTCTGCAAGCAGTTAAAAGCCTGGTAGACCAGTACCTCTGCTAAATCCTAAGGAATTGTCACATGGCCATCAAATCACGCCCACAAAATAAGCCACGCCCACAGAACCGGTAGTAAAAAATTTTAGAACCCACCCCGGTATATAAATACATTTAATCAGCTTATTGCCTATCAAGTTTTTAAACAATCTGAATCACTACAATACCAGCAATATATTCAATTAAAATATAAGTTGATTTCACTTTAGCAGCTTCTGAATCTTGCAAATTATTATCAGCACTGAAATGTGTTTCTGATTCAACAACAGCTTCTTTCATAGACACCTTGGACTAACATATAAAAGTGGTTCATTGTGAATGTCTTTGTACTGAAAGTGAAAAATAATGGAGGTGCCATTTAAATATACCTATATGTTTGTTTTAGGAAGAATAATATGGCTTAAATATGTGAAAATGATTTGAATTATATATAAATTTGAAATTTATCATTATATGAAGAACTACATATTTATCATGAATGAGACTTTTAAAAAATATTATTTGTCACCTCAGATGTCCCCTTTCTTTGTACAGTAGAACAAGCTTTTTAGTGATATAATCAAAAGATTGATCAATATTATTCTGAGCGGTGAAAGTTTAACACTACTCGTTTTTCCTTTGGGTACACTTTTTTCCTTATGGTATGCTACAATAATCTAAATAAAGTAATAATAAATACCTGAATTCTTCATAAATGTATTATTTATAGTGATATATTTATTTCTTAGGTTAAATATAAAGAACAGCTTGTTAAAGAAATGAAGAATAATTGCTTCAATCCTCTGGAAAGTGCCTTTTTCAAGCAAGCTCAACTGGCTTCTGTATTGGCAAGTGATGTAAGTGGAATTTTTTTGGGGGGTGGGGACATTTCACTACATTTCTTGTAGTGAATATTGTAATTACACATTTAAATTCTCTAGAATAATTTCCTTAAATTTTAATTGGAAAAGTCTAGTCCATGTTAAAAGTTTTAATTTGCTCCTAGATGGAATGTTTTCTGATTACATTTTGGTGCTCTGCAGTAAATGAGTGCCACCTTATGGCCACTATAAATATGAAATAAATACATTCTGATTTTTTTGCAAGGAAATTGGAAATATCTTATTTGTTTTCTGCTTTTTGGTACTTTCACCAAATAATTTTTTTCCTTCTTAAAGATAAAATACAAAAAAGAAAGTCTGAACAGTCTTCATAAACCATCATCTGCATTTCCAAACCTATTACAATTAGAGCATGCATTGAATGCCAGCAAGATCCATAGTAATGTAAGTTGAACTTCTTGTAGTTATTTTGGTAAATGTCAGGATGGCTAAATTTCCAAGAAGATTATTATTTCAAGCTTATTTATTCCTCACAAGAAATACATCTGTTCTGTTCACTGGGTTTTTATTTCTATAGCTTGATGTCAGAATCAACTGTTAGGTAGACCTTGTTTTTGTGACCTCTGAGCAATACGTGGGTCTTTCTAACATTTTGTCAGTGGTGGAATATTGTAAACTAGCCTTCTTAATAAGGACATTTTCCAGAAGTGTCAGCCTTAGATGCAAGAATATTGTTAGCATGTCATTTGTAAGAATTCTGGGACTTGGAATCCATGTTTTGAGGGAGTACTCTATAGGGGGAAGGCCATTGTAAGCACTGGTTGAGAAGCTACCTTTAATGAACATCTGGTGGCATTTTCACACCACAATTTCCACTTTGATTCTCCTAAATTTAAAGCAAACTAAAGCAGTTCAAAGCAAACGTGTCTGTTGTCTTAAGAGGGGTTGACGTTTTCTTCGGAGATGCTGGACTTGAAATGCTGATTGAATACAGGAAACACGAGTCAATCAATGTTCCCACTAATTGAACAGCGTCTGGTCTTTAGATATAACTAGTATTAGAACAAGAGCAACATAGATTCCTTCATCTAACCAACCTAGACAAAATACATAAATTACCAGGTCTAATTTTTCCCTACATAATGCATACATTTGTGTGATGATCTGTAATAAATAAATACAGGTATAACTAGTAGAGAAGCTTCCTTGCCTCAAGACTGTCATTACTTTTGCATTTCAAAGCATGTTGTAAGTGCTTTTGCAATGGCTGTAACTATGATTACATGTAACTGAGGTGGCTGCAGTAAGTAGGAGACAGAGCTACATTCCATACAATTGAAGTAGATGCTAGAAATAAGATAATGAAACTTATAATGAAGGGAAGATTAAATTATTGTTTTGAATTCAGGAGAGAGGATGAGGCAAAGTTTCCCTAAGAAGAAAAACTATCTATGCAAAAGTTTTGCCATAGTAATTCTAATTCTGATAATTCAATTTCAGATAAATCAGTGCAAATTTAGTAATAAGTTCAATTCCCCAATCCAGCCAATAATGTGATATCAAACAGAAGCTAACATTAATGCAACAATTTTAGTCTAATCAATTGGAAAATCAACAGTAATATGTCCGTATATGTATTTATGTGTGCTAGGACTATACAAACTTTAAAAAGACTGTTTTTTTCATTTTAAATATCCATAATTATTGATTGAAGATAATTGCAGCAACAGTGTCATTTGTTGGAATCATTTGAAGTATTTTGAAAGTTTTGGTGATCAGATCCAGCGAAAGAGGAATGGGCAATTTACTTTCTTCCCATCTTTCTGAATAATCATAATTAAAGTACTTTTTTCACTTTTAAAACAGAGATAAAATAATATTTAATGGATTCTAATAGGTCACTGAAGACACATATTGGCTTCTCCACTTTAGAAAGCTTTAATATTTAAATATTTTGCTTATAACAGATTGGGTCTTGAAGGATTGCAAGTGATCTCCCATATTGACAAGGGCTTTTCAGGCTTCTACCTTGTCCAATAGTCAAAAGATATTTTGGGGTTGTATTATCTCAAATAGGAAAGAATGCTACAATAGCTTCTATTACAAAATCCCCGGATCGCACTGATATTCAGTATATTGTATCAGTATTCAATATCAGTAATTTAAAACCAATTTTCAATTGCACAATTCTCACAGAACTGCCTCAAAGATTCTCCCCCAATAGTTCTTATATGCATTTAAGTAATCATTGTATAAACAACTGACAGCTGCAGACTCCTTCTTTGTCAAAAAAAGAGACCTCTCTCCTTTCTAGGGAATTATATGAAATATATACATATACTCAAAAAGTCCCTACACTAATGTATACAAAGATATACCAACTCTAAATTCAAAATATACTTTGAGATTTAAAGATATATTCATTTTTTTCAGTATGAATATAAGAAACTATTTGAGAAAACTAAGGGGCTCTATCATTTTGAAATGAATACTGCTGAACAGCTGCACTACAAAGAAAATGCAGTCCTGCAAAGTCAGGTATGCCCACATACTCTATAAACTTGGAAGTGCATATGTATTTAATATAACACTTATATTGGTGAATTGTGTAAAATGAAGGGTGGAAGATATTGAATATACATAAAAGAAAGGAAATATAAGGAAACTTCTGTTGACATCACGGCAAGAATGGCTGGAAAATAGGGAGCTCCTCTGGGCTTCATGAAATGCAGCCGGCAACTGCTTGCCGAGAGACCCTATGGGATCAAACCATCCTGGAGGGGTGGTGAAGGAAGGAGATGTGCTTCATCGATCATGACGAAACCGCAATTTCCTTGTTGATCCAAAGAAAGCTTTCCTGAATGGCAGCAGGGGCAATGGCCATTTTGCTTAATCACAAGCTGGGACAACTGGGACACTAAGATTTTGTGCTGGAGCGGTCCGTGGACAGAGCAGTGAAACTGGGTGAGATAACTTCCAACTTTTACCTTAGAGATTTAACCCAAATTAAAAATTCCAAAAAACAATCTCCAAATGTTAAGAAAGCAGCGATTGGATTTATGGAGGAGGATTAAACACTAAAGACTAAGGAGAAAGATCAAAGCTTAAAGACTCAGATGCAAAAGAAATACCTAAAGGATGCTTTAAAACAGAAAGCCTGGAAAAATCGAACAACACTGAAAAGTGATTACTGGGAGAAACTGATTGTCTAAACTCTATCTTTAACCTCCCTGATTGGTTAACAATCAGCTGTTTTGACTTTTACACTCTGTTGAATGTAGAATTGGGAGCAGGGGATCCATCTACTGGAGGAAGAAGATTACTGCAACTTGGGAAACAGGTGAAAGTGGTGAAAAGGAGAGAAAGTAAACAACATCTGGAAGGCTATTTGACCTTGACTCTATCTTAGTAGGCAATTTGGACGCTTGAAAATATTTAGTGAGCTTTTTGAAGATCTTTAAGACAAACTGGTATTTGGTAAATACCAAAACTTTACTGAAACTGTTCATTGAAAAGTCGATTTGAAAGATTTGAGGAAACCTGGTGGGCCAAGCTGGATTTGGTTTACTAACATTACTTGAGAGATCATCTTATGAGGCAAAAGAAGAAAAGCGATAGAAGGGGAAAAAAAGACTTTAAAATTTGGACAATTGGGAAGGTGCAAACTGAAAATTATAAAGACTGTAAACTATCAATTTATAGCTTTTAAGGACTTAAGGGGTTTGGAGGTATAATTTTGGGATTGACTAAATTGTATTTTTTGGTAGTTTTTAGCTACTAAGACACTAGAATTTTAGTGGTATATTGAGTAATTTTTAATATACTAAACTATCAGAAAATGACACAATGGGAAAATGACACAAAGTCCCAACAAATGGGGGAAAACGATGAACAAAATAGCCAGAAGATGGATGAGAAACTAGAAGGAATGGTGGAGGAAAAGAATTTAAATAAATTACAAGAAGACAAAGATATTGAAGAGATAGTAATAATAAATAGTAAGAATCAAACAGATTTTTAAAAAAGCTTATAGTAGAAAAGAGGGAAAACAGAAAGTCCAAAAAATAATGAACAGGTCATGGACAGGTAGTCAAATAGTGCAGCAGGAGACAAGAGACAAGGCAGAAGAAATATTTACTTTGTATAAAAATGCAAGAAAGAGATATAAGATTCAAAGAGAGAAATATAAAAGAGTTATCAAAAACCAATAAATGGTGAAATTCAAAAAGACTAAGAGGATGGATAGCGATAAAATGTCTGACAATATGGTGATTGTACTAAAAACTAATAGAAAAAGATAGAAGTAGAAATTGGGGAAATAGTATACTTATTGATATAGAATGCATTAGAACCATAAGCATATTAAGATTAGAAGATGGGAGACTATGATTAGGTACATCTAAATTGTATTATTATTATTATTATTAACAGTGTGTAAAAAAATATTGAAAATTATAGTTTCTGAGGATTACAAATTCAGTGGACTTAGAGATACAATCCCAGGGCTGATCAAACTTCCTAAAAATTGGTAATATTGGTGATAATAGAAAATTGAGATATCGGAATTATATTGGAATATTGAGTAATTTTTATGAGCACAAATTGGGAATATGTATCATACATTTATTACAATTATAATATGTATGTCAATATGGAAGACAAGGATTAACATTATATATATATATATATATATATATATATATATATATATGCAAGTTTTGGTGTGTTCGGGTCTTTTCCTCGCAGAAACACAAAGCCGAAGACACCAGCCTGAAGATGACGAGCGGAACCTCATCGAAACGTCGCCAAGACACACTCAATCCCACACGGGAAAAGACCCGAATACACCAAAACTTGCATACCTCTACCCGTGAAAATCTACGAAAACACAGACACACAGACACACAGACACAGACACACACAGACACACACACACACACACACACAGAGTGTGATTCACTTTTCTATAGATAAAAGGAGATTTCCTTTTCATGTGGAAGCTTTGTTTCTAATAGGTGTATAGATAAATTAAAGGGCTATTGATTTTTAAATTGATTATGATGTCTAATGTTTTTATTAGGTTAAATATAAGGAGAAATATGAAAAATCAAAAGGCAAGTCTATGCTAGAATTTATAGACACACCAACATACCTAATTTCAAAGGAAGCTCAAAAGTTTCAAAGTGAAGTAAGTGAATGTTTTTGGAAATTATTATTACAGGTAGTTCTTGACTTACGACCACAATTGACCCCAAAATTTCAGTTGCTAAGTGAGATATTTGTTCAGTGTGTTTTGCCACATGTAATAACTTTTCTTGCCATAATAGTAAAGTGAATCACTGCAATTTTTAAGTTAGTAACACAGTTTTTAAGCGAATCTGGATTCCCTACTCACTTTGCTTGTCATAAGCTCACAAAATATGATCACATGACCCCGGGACACTACAACTGTCATAAGTATGAATCTTGATCACAGGACCACAGAGATGCTGCAATGGTCATAAGTGGGAATAACTTATGTTATAAGTAGTTATAAGTAGTTTTTTTCAGTGCCATTGTAACTTTGGGTGTCACTAAATGAATGATTGTAAGTCAAGGGTTACCTGTATACTGTAGTAACCAAAGTGTTGTGCTGAAGCAGCATTTAAATAATCAGTGCGATTTATTGTGAAACAGAGTAACTTGATAACAGTCCAATATTTGAATCCAGTCTTTGGTTTAGGTTCACTCAGTGGACGATTGGACTTGTTGAGCAGCAAATCAGCTGGATGTACTCTGTTTTCCCCAAAATAAGACATCCCCTGATAATAAGTCCAATCAGGCTTTTGAATTCATGGCAATAAGGCCAAGTGCTTATTTCAGGGTTCAAAAAAATATAAGACAGGGTCTTATGTTCGGGGAAACATGGTAGTATAAACTTCTTTTTCAAATATCTTTATATTTTTGCAATACTATGAGATACCTTTCAGAAAACAGAAGTTCAAAGTATTTTTAAACATATGGAATGAGTAAAACAATACTTTGGATCTTGTGCTTATCCCAAATTACAGTAATTATTTTAGAGCCACACTTTGGTATTTTTGCAAGTGTTTAAATTATACTTTGTAAAGTGTGTTTGAGATCATTCTATGAAATGTTCTAGCTCTAAATTAGGAATGCATACATACATATATATATATATATATATTTGATAATCAACGATGTTTTGGACACAGAAAATATATAGAAAAGAATTTGAAGAAAAAATCAGAGGGAAAGCAGCCTTGGACTTAGACAAGACTCTAGAATTCTTGCATGTGAAACACGTAACAGATTTACTAAAAGAGGTAACATTTACAAACAAGATGAATAGTCTTTTTTGTCATTATATTGTTTAAATTCTATCATGTTTGTCTTCCTTTTTCTTTCAGTTTTTTTCTTTTGTTGTAGTTATACGTAGTAGATAAGTGAAAAATAAGGTTGTTGAATTATTATATAAAAACAATAGTTGCAGGTTTTTTTACATATTAAATCTCAATTCAGATATTTCAACACATGATAATTTGTGTATGGTATACATTAGAGCCAAGCCATAGTTTGAATTTACAAATGAATAGTATGGAAACAAATGTTTATGGCAACTTGTCAAATTTTATTGTTTATATAGATTTAAATATATAAATTTACTCCAATTTCCAGCTTTTATAGGCTTACGATTGTTTACTCAATTTATCTATTTTTCCTTATCATAGTAAAATTCCATTAAGTGAGATTTATGCGATAACTGAATGGAGTTTCTGCTTAGAATTTGAAGATGCCCAAAAGATATAAGTAAAATGGTACCACTTGGTTTGACAATTAGAGAGAAAAGTATAAGTTGTCTATTTCCTCTTCTGGATAAAGTGTGACAAGACTGAAATAATTAAGGCTTGCCTTTTCTGCCAAGTTTTGTATAATATCCATCTATGTGCTCATTTCAATCACAAGAGCTCATTGTGCTACGTAACTCTGATTTATGGATAAGTGCCTTTTGTGTTGCATTTAGTGATCCTTTCTGAATAATGATAGCATTAACAGAATTTGAGTGACAGGGTCATTTACTTGTCTGTAATCCTGAAAGCCATCCAGAATAGAAGCTCTTACGATTTTATAAAATAACCGTGTAACGGTACAATAGTGTATAAGTAAAAGAATGTTTCAGGAGCAAGATAAAGATTACCTTACACTATTTGCACTTTTTTGATTTCTCAGTTCTGTTTTAACTATGATAAATATACACTCCTTAACTCACATTTTATAGATAATTTCAGCTATACCTCAAAATATTTACTATGAAAGATTTTTTTTCTTTTTAAGATTTTGCTCACTATTTAAAGCAGATTTTTTTTATTACTTCAGAAAGAGTATAAAAAAGATTTGGAAGAAGGGACAAAAGGAAAAGGACTGGCAGTACTTGAAGATACTCCAGATTTGATCAGAGTGAAAAATGCAGCTCAGATACTAAATGAGGTAGGTACAGTTGGTAAAGCTTAGTAAATGCCATGGAAAGTTTGCCCACACAAGTATCTAAGTGAAATAAATTCTTAGTTTTTTTTAGTAAATGGAAAATGTGTTTTACAGTATTTGAATAAGCTTGTATCTTTTGTTTAAATAACAGAAAGAATACCGAAAAGATCTGGAACAGGAAATAAAAGGAAGAGGAATGAAATTTATTTCAGAAACTCCCGACTTCCAAAGAGCAAAGAGAGCATCTGAAATTGTTAGTGAGGTCAGTAAAGGAGGATGCCCTTTAAATTATTATAGAAATGAAGTGCATGTATCTATTTTTTCCAAATCCAGACAGCATGCTTCAAACAGATTCTATGACACCACAAATTAATGTATCCTGTGAAGTGATTTTAGGTAAGCTGGGACTGACAAAAGGCTTGGGGGAAAATCCACCTCTGAGCATTGCAGAAAGAAACGTAGTATATTTCTGCTCTGTCTCCATAAAAAGTCAGAATGAGAAGAAGGCAAGCAGAGGAGTTGACTTGAACAAATAATTCAAATCAAATCTTTATTACAGTCAAAAATCAGCATAAAGAGGGTTGGTATATAAAACAGGAAAACACATCTAAAGGGGGAATAGGAAATGGATGTAGGGAACATAAATGCAATATGTGGGCAGATTAAATTTATCACAGTATTCTATAATAATGACTTAGTTGCTCATTAAGAGCATCTCATTATGGCACTGGTCATCATTTGATGGATTTTAAACACTGCTGTGCTGAACCTGGCAATATAAAATTTTGCTCCTATTTGTATTTAATCTGAATGTTTTTGGTGTTTTTTATTGTTTTAATATATTTTTAGTATTTTTAATTATAATATATTTTTTGAATTGCAATCTGCCTAGAGTCATTGACTGAGATGGGTGGTTGTAGAAATTGAATGAATGAATGAATGAGTAAACAAACAAATAAATAAATAAATATGTTATAGCAGCGTTGGTATTTGATAGCAGTAAGAAAGTGTAGAATTGTTTTGTGAGTCCTAGATATTTATGCAATAAGCAAAAGATGAGACCTGTATGAATGTATCTGTAATAGAGGTCCCAGAGAAGTACATAGTCTATTTTTTGTGTATCCAGAGCTACTGGGGCATTATTTCCCCAGGTAGGGGAACCTCCTGTATTGACCTTCAAGAGCAGCTTGAGAGCAGGGCATGATATCATGCTAGAATAAAGACTACTGGTTAGGAACTTCAAGATTAGTTAGTTATGCCATAGAAGAGACAACATGTTTGCTGGAGTCACTAGCAATAAAATTTGGGGGCACAGCTAGATCTAATCGTTGCTCTGTGTCTGCAACACACTGTTTAATAGGGTGTTTTGGCCTCATCATATCTTTTGATGAATAGAAGATCTGGAGACAAGCCCAAGAATTATAAGTTAATTGCCACTGTCTTTTTCCATGCAGTCTGAAAATCATTCCTCATGGATTAGTGGGACAAGGCCAATGGGAAAAAGGGAATGTCTGAGCCAATAGTTGTGTAACTATTATCCACATTTTAGCCTCCACTTTAATGAGGTCTGCCTTTATTCTCATGGTGATATTAAATTGTGGAGCCTAAGGGATGGTCTTAGAAATTTGGATTAAATCAGTTCTAATGGTGCAAAATTGGAGAACAGGCGCAGATGGATGCCATAAAGTTATTGGTTTTGCTTCAAATAATTTGAGTTCTACACGTATAAAATGTCCACCTCTTGTCTTAAATAATTTAAGGATGATGGATGAGCCCTTCATTTTCAGCAACATAGTCCCCATGAAGTTTCCTACTATTGGTAGAATGAAGGACTACTCCCACGTGTTTGAAACAGGAGACTTGTATCCTTCAGTAATAGCTCTTGAACAGTCAGAATAGATATGTATATGAGAATATTATTATATGCAATCATTTTGTATTAATTATTTATATTTAAACAAGTAAATAATACTTGAGATAATATAAAATTTCATTCAAAGTAATGAAGAGTTCCTTATAGGCTTAAAAATATTGGTAGACAAATATACCAAAATTAAGTATCTTACTAGAAATTAATACTATTATAAGTTACAAGAGGAAGGGAGGGAGGGAGGAGGAAGAGAGACAGAGATAGAGAGAGACAGAGAAGGAGGGGGGAGGGAGTGAGGGAGAGAGAGAGAGAGGAAGAAAGAGAGATAAGGAGAGAGGGAGGGGGAGGAAGAGAGAGAGAGAGAGAGGGAGAGATATGACCACACAATGACTTTTTAAATAGGCAATTCTCAAACATGTTTATTATAGACTTATATACATTTTAGAATTTCAAAACAGCCTATTTCAGAGAATAAACCCTCATTCTGCTTGTACAGGTCATAAGATTATCCATATATGTGTACTTTAAAAATTATCTTCTACCCCACCTCCCATCCCCAAAATGATGCTTGTGAGTTTACAGTATATATTCTTATATTCACAGAAAGAATATAGGAAAGATCTGGAGACCAAAATTAAAGGAAAAGGAATGAAAGTTGGCACTGATACTCCTGAAATACAGCGAGCAAAGAGAGCATCTGAAATTGCAAGCCAGGTTTGCTTAAGATATTTTCAAAGCATAATTCAATACATTATAACTTAGTGCTGTGATGGCGAACCCATGGCACGTGTGGGCATGCATATCAGTGCCAGCTGCTCTTTTGGGAACTTGGAAAAGACAGGTGGTCGGTGCGAACATGCACAATGGAACCCAGAAAAGCAGCTGGCCACCAGGCGCATGCACCTCGACCAGCTGCTCTCTTCCAGGTTCCGGTGCTCCAGCGCTCTCGAGTTTCGGCATTCTGTGCGGCAAAGGGTAACCATCACTGATTTAGTGTATGTTATTACTACATTATATTGCTATTAGTAAACTGATTGTTGCACCCCTTCATGCAGTCACTCAAGCCCTGGCAAACTCATAGCTTGACAAAATGGGTCTTCCTTGAAAATTGCCCAGAAGCAGGTGGTCCAGAATACATTAATGCAGGAAGTTATGGGCCTGCTTCATTATGCCTTGTTATGCCCATGTAACAACTCATCTTTGCAAGCTGGTTGCTAGTTTGCTTTCAAATGCAATTCAGGGTGCTAGACACCTCCTATAAAGCATATACATTTAATAAATTGTTGTTATTGTTAACATTATTTATTTACAACAATGTGAAATCACAGCACTGGTTCTTTATCTGGTGTTCACCTTCATATGCATCAAAAACTTAGGATGGCAAAGAAATCCAAGATGGAATAGGATACTGTAGACTTGCTATAATTACTATTTTAGATAGTAGCAGGATATGAAAAATATATCAGAATGTTTCCTATGGTCCTTGTTCTGAATGTATAAAACATTTTGATCTTCTAGTGCAGGGGTGTCAAACTCGATTTCATTGAGGGCTGCATCAGGGTTGTGTTTTACCTTGGGGGGCCAGAGGGGATGAGGGGATGTGTGGCCATCTTGATGTCACTCATGTTGGGGGCGCCTGTGGTGGCCTGAGTGCTCTGCCAGTGAAAATGGGCTCCTGATCTCCATTTTTGGCTGCGTTGGCCTCCTGCAACCCTTTGTCAGTGAAAATGGAACTTGTGAGGGTCACACGCAGCCTTCTCAATGTCTGTTTTCGCTGGCAGAGGCACCGTGGGCTTATCCTTTGCTGTTTCCAGGGCAGCCCCTGGGCCACATCTAAGCACCTTCAGTTTGACACCCCTGTTCTAGTATATCACTTAATAAAAGCACATAGATTAAAGAAAATTCTGTATAAAAGCTGAAGTTGTTATACCGCTAGGTCTGATTATTTCATGTTCTGTTCTTTATAGAAAGAATACAAGAAACATCTAGAAATGGAAATTAGAGGAAAGGGAATGCAAGTGGGCATGGATACGCCTGATATACAACGAGCAAAAAAAGCTTATGAACTCGCAAGCCAGGTTAGTCCAGAACAGAGCATTCAGTGGCATTCAAAATAAAGTATAATGGTCCCTTAAAATATGTTTTGACAAAATTCTTTTTTTTTTTTTTTGAGAATAGAAAACATACAAAAATAATAAAACTAAATCCTATGGAAGTTCAGCCAGGCATCAGAAATCTAGTCTGTGTTACAATAAAATCTTTGAAAGCTCATACAAGTATGAGGATAAAATGACTAAAGGTTGCATATATTTCAGAATTCTTTAATGTGCTATGTCTTGCAGAAAGAATACATGAAGGACTTGGAGACTGAAATCAAAGGGAAAGGAATGTTAATAGGCCCAGATATTCCAGACATACAGCGAGCAATGAAGGCGTCTGAAATAGTTAGTCAGGTGAGTAGAGAATGAGCAATAATTAAGAATCATTCATAGAATAGGGATATTCTCCTGGGTGTAGGGGTGCCTATTCTGATAGCAGTCTTATTTTTAAGAACTACACATATAGTTCTTTGAACTTGAGGTAACTAAACAGTCTGGAATTAATTATTCAGACTTTAATGCCCAGTTTACAATGTCCCAGTTTATTTAAACCTGACAGCAAGAATGAATTTTTCTAATGGTAATCTGGTTGATGTAAGCAAATTTAAGTCAATTTAAACTGCCAATTAATGTTGGTATATTAAATGTGTATAAATGGTGGGATATTTTTTCAGAAGAAGTATAAAGATGAAGCAGTGAAGATGCTATGTACTTATTCTGCTGTGGCAAATACTCCCGAAATTGAGAGGATTAAAAACGCACAAAGAAATATCAGTGCAGTAAGTAGCAGTAATTATAATAGACATATTTTGCAATATGTAGCATTGAATTAATTCTCTTGTGTTTCAGAACATGGTAGAAATATGCATATTATTTGTATAAATTCTCTGGTACAAAGTGCATCTTTGGAATTAATATTTTGAACTGTTTTATACTGATTCTATGAAAAAAGCCATGGGTGTGTCAATATGTGACTAAAATGTATTTAATTCAGGTAAACCTTACCTTTTTCTTATACTTTCCATCTACCAGTACTTAACAGCAAATAACTGAGATTCAGTAAGCGTAACTCACAATCAAGTTGAAATTTTTGTTGATTTCTCTCTCTCCCTCCCTCCCCCCTTTCTTCCCCATCCTCTTCTCAGCTCTTTTTTCCTATTAGTCAGCTGATTTTTGTATCTGGAAAGTCTGTATCTATACTTCTAAGAAATATTTACTATAGTTGATTTTAAGTATTTAAGGTAGAGATGATAAGATTTTGTCCAAGCAGACTACGCGTCTTAGGAATTGAGATCCTACAACATGTTAATAAAGATGCAGACTAAGAAAATCTGCCTTAAAATCATTTAAATTTGGCTAGAGAGGCAAGAACTAAAGAATGCATGAATGACATATCATAGTATTTATTTATTTAAAAAGATAATAGGGAGGGAAACAGTACTTTTAGTTACTAATTAATACTTTTTAATACTTTTAGTTACTAATAATTAGGTCCAGTAATACTTAATTTATTCATCAATGATTTGGATGAGGAGATAGATAGGGAACTCATTAAATCTGCAGATGACACCAAGCTGGCAGGAATAGGCAACACTCAAGATAGGCTTAAGATTCAGAAGTATTTTGACAGACTTGATCATTGGGCGCTATCTACAAAATGAAATTCAACAGTAAAAAAAGCAAAGTTCTATATTTAGGCAAGAAAATTTAGGCAAGAAGATGTTGAGACTCTAGAAAGAGTGCAGAGAAGAGCAGCAAAGATGATTAGGGACTGGAAACATAAAGAACAATTGCTGGAATTGGTAAGATTAGTTTAACTCACATTTATCCTATGTGTTTTGGGCTCACATGTATCCTATGAAGCATTTTAAGTAGTGCTATAGCCTAAAGGAATGTTCCTTTAATGCAAGACTTATGCATTCTAGTAGATAACAGTTGAAAAAAATGGAGTTTCTCAGCTGATTTAGTTATCTAATGAAAAACTAAAATATCTCCTAAATTTCAAATCATGGAATAGATCCTTCCTCACTCACCCAAATGTTTCCTAGAAATTGTGTATTTATTTTATTTTCTTTGTTTAATGAAGGTACTTTACAAGAAAAGATTAGGTGCTGGTATAACAGTAGCAGAGACTCCTGTGACTGAACATGTAAAGAAAAATCAGAAAAATATTAGCACAGTAAGTTTAACTGATACTATACATTGTGCTTTGCATAAATAATAAAAGTTGTAGTAGTGATGTTATTATTGTTCTATGTTGTGAAATAAAATAGTGCAATAGAATCAGAGATCCAAAATACAGATATTTTTGTTTACCCATTTTTCAAATCCTGTAATAATTTGGTGCATAGAAATGTTTCTTCTCAATACTGCTATTTTGAAATGACTTTTCTAAATTTTCTAAGTTCTTTATAAGTATGAGCAACACTACTTTCTTATAATTTTGGTCTTATTATATTCCTCCTGATTTTGAAGAACTTTTGATCATTTTACAACTTCTAATAATAATTTTCTGGTTTTTACATGTTGGCCTCTACCATGAATGATGAAATTATTAGGCACTTACCATGTTCTAAATATTTTAGAAAGAAAATTATTTTTGTATATATTTTTCTTCTAGGAACTTTTATTTTGAACAGTATAAACTTCCACTGAGTTGGGGTTACTTGAAGTTCCATTTCAATGCTTTCACCTTCAAGTAAATTAGATTTATGTTAGCAATATTTATGTATGTTCATATTTTCCTTCCCCCCTCAAATAGTGAACCAGAGAGAAAGCAATCTTTTTATCCTTTAGTATGCAATATTAATAATCTTGAAGCAAACTGATAAAAGGGAATTTAACTATCAAATGTTTAATGCAATGCACTACTTAACATGGTTCAATCACAGGCTATATGTGTTTTAATCATTAATTATCAGGTGTGCTATAAAGAACAGCTTGGTAAAGGGACTTCAGTGAGTGTCACTCCTGAAATGGAAAGAGTCAAGAAGAATCAAGAAATTATCAGCTCGGCAAGTCCTTTGTCTCTTGTTTCTTTTGGTTGTTTTGCATTAATAAATGTATCTGTTTGATCAAGAATGGATCCTACATTTTTGAAATTTTAAAATGACTACAGAAAGATATGCTCATCCATATGGCCTAATGACTGTCATTAATTAGGTGGGAACAGTAGTGCATTTTTGAAGCTTTATCTCATTTTTTGTGTAATACTACCATTAGTTTTTTGAAGTTTAAATAATCTTTCTTAATAACATCCATTAGCCATTCAAATGTTATGAACTGTAACTTACATTGATATTTGTAATTTTAATTATTTATCATTGATATTCAGGTTTTGAATAGACATATGATTGCAGTCCTGCTGACGATAATAACAATATTGTTAGTATTTTCAAAGGTTAACTGTGGTCAAAATATTTCTGTATAATGATATATTTTACAGGTCAAGTACAGCAGAGATCAGCAGCAAATGAAAGGTAGACCTAGCGTGATTCTAGACACACCCGAGTTAAGGCATGTCAAAGAAACACAAAACATCATCTCAATGGTAGGGTAGATTCTTCACATAAGTAGTATGTTCTAAGGAACAATATTGTGTTGTACTTTGAATTAACAGACAAAGCTTTGTACACAATTGAGTTCTTCTTACACCGTGGTTGATGGAGTGGAGTTGCTAACAATATAATTTCTTCCCTATAATACTAATTAAATGATTTTTCTAATAATTCACTGAGTGGCTTTTTAAACACATGTCACATGGCGCTTTTCTTTCCACATCCTGAAGCTTAACAGGAGAGGATGACACACACTGCCTTGTGCCTGTGCATGTTAGAGGTTCATGTGTGCAAGTGAAATTCTGAATGTGATTGTTAAAATTGTTTTGCAAAGTTATGTATATGGATTGTGCAGAATACATTATGATCTTGTAGAAGGGTTAAAAAAGTAGAGGTGACTCCTTTTTGTGGGTTCTATTCCTGTATATAAAACCAGTAAATAACAAAGTCATAAGAAATAAAATCTTGACTTTATAGAAATTGGGGGTTGGGTTTGGAAGACTTTGGTCATTCTGTCTTCCTCTCACACAAAAAAAGCTTTATCACTTTTTCTCCCCTATTCTGTGGCAATGTACCTATATGTGCTTCTCTTTCTCCTCACTTGGTTGTGACAAATCTTGTTGGATCACTACTGTTGTAAAATTTCGCACTGTGACTGGTCTGTGTTAGCATCCAGTGGTTCAAGTGATAGGCCTCTCTATTATTATTGGGAGGGAGGGAGACTTTGCTGCTGCAAAGAAGCCATATGAATTTTTGTGATTCACTGTTTAGGTAGGATCCAGGAAGAACAAACATAGGAATACTGAATAGATAACCTAACTCTTATAAATGTTCTTTATGTATGCACAAAATCCGTTTTATCATGTTTTTTCATCTGTAAATAAAAAATAAGGTCCAAATTGCAAGATGCTGAAACTTTTTACCGGTTTATCAACTGTGGTTCAGTCATAGATACGCATAACTGAAGATATCAAGAGCTACCTGTATACAGACCCTGTAATAACTGGGTTAACTTTGGTAATTTGCGGATTAACATGACGCGCTATTTGAAATTAAGCCAGTTTAATATCAACACTTGCATGAGAATGTAATTGGTTGTGACTAATGATGCAATTACTTAAAATATCCTTAAAGATCAGCACTGAAACTGACATATGCTATAGAGATAAAGGCATATAGTGGCAATGAAAAATTGCATGTTGATGATTAACCACTTGTGTAATATGCAACAAAATGGGATATTATCATTGCCTGATGGAATAATATCTGCCAAATGAATCAGTTATCCCTTACTTTTGTTCTCTCTGTAGTCTCCATTACTGACCTACTGGAGCCAATTTGAGGAGAATTCAGGGAAGAAAAATAAGAACATCTTTCTGCATGATAGAAATTCTGTATATTGTTGAATACAAGCCAATGGCAATGTCCAATAATTATTTACTGTTCTTAATACTTGAATCTCAGACAATGTACATATTTTTCTCCAGGTCAAATATCATGAAGATTTTGAGAAGACAAAAGGCAGAGGGTTCACTCCAGTAGTGGATGACCCTGTAACTGAACGGGTGAGAAGGAATACCCAAGTGGTTAGTGATGCTGCATACAAAGGTGTTCACCCACATATAGTTGAAATGGACAGGAGACCTGGAATAATTGTGGGTAAGTCAATTCTTAACTTTACTGAATCAGAAACTTGTGTGGCCATCTCTAATTATATATATTTTGTGATAAGATGTGGTGGAATGTAGTTTGAAGGTAGAAGGACTACATTCCTGAGGAGCAAAAGACAGAGAAGTTTAGATATTTGAGCGGGAGGAAAATTGCCAGAACAGCTCCTCCCTAGAAGTTCTCTTACTTAAATGATGTAAGTCAGAGATGGGATTCAGCCGGTTCTGTCCAGTTCGGGTGAACCAGTAGCGGCGGTTGTGGGAGGCTCCGCCCACCTGCCCGGATGTAATGCACAAGCACTGCGCATGTTCAGAAGGCTGTGCGCATGCGCAGTGGAGGTGCATGCACTCACATTTGCGAACTGGTAGGGAAGGTACGTGAATCCCACCTCTGGTGTAAGTAGCTTGCTTTAGCTTGGCAAGGTCTCTATGGGTAAGGAACAATCAAGGAAATCGCATAGAAGAATCTGTATGTCTGTCTTGGTTTTTGAGCTAGACATCAAATAATTATTAGTATGACTGAAATGCTGTTGATACTTACAGTTCCGTGCTTTTGTGTTATATCAAATTTCTTTATCATATTAGAATGATAGATCATTTGAGATTATCAGACAATAATTGTTTCCCAGAAAAAATGCTAATTGCAGTGCCCTCTAAAATAATGAGAATATTAATTAATCCAATAATGAAATACATTTTAATCTATAATTAAATTGCTTGACAAGAGCTTAATTTTTTTTGAAAAAAAGACATATTAATATAATATTATTTTACTTGGTAAGAATAATAGTTTGTCTGTATATTATGATGCAAATTTGTTTTTTTGCTTGTTACTAGTTTAAAACTGTCATCAGAGTATTTGAACAGTGTCAGATTATATTTAGCTAACACTGAATGGGCAAGTAGTAGCTGAATAAGTTAGTAGTCCAATGTTTCTATAAAATACTGGATTAAGGAAAACTGCTTTAGAGACTAGTGAATTAGATGCAAACTTTTTTCTATGTCTGTATTGTCATATTCAATGTCTCTTTATGCTTTCACTTCATGAACTTTTCATATGTAAGCAACTTACAGGTTTTATTTTGGGGGCCTTGTCTCATTTGCCAGTGAAAATCATTTTGACATAGTTTTTTTGGTGAAACATTAAAAACCATTTGTAACAAACTCTTATAAAACAGCAAATTAAATTGATACATTTATAGATAAATGTGAAATAATGGTTTGCAACATGTATTTTATGACTGGGGTACCATCATGGAGACAACACTGTCCTCAGATATCCTTGTCAATTGGCATTTAAGAACAGGTAAGTTTGGGGCTCACAAACTATTACTGCAACTTGGCGGTCATCAGAGATGGCTTCAAATTATCATAGCAGTCATTAGAATAATGTTTCATTGGATACCAATGACAAGGTAAGAAAATGAAGACCTGGGTGGAATTATGGCCCAGCACTGTTTTGCATTGTTTCTGAATTCAGATTGTGGAACATAAACAATGCTTTTATAAGAATTTGAAAGTTTCATAGTAATTTTTTCCAGACAATATGAATTCTCAATAGAAGCAGAAATGTATCATTTGCATATGGTATAATTTGTTTAGATATAGTACAAGATATATATTTAGTTTATAAATTTAGATACACTTTTATGTTTTTATGAATTGTACCAATTGTACCAAGGAAGGAGACAAACATGGCTAAAATTCTGAATTATTACAGGGAGCAAATTATTACAGGGAGCAAATTATTTTGAAAAAGATGGTTGCTAATGAAACAGCTTCTAGATCAGACATGTCAAATTCAAGGCCTGGAGGAACTACTAATTGAGTAGTTACCTGCCTGCTTCTTCAGGTATCTTGTCAGTGGCAACAGTGCCCACTGCCTGAGAGTGAATGACTGGCGAAGGAAGGAAAGAGAGGAAAAGAAAGAGAAAGGACGGAAGGCGCTCCGGTAATGTGTGTAGTGAGCTGAAGCAGTGGTACCATCACACAGGTCTGGGGGAAAGTGAGCTGGAGCTGCAGTGTTGGTGGAGCTCTGGGAGGCCCTGGGATCAGCGCATGCGGCTCCAGGTGATAGACGCTTCCAGCATCCTTGGCTATTGGCTGGCAGCATCAAACAGCCTTGAGGAAAGGAGTCAACTGGAGCTACAGACAGTGGCGGGATTCAAGTAATTTAATAACCGGTTCTCTGCCCTAATGATTTCTTCCAACAACCAGTTTGCCAAACTGCTCAAAAAGTTAACAACTGGTTCTCCTGAAGTGGTGCAAACTGGCTGAATCCCACCACTGGCTACGGGGCTGCCAGAGCTCAGCGGAGACCCCAGAATCAGTGCAAACAGCTCCAGCTGATGAGTGCTGCGTGCAAGGGCCAGGAGGGCAGCATCAACCGCGTGGGTGGAACAGCGGCTGATGCGGGAGCTCTGCCTGAGCTCCAGAGAGTGACATGCCCAGAACAGAGAAAAAGATGAGGAAGCAGGGAGAGAGGAGAGGAGATAAAAGTAGGAGCTTTTAGCCAGAAAAGGAGAGGAGTAGAGGAACAGAAGGTGATAGGGAGGAGAGGAGAAGCTTCTGTGGGGCAAGCCTGAAGAAGAGAAGAGTGAGTGAAAGTGAGGCAAAGGAGCAGAGCTGTGGAAGGAAACCCCAGCAGGCAGTGCAAGAGAGAGAGAGAGAAAAAAGAGAGAGCGAGAGAGAGACAGAGGAAGAAGGGCCGACCAGCCACCTGAATACCATCCTATCACGTGACCCGCCTTTTGGGAGAAACTGACCACCACCTCATCATATGACCCACAGCCCCTTATGCCCCAGAAGATCTCACAGCATCCAACTGCGACTTAATGATAATGCACTCCTGAACTAATATGATACATAGTCTTACATGCAGCTGGCCCTTTGAGAGCAATGCTAATGTGGCCCTTAATGAAATTGAGTTTGACACCCGTGTTCTAGATTGAACTATTTTGACTACAAACAAAATATGAATCTACTCCTATAGCTGGAATAATGTAAACAAAGCAATGTTTCATACAAACAATTAGATAAAATCACTATAAACAGGAAATTTGATACTGAAGATTGTTTCCCAGCTTTATTTGAAAATAACTTCACAGACTCAGACTGTGTTGACTCCTATAATAATGTCTTTTGATAATTAGAAAGAGTATGTTTCAGCTACAGCAGGATAGCCACTGTCTTTCTAATAATAGAGCAGCTGAATTTTCTCCTTGACTTTTTTTACCTACTGTCCTGTTGTTTCTTTTTGGGGGAAAGATCTCAAAGTTTGGCGCACAGATCCTGGCTCCATCTTCGACCTTGATCCTTTGGAAGATAATATTCAGTCTAAGAGTCTACATGTGCTTTTGGGTATTGTTTGTTTATGGTTTTCTGCATTGGTTTGTTATAGTCCTGGAAGTAAAACGGACCTAGTAAATTGCACTTGTGTGAAAATAACAGCATACTATTATTTTGTTTACTAGGGCTGCATGAATATAAATATGATTATTGCATTTGAAATTTCACAGTGAAAACTAATTCACTTTCATTTAGAGACTGATTGGAGATGATGTCAGATATAGACCAACTCATTAGGTTGGTACCAGGTTGTAAAAAATATGGCCTGTTGGAATTTAATCAGCTGCCCAGCTTCTGTAGGAATATGAAACTATTTCATATTCCTACTGATTCCAGAAAGGCTTTTGTGCCATTGTTCCATATCACTCTGCTTGATTCACGAAGTTTTATTGGGATTCACATGGGAAATGTTTTCTATTTTCATGTTTCCTGTGGCTATTTTCATCTTTTTTCTGCTCAGAGAAAAGCCATATGAGAGAAAAAGGAGAGCCAAGGTATTTTTTACTAATAGCACTAAGTGACAAAGTTTCACTTTAATGTTTAAGTATCTGTGTTCAAATAGTGTATTTTGTTCCTAAGTGAATGGAAGCTAACAAACCTCTAGTTCAGAGATGTCACACATGAGGCCACAGGTCCGTCCTGGAAAATATAAGGGGCTGGCCCGTTTTGCTTCGGCCCGGTCTACCTAACGCGAAGAGGAAACATGCCAGCAGTTTGGGGAGTAGTGTCAAGCTGGTCACGCCAACCCAGTTGACCACGCCCACCCACTCAGACACACCCAGCGAGTGGTGTCAAGCTGGTCATGCCCATCTAGTTGGCTACATCCACCCAGTCGGCCATGCCCTCCCAGCCCAGTGAGGTCAACCATAGCCCTGATGCAGCCCTCAATGAAATTGAGTTTGACACCCCTACTCTAGTGCTACAGAGTTAAACCCAACTTTCTTTCCGTAAGTTTGAATTCATACTTACATGTACCAGCAGTTGTTTATAGTGTGAAAGTAAGTGAATATGGAATACTATATACTGTAAAATTATATAAAAGCCCTACTAAGCAGGTATATACAAAAGTATGAACGCTATTGCTTAACGCATTGTAAGCCGCCCTGAGTCTCCGGAGAAGGGCGGCATATAAATTGAACCAATAAATAAATAAATAAATATTAATAAGGCCACAAAAGATGAATTGTTAGACCTAAATCAGCCTTCAAAAGATAATTCCACAGGCGAACAAAAGGAACAGCATCTCTATTTGTATAGCTTCACCTTACTTGATTTAAATGAGCTATAAAACCTTGGCTTTTTTCCTTTGGCCTAGGATAGCATGTGGTTGATTCGCTTTAAGTTAGGCGATGGAGGTTTCTTTCTTTCTTCTTTTTAAAATTGCTCTTCCTGATGACTGCTGTCCCTTATAAACAACTGCAAAAGGCCTCAATACCCATTTTTCTACTTAAAGCATTATTGTGTTTGTACGTGTCTGTGTGAGAGAGAAAATATAGTTGCTTTGTACATAATGGTGCTTGATTGTGTTTATTTATATTTTAGTATTTTTAAAATAAAAGGTCCCGTTTAATTTTTTTTTTTACAATACTATTTATTACAGTATTGTATTTTCCTTATAGAAAAAGCAAGACGTAGCCAATACCATTTGCATTCTACCAGTACTTCTGGCGTTGGAGATGACAAATCAGATGATTCTATATTTTCTTACTCCAGTGAGGCAACAAGACTATCTAATGAAGGAGGAGGTATATGGAAGTATCCACCCTTAACTGTCACTGTGTGCTCATTCTTTGCACATCTTAAGAATTAACTCAGCAATCTTCACTTACCCAATGAACTGACAATTGCATTAGATAAAGTCTTTTTTGTTAATCTTAGACCTGGTGTCTTTACAAGACTTCTTAAATCTTGGTGGCTTTCAAGTACAGTTATAGATTGTTCACTACTGATTTGAGTTCTCTACCTTATGTTATTTAACTGCCTTTATCAATAAGCAGAATTATCGATTGAATTTGAAATCGTTCACAGAATAATGGAGTTTGCCATTGGTATTTTTACCATTACCAAGTTTACCAAGTTAATTTATGATACAAACACACTTACTTGAACACACCTGAACATTTCTGCATACTTTCAAGCAAACTTTTACAGCCGTAAAATCTAGAAATGAACCCTAAAAACGAAACAGATAAGACCCTAAGTACATTCTGCAGCTACTACAGTATTCTATGTCTATTTGTAACTTTCAGATAAAACATTAGCAAATGTCTACATATGCAGGTAGTCCTTGACTTATGACAGCAATTTCCATTCTTAAGCAAGGTGGTTTTTAAGTGAGTCATGCCTGAATTTATGGCCTTTTTTGCCATGGCTGTTAAGCAAATCATTGTAGTTATTCAGGGAATCACACAGTTATTAAGTGAATTGTCGGAGGTTGATTGGAAGATCACAAAGGGCAATCACAGGTTTACCCTATGGTAAGCTGGGTGGCCAATAAATTTTATAAATAATAAATTTTTAAAAAATATTTAGATAAATCAAAGCTCAGCAAAATCCTCCGAAAGTGACAGAGATTTTGCTTTTTAAATGTGATCCTTTGCATCAACAGATTACAAGAGCATATCCAGAAAGGATGCAGAGCAAAATTCAACAAAGCAACCAAAATAACCAAGTAGCCTTTGCATTTAACTATTTAATCAATATTTCTATAGAAAGAACAATATTGCATGCAAACACACATTTCTGTTACTTGTCTGGAGTGTACAGCACACAGCACAACTTACATGCAACATACATAATAGCAATAGCAATACACTTAGACTTATATACTGCTTCACAGTGCTTTACAGCCCTCTCTAGGTGGTTTACAGAGTCAGCACATTGCCCCCAACAATCTGGGCCCTCATTTTACTGACCTTGGAAGGATGGAAGGCTGAGTCAACTTTGAGCCGGTGAGAATCGAACTGCCAAACTGCTGGCAGCCAGCAGTCAACAGAAGTAGTCTGCAGTACTACATTCTAAGATTTTTTTTAAAAAAAGCAATAACAAAGTGGAAGCAGTCTTTGTATTTTATTGCCAATCTCTTCTCCTTTCCCATATCATCCCATCTAGTCTAAGCTAGCAGTAGCCAGTTCCTATACTGGCTTGACTGGGAAAAATAAAAACAACAACAACAAGCCAACACAAACCACTAAAAACCAAACCAAAAAATGCTGCACTTGAAACAGTCAACAACAACTGAAGTAACTACTGGTAAGACTGGTAAGGACCTTTGAATAAGGCCCTACTTTATCCAGATCTCCAGGATAGGGATGCTTCAAAATCACAACAATTTTAGATTAAAATACTTTGCATATTCTTCCTCACAGTATTTTGGTTGGACTGCACTCATCATGATGAATGGATGCAATCATTATGGTTGAAATGATGTTATTGTACTATTGTCTTAGAATGATAGAGCTCCTAGATTTTTATTTTTACATTTCTGTGTCACCGAAGAACCATTATTCTCAGGGCTCTCCCCAGTCAGACTTTTGAACATTCCCCCAAAATCTCTCCCATAGGCAAAGCTGCTCCCTCAGGCCTGACTTTAATTTTTACTGTAGCCTTATGCACAAAAATGTTGTAAAATGTCTGTTTTGAAAGAAGCCTATTGCATAAGTGAAGCGAATTTTTCAGACAGGAAGTTACAGTATGAACTCAGAATAGGGCATGTCAAATTCTAAATGCTTCTCCTTGAAACCTGAAATATTATTTAATTAAATTTTTCTCCTGCCTTTCCTTCAGGAGGTAATGGTATTAGCTATAGCCCTTCCTCTCTCTTTTCTCTCTGGATAACCTTATAAAGTAGGTTAAAGTAAAGTATAGTATAGAGTGACCCTTGGTCACTCATTGAAATTCTTTGATGGAGGATCAGAAGCTGTTTTACTTTCAAGTATATTTCAAGTGTGGCATTTTAACCATTACATCACACTAGATCTCTGAGTCTGGCCCAGATGCATCACATGGTTCCTCCCAAGATAGATAGTCCTCAACTTAGAACTGTAACGGACCCTGCACATTATGGTCATAAGTACTGATGTTCGTAAAATGGGTTGGTCATGTGACTGCCACCTTTTTTTGTGGTAGTCATTAAGTGGATCACCATGCTTGTTAAGTGAGTCTGTGGTCATTAAGAAAACAACACAGTTGTTAAGTGAATCAATGGTTTGCTATGGCAGCATTTTGCTGAAAACCTGAATGGATTCATTGGCTAAAGAAGGGGAAGGGAAAAGCATTCCAGCATGGAGTCAATCTGTGAGAGGAAATTAAAGAAACCAGACTACTGATGCATTTATCTGATCATCTGTTTTATGATGGTTATATGACCATGGGACTGTGCAAATTACCATAAATGTTAACCCTTGAACTTTGTTCATATGACTATGGGGTGGGGAACTTGACTGTCAGAACTTTGAATCTAGGTCATAAGTAGCCCCAAATTTCGCTAAGCGACCAGTCATAAATCAAGGATTATCCACGTGCTTCTTTATGCTGTTAACCACAGGTCTAGTCTCTCCATTTCTGCACCAAAGAGGCAACTGAGACATTTCAACCCATTAACCAATATGATAAAAATAAAAGATTGGTAATAGTAAAGTCATCTTCAAGTTGACGTGTCTTGACATCGAAGTGGCTGCTCTTGCTTTCTTCTGTTATGTTCTTTTGGGTTTCTGAAATTTTTCTGGTTTTCCATCCAGGTGGTAACTAGATTTGGCCCTGCTTATCTTCCTAGGTGTTACCACCTCTTTATCAGCTGATTATTACCCCAAACTTACATTGAAAAGTGGAATAAAAATTCTCAGATCTTACGAGGCTATATATTTACATATTTTGGTCTGATAGTTTAACTTTCTCTTTTCTGTTAATGTGTTTATGGGATTAGTGATATGTATGAACAGAAAAGTGTCCCAGCTCAGTGAATCAAGCCTGCCAGTGTTCAAAATGAAGCCATATTTCCATAAATGAATATACATGGGGCACTAATAAGTATGCATATTGTTGTTTGTCTGAGCTTTAAAGTGGGTTTTGCATTACCTTTAAATATGTCTATGAAATATTCATTACAATGTTCTGTTCTGCTTGATTGTATTTCCAGATCATTTAAATGATGCTTTGCCATCTCCATTTTCAGTTTTAGAACGGAATAACTTTAATACTCCTAATAGTAGCAGACAGCTGGGGTTTTTTTTTGGCTTTTTTTTGGTAATGTATATCTTTTATGTTTGGGTTTCTGAGTCTTTTTCTTTGTAAAAAAAAATACCAAGTGTTAAAATAAACGTGTTAGGCTGAAAAGAACTTTTCTTGCTTAGTACATTTCCTTTTATACTGCAGTTGGCAAGAACAGTCAAATCACTGTAGTTCCAAAGTATGATATCTGAGAAAAGCATTCTTACATGTTAGATTAATTTATCATATTTCTAACACAAATTCCTCAATTTTTCAAATGTATAGTCCAAGCATACTTATTATTTCCATTCAGAATTGAATTTTATAAAGCATGTATGTTGTAAATAAAAGGCACACAGAAGGCAAGGTTTTTGAGAAGCATTTCTTATTACAAATTAATATAAAAAAGCTGAAGATGAGAAGAACTGAACTGGAGGAAAAAAAACTGTGCTTATCTGAAATATTTTATCCCATGTTTTGGCTACCTAGCAGGTAATATGGTTAACAGTAAAACAGTATTCATCCCAAAGATACTGTCTGAATCAATCAGTCAGTCAGTCAGTCAGTCAATCATCCTTGGTAAAAAATAAATAAAACTACTTTGAAACAAAATCTAGTAACAAGGATAGCAAAAGTCGGTCTGAGAACTTAGAAGTCACATGAATTTGATTGCACAAAATTGGAGTAGCTCAAAGGTTTGCTTCTGTGTCGACACTAATTGCTCTTCAAAGAATGGAGTAGTGGTGAATTTTGATGGGTGGGGGGTTGTAACTTTTCTGACTGTTCATCTGGATTCATGCAGAATCTGGATGTGCCAAATTATTTTGAGCTTTAGGGTCCATAATTGCATTTGGAATTAAACCGATAATTTGAGAATTTATCTATTATTATGTGGGGGCAAAAGTAAATCTCTAGCTCTGCTTCAACTGCATCTACCTCCATCTAGTAGAAGGGGGCATAGATGTGGTAATCAATGAATTGATCCAAAAAGTACTTTTAAATTGTCTTTGTATACTCAGAAATATTAAATTGTTATGCCTGAAGAGATCCTCTTAATGATTAAGGGAAACGTTGCACTATAATATCTTTCAGTCCGTAGCAATGTATATTGATTATGTGCCATAAAGTCAATGTTGAATCTTAGTGGCCACGTAATTTTCTGCAGGACAATTTGTCCTAAACTAATTTTTCAGATCTTCCCGTTGTGGAGTCATTGCTACTATAACCTTGCTGCTGATTTCCTTTTCATCTCTTTCCTTCTGCCTTTGCCAGGATTAGTGTCTGTTATAGAAAGCCAGATCTTTGCATAATGTGTCTGAAGTAGGACAATTTGAGTCTGGTCATTTGTACTTCGTGTGAGAACTCAAGGTTGATTGGTCATTGATCCATTTGCTTGTTTTCTTGACTATCCATGTTATGCACAGGAATCTTCTCCAACACCAAGGTTCAAAAACATCAATACTCTTCCTCTCCTGCTTCTTCAAATTCCAACTTCACTTCCTTATAACCTCACAGAAACTACATAACTTGCATGATTCTGATCATCGTGGATTTAAATACAACATTACATTTGAATATCTTTTCGAAGACTCTCATGGTTGCTGTACCATGTTGTAATTTTTTATTTATTTCTTTATATGTATATATAACAAGACCAATTCTACACACACTACCATACTGATATGTATAGGTGTGTGATAAATAGTGATACCAAAAATTGAGTAAGGACACAAAATAATTTTTTAATCTGCTTCTAGCTTTACATTAAAAATGAGTACTGGGTCTCTTAAAGGAAATTTAAATTTTTATATACACTTGATTCTAACTTCAGAAGAAAGTAAAGGTAAATTTTAATTCTTTTCCATTTCAGGAAATATGTCACTGCCAAGCAAATGTGTTTCATTATTTAAAATATTATTGTTTATATGCCATCATGAACACTTAGTGACCTCATTGATAAGAACTTCTCCATTAGCATCTTCCAGTGGTGCACCCTTCACTGATATGAGTCCATCCATTGCTTTTTGCATTTTGCTTCCTAAGTGGCTCAGTGGCTAAGATGCTGAGCTTGTCAGTCAGAGAGGTCGGCGGTTTGAATCCCTCGTATAGGTCTCCTGCGTGAACAGAGGGTTGGACTAGATGACCTCCAAGGTACCTTCCAACTCTGTTACTGTTACTTCCAGTACCATGGATTTATTAAAGGAGATTATATTTGCATAATGTGTCAAAAAAGGTTATGTTTCAGTTTCTTATTTTACACTTCTTTCTCTGGTTCTGAAGTGTGATGACATAGCAGGACATACAGACCAGTGCCTGGATGATAATCTATATATAGCCCCTTAATTACCATGATAGAAGACTGGTGGGATGCTAATGAAGTAAATAATTAAAAATGTTATTTTCTTTCTTGCTCCCCATGCTTATAAAGATAAATTCAGGCACTATTTTCATTTCATGGCATCTGGAAGGAAGAAAATAACATAGGGTTTCTTAATTTACCTAATTGGCAACCTGTCACTAACTGTTTAAAATTAATGATTTAGACCAGTGTTTCTCAACCCCAACAACTTTAAGACATGTGGACTTCCACTCTTAGAATTCCCCAGCCAGATGCTTGAGGAATTCTGGGAATTGAAGATTACTCACTTTAAAGTTGTCAATGTTGAGAAATAATGATTAGATAATATACAGACTATGGATGTGGGACTAAAAGTAATAGTGGCTCCACAGCTTTGTACAAGCAATATGTATAATATGATAGAGCAGTTAAGCTTATTACTTAACTCATCATCTCATATCATCTAATCCCAGAAAAATATTATTTATGCTTAGTCTCCATTATGCACCCAACCATTCTTTAAAAAAGCATTTGAGCAATTCTCTTTTTTGTTTTAGATTCTTTTTCTTTTGCCCCTCAGGCTTCTAGTTAATAAATAGGTTATTTGTTTTAAAATTTTTGTTGGAAGTGTGATTTTTTTTCAATTTTATTTTTATTTTATTTATTCTATTTTAGTTTAAAATAAAATTTCAATTTTATTGGCGCCCCAAAGTGAGGAGGAGTAATATGTTCCCACTGTTGGAAGTGGACAGCGCTGAAGTAATCTACTTGCGTATGAATAATGTGCAATATGAATGACTTACCAATGTAATTGAGCTCAGAATTACAATAATAAATTGTGGTGATTGTTAAGTGGCTTACCATGTGACTGTTTCCAATTTTGGTATCTTTTTTGAAATTCCTGAATATTACTTTAAATCATGTGCCATTGTATGCTATTTCTTTTATCAGCTGTAAAAACAGAGTATAGTTATATAATCCTGAAAATTTGTTCTGCTCTTGCACTATTCCTTGAATCTAGATTTGTGCCTGTCTGTCTATGCATGCAAGCATGGATAATATGGTTTCCAAAGCATCTGTTTTTATTATTTAAGATAAATATTTATAACATAAAAGTTTCAGCAACTTATTTCAGTTCCTATTAACAAGGCAGTTCCTGTGATCTTTTAATCAGGAGAGCAAATTGCCATACAATTATCTTGGCATGAAGTAGTAATATAGTTTTATTTATTTCCCATTCAGCCCCTGTGCTTCCTGGGGCCTACCAACAAAATCAGCCCCAAGGATATGGATACATGCACCAGACTAGTATGTCATCTATGAGATCAATGCATTCACAGCCACATTCAGCTAGCTTGGTAAGTATTAAATCAAAATATATTTAAAGATACTTTTGCTATATTTGATACTTTAAAAAGTTGCCAGGATGCAAATTTCAAATTAAGTATGAAGAGATACTACAAACTAATGTGTTTTCTTATTACATGGGTGTCTGCAAGAATGAAATAAAAAAGTCAAGATGGCCATTTGATCACATGATTGTGCCTACCACCTTGATATTTTTTAACTACAATTATGGAATCCCTGTATGATTACAGATTTCTTTTTTGAAATATATTTTACACAAAGAGAATGTTTGCAGATTTAATCAGCCAACAATTGTAGTCACATAAAAATTTTAGATGGATGGTTTGTAGATAGTTGGATATCTATCTTATTGAAATTGTCACATTAACTGGTCTAGTAACTGCCTTCCAATGGAATTTGTTTAATGGACTTCCCTCTATTTTCTTTTAACAGAGAACTTATAGAGCTATGTATGACTATAGTGCCCAAGATGAAGATGAAGTTTCCTTCAGAGATGGTGACTACATCATCAATGTACAACCAATTGATGATGGTTGGATGTATGGTACAGTTCAGAGAACTGGGAAAACTGGAATGCTTCCAGCAAATTACATTGAGTTTGTTAATTAGTTCAGCATTAATTCTTATGAGCATTTTGATTTACTTATAATCTTTTTAAACAAAGTATTTTTAAAACCACAACTTTATGATTTCCCTGTTAATGTAACAAACTGTGATCATACGCTAAAGTCAACATATAGTCCAATAGGGAATCTAGGAATACTGAGCTTTGAAAGCATGATTCTTAAAATGATTTATAAAAACACACTGATGGTGGAAACTTGATTAATTTTGGTTAGCTCCCAAATAGAATCCTGCCTTTACAGTAGGTTGTGTTTTTCATTTGAATTATAAGTATAAAACAACTGATATTTTTTTATTGTGCGACTTTGAAATTGTAAGAGGTATAGCTTGCTGTTGAGGTTTGAGTTATTAAAAAAACATGTGCATCGAATCAATGTTTTTGTTGTAATGAATGACATGATAAAAAGTTGCTTACTATTGCTTTGCATACCATGTCCTTAATGATGAAAGTTTCCTATTACCTATAGTTGTCTAATCTATTGTCTTTACTCTAAAGTTCTCGTTTGTTCTTTCTGCTTATATTAGACTTCCCAAAGCACTAGCTGTCATGACTGCTGAATCATTAACTGTATGAGTCTTTGGGGGCAGTTAGTGACAAATTGACAATGCTCTTGTTAAATTCTGTGTTTTCTGTTGTGTTAATACCATATAGTTTTAATATAGAAATCATTATCATTTAAAACATCTTTCAAATTATACCAATATCTAACATTTCCTTTTATCACAATGGGAGTTTTCAGGGGAAGCGACTACAGGTAGTCCTCAACTTATGACTGTTCATTTAATGATAGTTCATAGTTAATGATGGTCTCAGAAAAAGTGACTTACAATTCCTCCTTGAAATTATGACCATTGTACACTCAGTCACATGATGGCAATTTAGATGCTTGGCAACTGACAATGGCTCTCATTTATGACAGTTGCAGTATCTTGCAGTCATGTGATTGCAATTTGTGACATTCCTAGCTGGCTTCTAACAAGCAAAGTGGGAAAGCTGGATTGGTCCAAGTCACACAATGACTCATTTAATGTCCATATTGTTAGCAACAAAAATTCTGGTTGCAATTGTGATCACAAGTCGAGGACAACCTGTATATATTTATTTGTAACAGTATAATGGATTGGTGATAGATTTTAGTTACAACATGAATGTAAGCTTAGATTTGAATAGAATGAATCAGCAGGATTCTTCCCACCAACTTAATCTGAAATAAGGTAGATTTTCAGTAGACTTCCGTTCTTCCTTGTCAATATAACTTGCCAGTATCTTCAGTAATTGAATTATGACATCAGAAATGTTCCCTTTGCAGAAAGATTTTTAAGTTTTAAAATACTATTTTCAAAAAACTCTTAAGGATTTAGAGGTTGATATCTGCTTAAATACACTGTTTAATATAAACATAACAACAAAATACTTTGTAGATATATCTAAAAGTTGTTTGGAGTTCATGAGATCCAATGGAGCTAGCTAGTAAAAAAATTGGCAGACTGTTCTAAATGTAATTGTGGGAGTGGTCTAGGTCAAGTCCTAAAAGGTCATAAACAATCAAGGCAAAGTGTATTGTATAAGGCAGCATTTTAAGTTCCCCACACTGCCTACAGATTTCTTACTGTTTTCATAGGCCTGTGCTAACTTGGTTAAACCCAAACTAACCAAGTTTTTCTTAGTTTCACTTTGACTATTGGAGTCGATGTGATCATCTAAAAATGAAGTATTAGAAGTTCATGCATAACTGAAGAGCTATAGCTAAGGCTGTAGCAAAGAGCACAGTCCTATTCTTTCATTTTCCCTTTCATTAATCACAAAGGAATGACAATATGATGTATCCATTTCTGATTGGTATAGGTGTGGTTTTCATCAAATGAATGAAGTTTTATTTGCTTTGGAGGTTTCTCCAAAGCCTGGGACCACATGGCATATAATGTGAAAAAAGCTCCTACTGTTTGAATAATTTTAAAACTCAAATCATATTTTCCCCCTAAATTCAATCTGAGATGAGCCATTCTCACCCATTCTCTGCATAGCCACAACCTATGTTTTAAGGTTAAAGCAAAGTATAAGTGAAGCTCTTTATATAACACTCTACATGATAGATAAGAGACTGGCAGCATTCAGTATCCTATTTGTAGCTTCCAAAAAAAGAATAGATGGGATAAACTTTAAAAAACAACCTGAGTACAGATAGTCCTCGAGTTATGAATGTAGTGGAGCATGCCAATTACATTCATAATCTGAGAATTCGTAGGAGTGAATCGCATAACTTGATCACAATCACTTTTTGCTTTCATCCATGCATTCACTATTGAATGCGCAGGTCATTAAGTGCACATGAGGTATCTCAGAGGGGAAGGCCTTGGGGGCCTTATGATGGAACAGACCACCTACTTCAGACCACCCAAGCTTCCCACTGAGATACGTCATCCTCCCTCCACTGGGGTCCCCACAATTGCTCTCCCCCATCCTGCCACAGTGGGTCACTTACCTTGTGAAGATCTATCTTGTCTCCAACCTCTCTGCTGCGGTTTCTTTGCCTGCTTGCAGTCTTGGCGCGAAAAGCATTTGCAAGCTGATGAGACTTTGGAGCAGTGAAACAGCATTGCTTGAAGTCTCCCATCAGCTTGCAAACGCTTTTTGTGCCATTCCAGTCTCAGTGTGAAGAGCACTTGCAAGCTGATGGGAGGTTTGAAGAAATGCGATTTCACCGCTCCAAAGTCTCCTTGTTGGCTTGCAAGTGTTCTTCACACCGAGACTGGAATGTCTTGAAAACCATTTGCAAGCCAACGAGACTTTGGGGCAACAAAATTGAGTTTCTTCAAGCCTCCCATCAGCTTGCAAGTGCTCTTCACACTGAGACTGGAATGGCACAAAAAGAGTTTGCAAGCTGATGGGAGGCTTCAAGCAATGCTATTTCGCTACCCCAAAGTTTCATCGGCTTGCAAGCACTCTTCACGCTGAGACTGGGATGGCACAAAAAGTGTTCTAAAGCCAACAAAATTTTGGGGCAGAGAAATCATGTTGCTTTTCCCATCAGCTTGCACGCTGAGACTGGAGCAGTACAAAAAGCATTTTCAAGCCAATGGGAAACTTCAAGCAATGTGATTTCGCTGCCCTCAAGTTTGTAAGTGCTCTTTGGGCGGATCAGGTATAGGCCTCAGTTCTCAGAGAACAGAGGCCTAAACCACTGTAGTGCGAGATCTTGCGCTACTGATCTTGTGTGAGCTCACACTGTTATGTCTATATAAACGGAGGCCTGCATGAGATCCTAGGCAAAAGGCTTTGTAAATGAAGAGTCCTTCCCTCTGTTTGCAAAGCCTTTTGCTGAGGATCTCGTCCATGCTTCAGTTGGTAGATAACAGAAGCCTAAAGCGAGTTCACGCGAGATCTTGTATGATCTCTCACTACTTTAGACCACTACTTTAGAAAATGCACCGAAGCAGGAAAAAGAACCAACAGCTTGCTAGATCATTGCAAGGTAAATGAGTGTCTACAGCCCCAATGGCTGTGGAGTCTTGATGGGGGAGGGGGGGATAGGCAAGGTGAATGTTGCAATTCTTCTGCCATAGTTCGTAAGTGTGAATGACTGTCGTGGTGTTGTAGCTTTCGTAACTTTGAGACTGGGTCATAAGTACTTGGGGGTATGTTGTAACTTTGAATAGTCACTAAGTGAACTGTAGTAACTCGGGGATTACCTGTATATAAACCTTGCAGGGACATAAGGCCACCACAATGCTACTTAAAAAGAATGTGAGACGTCTCAATTTGGCCCAATTCTTCCAGTTGGGAGGGTTAGGAGCCAAATTTTGAGAAACTACAAAAGGTATTGGGGACATTTTTTTTAAAAAATGTCCTGTTCTGATGAAGTTCCAAAAAATTAATGACATGCCTCCCACAGATTTGAAGCAGCACAGAAACTGAAAATGTTTTTCTAATGCATCTATGGCTGCTGAGTATCACTGCATGGGATTGAATCATACGTTTTCTTTCTTCCTCTTTGAGGAGCAATCTTTGTAAAAGATGAAGGAAAGCTTGAGATCCATCCTATTATTATTATTATTATTATTATTATTATTATTATTATTATTACAAATGTTATAATTGGGCTGGGGGAGGGGACGAAAACAAAATAAATATGGGCAAAAACTTTGGGAAAATATTACTTTTATTTATTGGTATGTGATCCCTAAATTGTTGCTTCTCTTTGCTAGGGGACTCTCAGAGCACATTTTTAGATACGTTCTTGCAAAAGAAATCACTATGAATTCTGTTACTTATATCGTATTTTTATAATATTCAAAGTATTATGTAAAAGGGAGATTTGGAAAGTTCATATTTTTCTATTTCCTTGGCTTAGCTATTAGATGGCATTGATATTGGATTAAATAATTATGCAACTCATATTTTTTCTGGTCTGAATGAAATGTAAAATTATTATTATTATTATTATTATTATTATTATTAATTTAGGTGAGGGTAGGGAAGAAAAAAATTCCAGGAATTAAAGAAATAACTTTTATTACTTTTATACCTATTTGTATCTAAGGGAATATATATATATTTTGCTAAAGTTACAAATCATAGAAATGAAAGGTATGTTGATCTTCGACAGAGTCATGGCTCCATTGTGTTTATTTTACATTGTCTGAAGAAGCAGATTTAAATTGTCCTTAACAATGTGTTATAACATTATTGTCAAAAAGTAAAAGATCACTATTCTTTCAGTGATTAGCTAGGAAGCTTTAAAGATATAAAATCACTATTTAAAAGAGTTTATTTTTTTTAATCAGAAGGAGAGAGAGAGAGAGAGATAGAAAGAAAGAAGAAAGAAAGAAAGAGAAAGAGAGAAAACAACAGTCCAGAAGATGAATAAATGTTGTGCCTTTAGGAACTTTTTCTGTAATATTGATACCAAATCTTTCTCAAAGTGTGTGAACACAATCCCAGAATAATTGATAATACATTGTTATCCTTCTTGAAGGCAACAAAATGAATCAGACACTTATTGGTTTTAAAAGTGCTACAATTTGATGGGGAGTTTTTGCTGAATGCCTGGAGTTACCAGCTTGATTTTGATGATGTTCACCTGAAGAATTCCACCTATAGAATCATACTTTAGGTTATCGGAAGAAAGTATTTGCTTTGACCATGGAATTTTTATGCAAAACTCTTACTAAAGCCCTACTTATTAGGTATGCTAAGTAATTTTACAGGTAATCCTTGAGTTATTGATGTGATGTAATGGAGCCTGCCAATTACATCAGTAATCCAAGGATTAGTTGGAGTGAATCACATAAAATGACTATGATCACTCCCTGCTTTCGCCCATGCATTTGTTAATTGAATGTGCAGGTCATTAAATGCACATGAGGTATCTCAGGATAGGGGGCCTAGTGATGGAACAGGCCACATGCTTCAGACCAAAGCCTCGCCCAACCCACGGTGATACCTCATGCTCCCTCCCCTGGGATCCCCACAATTGCTCCCCCCGCCCTCCTGCCATGCCCGGTCACTTACTTTGTGAAGATCTAACAAGCTGTCTCCTTTTCAATCCTGTCTGCTGTGGTTTCTCTATCTGCTTGCAGTCTTGGCACAAAAAGAGTTTGCAAGCTGATGAAATGTTGGGGCAAACACTTTTTGTACTGAGACTGGAAGCTTCTGGGGGCTGTGATCTTGCGTAAGATCATGGCTCCCAGAAACTTCCAGTCTCAGAGCGAAAAGCATTTTCAAGCTAATGAGAGGCTTGAAGCAATGCGATTTCACTGCCTCAAAGTCTTGTTGGCTTGCAAACGGTCTTCAGCTGGATCTGGTGCAGGCCTCGGTTTGCCGAAAACAGATGCCTAAAGTACTGTAGTGTGAGATCACATGAGATCAGTAGTGCGAGATCTCACACTACTGATCTTGTATAATTTCACACTACAGTACTTTAGGCCTCTGTTCTTTGTGAACAGAGGCCTGTACCAGATCTGTGGCAAAAGGCTTTGCAAATGTAGGGAATCCCTCTTAGTTTGCAAAGCCTTTTGCTGTGGATCTTGTGCAGGCATCGGTTTGTAGAGAACAGAGACCTGAAGTACTGTAGTGTAAGATCATGTGAGATCAGTAGCATGAGATCTCATGCTACTAATCTTACTTTAGGCCTCTATTTTCCATGAATGCATTGAAGCAGGCAAAGGAACCAATGGCTCACTAGATTGTCGCAAGGTAAGTGAGTCTCCACAGGCCCAGTGTCTTTGGAAACCCGGCAAGAGGGGGATAGGCAGGGCAAATGTTAGAGTGCCTCTGCGGTCTTTCGTAAGTGTGAATGACTGCCATGGTGCTGCAGCATTCATAACTTCGGGGCTGTGTCTTAAGTACTTGGTATTATGTTGTAACTTTGAATGGTCACTAAATGAACTGTTGTAACTGGAGCACTACCTATATACCATTTGCTGTTTTACTTTCTATTAGCATTCAAATCTCCCATAATTAATATTTCATCATCTTTTTGAAATTGCATTGTATATTGTTGAATTTGTTAACAAACTATAGCAAGCTTTCATTGTACTGTTCAACTTTTGTGTTTGAAGGATAGATTTGGATTACCATGATTGGCATGCTTATATCCAAATTGTATCTGAACTCTTATTTTTCACTTCTTTTCTTAATAATGTTGACTACTATATTTCTTCTATGATTTCCTGTCAATAGTAGTTGATTTTCTACTTCTCTGGTGTGAAGTGCAGTCAATTTTAGTTCATTCCTAATTTCTACTCTGAAATACCAGATTTGTTTTGGTTCATGGTTCCTACATTACATGTATCGATGTGAGAATATCTTTGTAGAATCATCTTTTCCTTTTGCTTCTGGTTATATCAGCAGCTGGACATCATTTCAGTTTTAATCTAGCCACATCATAAACACCAGTGCTACTCATTATGTTGTTCTGATTGTGGATGATCATTTGGGATTTTTTTGACAGAATACTGGAGTGGATTGCCGTTTCTTGTGGGCTTTATTGAGGCTAACCTTGTCTATGATCTGTTGATCATGAGTGACCCTTATGGGAGTCCATCCTCCTATAGGATTGCTCATAGCATTAAGTGTTCAAGTCCCATTTCAAGGTAACAGTACATAAAGAATAATACTGTGTATGTTTAAAAAGCAGGTGATAATCAATCCATCAAGTATTTTTAAAGTGTATGTTACTATAAGTTCTGATTTCCCAGATTTGAGGTTTACTTTTTGCTACTAATAGAGAAGTAGGGCAACCTATATTCGGTGTTTTCACTTTCGCACTTTCAAATAATATCTATTGCTACTAAAATTGGGAATTTCTTTGCCATTATTGAAGTGGTTTCCAATTGACTGAAAGGAACAGCTCTGATTTTTCATGTGCAATGCAGCAATATTATTAAATAGGATACTGAATTGCAAGGGAAAATGCCAACAAAGGTCACCAGGTCCATGATCTCTGCAGCTTAGGGAACCCTAAGATGCTTTTCATGTCACTTTCATAATCCTGAATTTGGGAATTCTGTGGAAAGAAAGAAGGAAGGAAAGAGGAATGGATGGATGTTATGCTACAGTTGTTACCCATCTAAGAATGGAAGGGGAAAAAATGGGGGAGGTTTATGAGAGAGCAGCACATATGAAGTGGTAGTTCGCCTATTTATTTTTTCATGTAAAGAAATCAAACGTGAAAGCACAGTGTCTGCATGAAGAAGGGAAAGAAATGACGAAAGAGATGAAGCTGGATGGCTAAAAGCATCTTAAGCTTTTAAGATCATTCAATACCTCTATATCGATTTAAAATGAATAGTACTTCTCCAAGAATATTGACCAGTTATGAACGTATTTAAATAAATGTTAGCAAAGCACTTTTTGTATTAAGTGCTACTTATACATAAGGTTGCTTTATGCATCATGCAGGCTATGTAGTTGCCACCAAAAATTTCATTCTTATCATAGAATTAGAATTCTATGCCCAGTGCTAACAAAACCATGCAAGGTTATTTTTTTAAATCCATGGTTTGTTGACGAAGCCAAAACTGGTTGGATTTGCATGTATTAAGCCAAAACCTTTAATATATTAATCACAGTGACTGATTTTGCACAACTTGCTTTACAAAATATAAGCAAACTATAATATGGATTAGTATGATGCATGGGATATGGATTCATCTCCTTTTGATCAGTCATTATATAGAAATCTAGTCATCTCCTCACACTGCTTGCTTTCAGTGCTGCAGTACTCATCTAGAGCGTTGCCATGCCAAAGTTGCTTTCAGTGACAATTGTATCATTTTGAAATATCTGAAGTAGCCTTTAGAGTCCCACTGTGAATATTTATAAGTCTGAATAACTGGAAAAACATTTTTGACACCTTCTTGAGAATAAAAAGAACCCATGTATAAGATGATACTAGCAGTAATAATTTTTCACATTTACAAATATGGTGCCTATCATTTTTCAGATTTGCAAAATGGGGGCTGTCACTCTTTTGCCCATTCCCAACCAGAGCTTATTTGACTAGGGACTATCTCTATTAAAATATCTTGATCTTTATTTTCCACGAGAGAATCATGGCAATATACTCTTCGTTTTAAATTAGTGAAGCAGTATATAAGTCTAAGTGTTATTGCTATTTCCAGGTATAAGTAGTGATGATTATATGGGAAACAGTAATTTGACTGTATATTATGACTTTTGAATAACATGTAATTTTAAATTACTGGATAAATGTTAGCTAGTGTTTAACTGATTGGTTTAGCATTTAGTATATTGAAACCAGTTGGTGACACAGAACTATTCAAATCTTCTAAACACATCCTGCTAGCAAACATAGACTTCTATAAGTTACAAATCACAAAGAACGTAATCTTTTATCAACATTTCATGGTTTTATTAATTTTTTTGCTGCACCTTTTTATTATTTCTATTTCCGTGAAAGAAAAAAAATCACATTAATAAAAAATACCTTTCTATTCCATAAAAATCTCCTATCCTGTCAACAGTTTTTAGAATTGCATGTGATTTCTAAGGCTCCATATATAGTCCTTGGGCTTGGTTAAAAGGATCTAAAACACACCCTGGCTTGCTACCATTAACAAGGGCAATGCTTGTAATAACAATTCATTTTTCTGGTTCATTCTAAATATCCTTAAATTAAGAATGTGACAGGTAGACAGGTATCATCAAGGCAAGCATTTTCCCACCATCCCCTTTTTAAACGTATCTGAAGATCTTTGTAGATTGACCCAAAGGCCTTCACAGATATTGGAGCCATATTTACCTGAGCTTGCTTTAACGCTCGGTCAATTTTAACCCAGATAAAGCAATGTTCCACATAGACTGACCTGGAGGCATTTACACCGTCTGTCCCTTGAAATTATAAACAATGTGCAAAGATCTGCAGAGATAGACAGATGATCCCACTCTTGCTTCTACTGTTCTTTTTACCTTTGCATGGGGATGTTATCTCATTGTAATAGAGTACACTTTTATATTCTGCCAGGTTTTCCCTACTGCAGGCTTTGTTCTTATGGGATAGTTGACAGAGAGAAGAGAAAGCATTTAATATCTACCCATATACAAAGAGTGGAACATAAAAGAAAGAAGCAAGTTAGAGCAGAGTGCATCATGATTAATACTGCATCAGTAGAGTGACTGTGATAATTCAGCTTTCATTAACAAAATCACTTAATTCTCAGGTTTTCTGCTCTGCCTTCCTACCTCTCTTTAAAATTCAGGCTGAGATCTGCTTCAAACTTTCTGTCTGTTTCCCTTTTTCCCCCTGATAATATTCCAGTAGTTGGTTTGCCATTAAAAAAATCTATCCCCCCTCCATGTTGCTATAAAAGCAAAAAAGAAGAATTCTCCTCCCTCCAATGCTCTACTACATGTTTATTTAATTGTGTATCTTACATATCAGCCCCTTGTTTAGAAGATATCTCTAATCCACAGGATTGGGTTCCTAGATTTTCCCCCAAAGCAGTGCTTTTTCTTTCTTATTGTCAAGAGTTGGTATTCCTGTTTCAGTAGGTTTTCCTAAACCATTGAACACTTTTTCAATTAAATTTCTGGTTTCACTTTTAGTTAAATAAAAGTATCATAAAAAAGTACATCATTTAGATGCAACCAAGGTGATCAAATTCTGAAATAGTTTTAAAAAGGAAAATAAAAAGAAGCAAAACTTTCTGTTTATGAGCCTCAAAATACTCATTTCTTTTCTGAAGTTTAACATCAACCTTGTAGAATTGTCAATTTTGCATTTTTCTTGTTAAATATTTGGAGCTAATATCTCCTTTTGCCTGCACGATTACAGGACACTCAGAAGAACTTTATATGTGTTATCCTTACCCAGCGTATAGAAAATACAGACACAAAATATTGTATCTATCATGCAATCCCATTGAAATGGAAAACATGTTATTTTGAAGCAATCATTAAGTTACCTACTGTATCACTGAAAATCCGTGTACTAAAACATTGCAAAATATGAATTGATTAAAACACCAGAAATAAATTTTTATTGATTGTATTTGATTAGCATGATATGAACCTCACCTAACTATTTTTGAAGTTTATAAAGAGCAAAAAACAAATTACTGCTGTAGTGTAATGTACTGTTTCTTCAAATGTAAATTCTTTGTTATTTTTCAGAATTGTATGTTATTTGGTTATAAGAAATTATGAAGAACCATTGATGCTCAATGGAATGAGGACTCTCAATGGATCAGATGATATATTTATAGAATTTGGCTTTTGTTATGCAAAAAGATAACATCAATAATTAAAATATATTTTACTTGAAATGCTTTAAATTCTATTTTCCCCAGCTCACTGTGAATAAAGCAACAATTTGTTACCTAAAGTTTCAGCCTATGCAACCTAATATCTATTTGGTTCTGGTCAAATTTTGCAGTTAACATACAATGGCATCAAAATAAAGCACCGTATTAAAGCTTCTACAATGTATGCATTATATCAATCGAAAACATTTCGAAAACTATTGGATTCCGTGACACAGAACAGGATTGGGCAACTTACATTCTCTTTGATACATCTGTGTTTCAGCTTGTAGAGCCATCTCAACATACTTATGCAGTTGCTGAAATAATATTTGATGATAACATTTGCCACTGTATTGTGGCAATAAGTTGTATACTATTTATCCAGATAAAATTAAGCTTTAATTCAATAGTATTTAGAATGGTAATTTTCACAATTTTTGTCTTTGCCTCCACTGTTTTAAAGTATAGTCAAAATTTGCAAATTATTTGCAAACCTTTGGCCCCCAAATGGTTACCCAGACCTGATATACATATTTACATTATAGTTGTGATATGTGGAATGTGTGGCATTTTGAGATGTTTCAGAAACTTTATCTCATGCTAGGATATGGTAAACAATGTCTTATTATTGTTCTAGATTATTTGGAAGCAGTGAAAACAGAAATTGCAGGGATGAAGAGTCATGGTTGAATGATTCAGCTCATTGTTCTACAGAGGAAGTAATGGTTAAAATATTGAACTATGACTGGGAGATATGTGTTCAAGTCCATCTCTGCCATTGAAGTTCACAGGGTTACTTGAATATCAGTCAGAACTATCACTTTATACTACACAGTAGTTGTAACAACAATTGAAGAATATGTGTATGTTGCCTGAGCTGCTGAAGGAGTGGGAGGATGAAAATATATGAAATAAATATACATTTGGTTATACTGTTTTGAGTTAAAATAATCAAAGAGAATAAAATGAGATCTTACTTGGCAAGATAAGCATAAGGAAATTTATTACACTGAATTTTGCTTCTATTATTCTTCATATGATCCCAATACTATTTTGTTGCTTGTACAGAGAAGAACGGATGAAGTAGCAGCAACAGTTTATTTGGGCTCCTTCTTCTGACCTAGGAAATTATTATAGTAGATGAGGTGCATGGGCAATATTGCATTACAAATTACTGCTTATAATTCTTAATGTGGCAGAACAAGAACTCCCATTTTTTTATTTATTACGCTAAGACTGCAGGACCCACCAGATTCATAATACAAATGTTAGAAAAACAACCCTAATTTCAATGTCTGTGGTTTGTGGCTGAAACTCAAATTATGCAATTCCAAGATTCTGGAACTGGCAATATGAAACAATATCTCCACAATCTCAAATTTTGGAAGATTAGTAGCCCTCAATATAGTTTTTTTTTTACTGCAGAAACCTCAGGCATCCATCAAAGTCATATTTCTATAAAACTTCATTGTAATTTTAGATTATAATTCTATAGAAAGATTTTTGTGGGGTATTTTTCCCCTGTCCTCCATTAGAAAAAAAAAGATGCTTGAAGGTTTTCATCTGACATGGAAGCATACAATTATTTCCCTGTTCTTTCTAAAATGATTTAAAAACCATCAGAATCATTAGTTGTCGCTTTTTTCAAATACTAACTTTTTTCTTGTGTGTGTTAAGACAAATAATCAATATAGTAAGATGTAATACCCAATGTTTTTACAAAAAAGGGCTGTTTATTGTATTAAATTAGATGCTACTAGTAATAAGAGTACAATTTCTATTATAGAGCACGAAAGTATTTTATCTACTTCCTCTATCATGAATAACATTGAAGTGATGGTTTTTCTATAATTCATTGTAATAAGAAAGGCCCAAAGATGCCCAGAAATCACTATAGTGGGAAAAATAGCTTACATTTGTCATTGATAGCATGGAATTGTTTGGCCCTTCCACTATGAAACAGATATCTCCAGCTTTATTTTGGATCGTATTTTGAGAGATATATATTGATGGCGTGGGTTTGTATAATATGCTCTGTAATCCTCTCCTTTGGCATTTCTAAACCTTTAGAATGTTTGCAGTAAATGTTCATGTTGGCAGAAATATCCTCAAAAATTGTCTTGTGAAAAGGTTTTAGTTTCATTTGTCTGATTAAAAATGTGCTCTTTTTGTTAATCACAAGAGATCATTGAATTTCATTTGTAACTTTTGCTCCCTAAATATATTATTGTGTACTCACACATCTTGACTACAAAAGTTGATTTTGTTCATGATTCAGCTACTACAGATCATTTACACTTGGTAGCATTTGTCTGTATCTGGGCGTGCATGTGTGTATGCAGTGGTGGAATTCGACTGGTTCAGACCAGATAGTGTGTACCGGTAGCGGTGATTTGAAATGGTTTGCTGAACTGGTAAAAACCACCCCAGGTTGGCCCTACCCACCTCTGCTCACCTCCTCCCGCTCATAGCTCACCCCTTCTGCTGTGTGTGTATGCCCGAAAAGGAGGAGAAGACCTGGGCGAACTTTTCTTCCTCCCTTTGCAGCGAAAGGGAGCTGTGGCAGCCTGCCTGTCCCTTTAAGGTACTTCAACCCCCGGGAGGGAGGGAGGGGGGACCATAAAGGGACAGAGTGCGGTGGCTGCCTTCTGAGCAGCTCTGCTGTGAATGGAGGGAGAAAAGTTTGGCTTCTCTCTGCCGCAGCATTCAACATGGCTGCTTCTTGCCTTCTTCTCAGACTCATACACACAGAGCAAACATGAGAAGGAGGCGAGAAGCAGCCAGGTTGAACGTTAGAAGACTTGCCTGAACTTTTCTGTCGGTTCTGTGGGTGTTGCTTGGTGGACCGTGACTGACATCAAGTTGGCCATGCCCACTCAGTCACAGGACCCCTTCACCAAGCCACACCCACAAAACTGGTAGGAAAAAATTTGAATGTCACCGCTGTGTGTATGCATGTATGTGTTCCAGAAGTTTTACATTCTTGCATAAAAATGGTTTTTCTGTATACAGGAATAATATATTCAATAGCACAGAAAGCACCAAAAGCTGCTTGTAAAAAGATAATTTGAATGATGATGAAGAAGACAAGAAGAAAAAAATTACACAGAGACTATGGGAGGGAAGGAAGATGGCAAAGTGGTTACAACTTTGAAACAAGTTCTATTAAAATCTCATACTATCTTTCTTTTTATTTTAGTGCCTTTCATAGAGGTTGTGTTTACACATAATGTTAACCCAATGAAGAATTTTTACACTTGATTATTAAACAGCCATAGTAGTCTGTTTCACGCCTAATGTGAACAGATGACTTTCAATGTTAGGCTAAATCATAAACAAACAACATCAAGGATTAGCATTACACATAAGCCAAACTCAGAACATGTCACAAGAAAACTTCCTTCCTGATATCTAAAATTCCAACAGTTTTTTAAAGTTTTCCTGCCTGAGCACGGGGCTGGACTAAAAGACCTCCAAGATCCCTTCCAACTATGTTATTCTATACTCTAAGGCCGTGATGGTGAACCTATGGCACGGGTGCCACAGGTGGCACGCGGAGCCATATTGGTGGGCACGCGAGTGTTACCCTAGCTGAGCTCCAGCACGCATGTGCGTGCTGGCCAACTGATTTTCAGGCCTTCCAGTCCCACTGGAAGTCGGGAAACTAGCTGTTTCTGGCCTCCGGAAGGCCTCTGGGAGGATGGGGAAGGCTGTTTTTGCCCTCCCCAGGCTCCTAGAAAGCCTCTGGAGCCTGGGGAGGGGGAAAAACGGGCCTACTGGGCCCACCATACCATCGTGTGCCAAAAGCAGGGGGAAGTGGGGGGGGTCACGTGCACATGTGCAGGAGGGCAGGGCGCATTGAATTATGGATGTGGGCACCCGTACCTGCGACCCCCCCGGCTCCCGCCGCTTTTGGCACGTGACGGCAAAAAGGTTAGCCATCACTGCTCTAAGGTATCATTTTTAACAACAGTATTCAGAATAAAATACAGATCAGCCCTTTTTATATGGTAAAACAAGTACGTTAATATCACTTTAAAAACAGGTTATGTTAGGAACATGAATGTTATATTATTGATTAGTATCTGTTTATGACATTGGATTTGAGAGGAACATTAAAAACTACAAAACCACACCAATTACATTATAAGTACTTTTTAATAGCTCACTGAAGGGTCAAAATACTCAGTTCTTTAATACCTCTCCCCATCTATGTTATTTATGGTCAGTATCTGTTGAAAAATTATTTTTTCCACCTGAGAGAATAATGATCAGAATAAGGGAAATAATATAATAAGATTAATTAAAGAGTTTCCATCTTTTTCATTCAGCTGTAACTATTTCTAAATATCTTTTGGCATAATTTCAGTTATTTAACTTAAAACCAGTATTTCTGTTCAAATTCACATGCAAGTACATAGGAAAGAAAAAAAATCCATTCAACATTATTCAAACATTTTAACATTTAAAAGCCCAAATTTGAATGCTAATCTTGTTCATGACTCTTAATGGCAAAGGATTCAAAATTAATTCCAGAGGGAACTGAAATGTCAGTTGTAGAAAGAGAGAGAAAAAAACTGATGGTTTAAATTGAGTCTGGCTTTTTAATATGAGACAGACAAGGAAGAAAAGTGGCTGTATTATCTGGCTTCTAGGAGACATTATTCCTCCAAACAAAAGATTCAGAAAAATGTTACAAAATGGAAGAAAAATCAGGGGCCACATCCAAATAAAACAGAACATATTATTAGGGAGTTAAATTGTCCATTAAAATAAAACTTTCACTAAAGTCAAACCAAGGAGTATTGTAGACACAGTTGTAAATGTATGTGATAGAACTGTTGATTGTGAAAATTTTCATCATTTCTATGCATGGATAAATACATGAAACAAACATGCACCTTTTGAATAAAAAAAAAACAGATTTCTGTATTGTGTGCTATCTATAGTTCAAGAAAATCAACATGCCTATGCCTCCAATTTTCTATAGTAATAAAAATTTCTTCAGTAGAAATTCCTCTGCTCCTTTCTCTAGCATCAGATTGTGGCAAAAGTTATTCAGATAAATAACTTTTGTAGTCAGGCGAGGGTTGACAATGGTTAATATATTTACTGTTAAGAGAACATGGAGTAGTATCATAAAAGTTGTGCATGTCAACTTGACTTCTGCATCAAATTGACCTGGATCATGATGGAAGCCTTAACTCAAAGACAACAAATCTGGATTCATGTGGAAACTAGAACGATCAATTCTCACATTATATGGAATTTTGCTAAGTTTGAGGAGAATTTTGTGTTGCAAATAGCTATAACACAAGTGAGAATCTTGTTAGGAGGAGGAGAAAAATAGGGTATGTCAATTTTGGAAGGTGTCCATTCAAAACATAGTTCTATATTTAAAATAATTACCATATTTTTCAGAGTATAAGACGCACCTACCTTTTTTGGTGAGGAAAAGAGGAAAAAGAAATCTCCCTCTGCCTGAGCATTTTTGCCTCGTTGCAGCAAATAGCAAACAGCCTATTTTACTTTCATTTTCGTTTTCAGTAGCTTGATTAGCACAAGGAAAAAAAAAACATCTGCTCCAGCAATTTACCTCTTTGCAGCAAGCAGCAGAGCCCTGCACAAAACAGCTGAGAGCAAATCAGCTGAGAGTCGGGAGGCCTATGGAATCAACTTGTGCTAATTAGACTGTGCTGAAGCTGAAAGGACCTGTTTTTTCTTGCTGTTTGCTTGCAAGGCACAGGCCAAAGTGCCTTGTCCTTTGTGCTGCGAGGCACAGGCCAAAGTGCTGCGAGGCACAGGCCAAAGGGTGGGGGCCAGTGGGTGGGCGGGGCTACATTCGGTGTATAAGACGCACCTAACTTTTCACCCCGTTTTGGGGTGGGGGAAGGTGTGTCTTATACTCCAAAAAATACAGTAACTGGTCAATATGTCAGTAAGGCTAATGTTAAAATATATTTATAAAAATTACTTCAGTTATTACTGTGATTATTTTCCTGAACCACTGACTTTTGGGGAAAAGTTACATGAATTGCTGTGAGAAGGAGGCAGTGGAAGAACACTTCAAGTGAAAGTTTTGCTTCAAGTTCTTTCCTACTCAAGGCTTCTCATCGTACTTTTGCTGCAGTAGTGGGTTTCAAACCCCATTGCTCCCGGTTTGCTTGTGGGTGCGTGCATGTGTGATGCTTCTGCGTATGCGCAGAAGTGTCCGGGTGGGTAGGCGCAGCCTCCCATCGTTGCTGCTACCGGTTCGCCCAATCTGGATAGAAGAAGGGAAGAAAGAAGGAAACATCTCGTTAATTAAGGAATTAAAAATAGCACAAAATAGCACAAAAATAGCACATTAGAATTACTTCACTTCACTCTATTGATTAGTCCTTGGGCCATATTAAAGTGCAGAGTTCCAGGCACAAATTATTACTAAAATCTGATAAAAACAATTTAAAATGGAAGTGGATAAAATACAATTTAAAATGAAATTGGAATAAAATATGATTTAAAATGAATTAGAATAAAATACACTTTAAAATGAAATTGGAATAAAAGACAATGATTTAATATATAGATAAATAAAATTATATTTCGGTATCACCCCTACGATCTACCCCAATCAGTCCCACATATACCGATCTAAACTGAACCATTTTGCTCAAGTACTGTTCCATATTAAATGTTGTTTTCAAATTCTGGCTGCACATAAGGTAAGTTGTTTTGATATGGGGTTCCCAATGGGTCACTCATTTAGTATATAGACCAAGGTACCTATATCTCATCCTCTTATACAGTCAAAAATCAAATAGGATGTGAGCCAGGTCTTCTACCTCTGCCACTCCGGCATTAGGATTAGATTTCTCCAAATCTTTTCCCCCCAAGGTTGACTCTACTGTTGGAGAAAAGTTGAATTGTTCCCTTGCTATTCTCCAGGAAAGATCTATTCATCCTGCTTTATGGATGGACAGCATATGCTAACAGGCTGCTATAGGTAACACAATCAGATCTGTTCTCTGCTTATATGAAAGAGAGGACATTGGTTGAAATTAAAAAGAGGGCCCCTGGGCTATATATTAAGTATTTCCCAGTAACGGGAGAAACTCTGTTTAGAGAACGGATAGAGCCGTGATGGCGAACCTATGGCATGGGTGCCACAGGTGGCATGCGGAGCCATATTGGTGGGCACGCGAGTGTTACCCTAGCTGAGCTCCAGCACGCATGTGCGTGCTGGCCAACTGATTTTCAGGCCTTCCAGTCCCACTGAAAGTCGGGAAACTAGCTGTTTCTGGCCTCCGGAAAGCCTCTGGGAGGATGGGGAAGGCTGTTTTTGCCCTCCCCAGGCTCCTAAAAAGCCTCTGGAGCCTGGGGAGGGGGAAAAACAGGCCTACTGGGCCCACCATACCATCGTGTGCCAAAAGCAGGGGGAAGGGGGGGGGGGGGTCATGTGCGCATGTGCAGGAGGCGCATTGAATTATGGATGTGGGCACCCGTACCTGTGACCGCCCGGCTCCCGCCGCTTTTGGCATGCGATGGCAAAAAAGGTTAGCCATCACTGGGATAGAGCTTCTTGAATGAGAAGCACTGAACAAGTTTCTTGCCTTCAAGGGAAAAAATAAAGTCCAGTTGCCTTTTGAAAAAGCACCTTTCAGACAAGCATGACCCAGATTACTGAAAATCTCCATAGACAAATATAGGATGGCTATCTGTGGAGGATATCTTGGTGGAAGATAAGAGTAGGCTGTCCCCAATGATTTTCAATGTACTTTCTTGCTCTTTGGACTTTGAAGAACTGAACTTCCTTCTCCATATTTTTACTGTTGTCAGGTGACCAAATCTGTCTTGTCTTTAATATTAGTGATTTTGGTAGGTAGTCCAAAATTCAATGCAACAATTCATCAAGCAAGCAAGCAAGCAAGCAAAGACATGACTATGAAATATTTGAATGTATTGAAATCTATTCACTTGAAAGTTGAAAAGCCCCAACTCGAAAAAACTGCTGTTTATCCACCTGTGTAGTATTGTCTACAATTACATAAATGTGCATGTGTGATAGCATTTGTCCCACTATAAAATACTTAAAAGAATGGAAAAAGATCATTTGTCATGTTCTGTTGACTCATAAACATAGAAGTGGAACACAATAACTCACAGGCAGGTTATTCAGGAACTGATCCAAAACTAGAAATCATATATACCCAACATAAACAGCAGCCACTGATAGCTTTGTTCATGATATTAGTTAATGCTACTATTCTCAAAAAACTATGCAGGGCAGGGGTGAAATGTAAAATGTGTTACTACCGGTTCTGTGGGTGTGGCTTGGTGGGAGGAGGGTTAATGTGACTGGGTGGGCCTCTGGCAATCAGGCAACTCAGCTGGGATCGTCAGAGAGACTTTTTAAAAAATGCTTTGAAAAGCCTCTCTGCCAATTAGGCAACTCAGCTGGGATCATCAGAGACTTTTCAGAGCATTTTTTAAACCATCTCTTCGACCAAAAGGTTGCAGAAAAAAATACTTTGAAAAGCCTCTGAGGAGGCTGAGCCGCGCAATCATCAGAGGCTTTTTTTTTACTTTTAAAAGCATTTTTTTGTCAGAAGAGGTTGTAAAAAAAAAGGCTTTTAAAAGTTTTTTTAAAAGCCTCCGATGATCTTGCAACTCAGCTGAGCATGGGGGGGGGGGGGCACAGGGATTTTTGCTACCAGTTCTCCGAACCACCTGCCACCATCGCTACCGGATCAAGCGATCCGGGCCAAACTGGGAGCATTTCACCCCGATGCAGGGTTAGATTTAGTTAGAACCTGGGAGATGGTGAGACATCCCAGCATACTGGCTAGATTGGAAAATTGGAATAAATCCCAGAGGAATGCCTACCTGAAAACTGCGTGCAAGTACAACGTAACTATTGTAACAATGTAATTTTTGTAAAGTATTATAAACATAATTTAAAAATCTTAAAAAATAATTTAAAAACCTTTAAAATATTTTAAAACTATCATCAAAACTAAAATTTGATTGCCGGGGCAACACCTGAAGTTGAGGAAGACAACTGCTACAGTGGGCAAATCAACAATGCAAATCAGATGGGAGCAGGATATGCATGTAGAATGAAAATCCCAGATACCCTCCCTCCCTCCCTCCCTCCCTCCCTCCCTCCCTTCGTCAGGATCTAGAGCATTGTTTTTCAACCTTGGTAACTCTAAACTGGTTGGGCAGCATGCTGAAAGGGAAATTCTGGAAGTTGAAGTCCACACATCAAGTTGAAAAACACTGATCTGGATTAATCTTGGCATTTGGATGGGGCACCACCAGAAAATCCTAAAGCTAAAAGCTAATTTGGGAAGGAAACACCAACACTATCACAGCAGAATGCAACAACAAACTTACTTTTGCCACTCAGAAAAATACATTACAGATTATAATCCAAAAAATTAGAGATTAAGCATGATTTAAGAAAATTTAATACATTTTCATCAACTTTTCATAAAGTTGTCAAATTGAAGGCAATCATAGCATCCTCCTTTTCCATGTACAAAATATTGGCATTTAAAATTCAGATTTAGTTCTGTCATTGTAACCTAAATGTGTTTTGCTCTTTGAGGATGGTGTTATAACAACATATGTGGAAATCATTATATTCATATAGTCAAAAGCAGTATCAGAGATGACCATAAGAGTTCTGAAATTATACATTGACTGGGCTCTTAATCTTAAATTTAAAATATAGATTTGTTTTTCTTCTTTCCCTCTTGCATAATATTGCATTATGAAAATGTCCTTTACTTGTTTATTAATTAAATTTATACGGGTGCCCAACTCACAGGTGTGACTTTATGCAGTTTACCACAATTAAAATAACAATATGAATGTTAAAAATATAAACACAACAGCATAAAAGCATTCTAGATGCATTTAGAAACATGATTAAAAATTCAATACTATTAGATATAAAACATGATCTAAACATAGATGTAATTGCATAAAAATGACACAAGGGGGCAGATGCATACTATTTAGTAAAATCTATGAAAGAATGGGAAGATGAAACTTTATAGAAAGTTGTTGTAGTAAGTTGTTGTAGAAAGTAGTAAATTGTTGATTCATTCAAGGCAGCAAAATAGCCTGAACAGGTAACATCTTTAGCAGGGATATTTTAAACTATTGTTAATTAGCATGCTATTGCATGCATAATTTTATTATTGACATTTTAAAAATAAACTAAGCATTAGCAATTCCAAAGGTGCTTTTTCAAAGGTGCGTTCTTGTTTTTTCTTGAAGAGGTTTCACTTCTCATCCAAGAAGCTTCTTCAGTTCTGACTTCAGTCCTGGATAACCTGGATAACTGAGAATCTCCATAGACATTCAATATTAGCAATTTTTCTTCAGAGATGTTGAAAAACTTTGGCAGTTCCAGGTTTCTGGAATGATAATGTTGAAGTTAAATTGTTTTAAGAGGATTATTTCACAAATTCATTGCTGAAACATGAACCAACATAAATTAGTACTGCATAATTTATTTTGTCTGTTACAGATGGTTTCAAATACATAATCTTGCTCAATAGTTGGTCTGGAATCTTATGGTTTAGGATATGTTAATTTTCTCCTTCAAAGTAGAAAGCGTTCTAATCTTAGAGAGATAAATCCAATATAAGATCCAAACTTCAATAATTCCCAATAGTCTTCAAAGCCAGCTGTTCCTAACTTCTGAAGTTCTGGCTGTGGAAAGATTTATAAAGGACTGTCCAGTTTGAAGGGAAGAACATTTTCTATCTCTCCAGAATATGTTGGTGATCAGGCTATTACTTTCACACTTAGTTCTAATATAGCCAGCAGACAACGCAAAAAGATGTCATAAGAACAGATGGATGGGTTCATAGATTGTCATGATACAACATGGAGTCCATCCTGACTGGATAGTCAAATTATCCAAACAGAAGTAAGAGATGAGGTTCCCTATAAGGTATCAAGACTGGGTCACTTGGATTAATGCTGTTCATCTTTTTTAAAAAAACCACATTTTTATCATGATACTTTAGAGATGCTTATAAACGACTACAGATTTTCAAGTTACTGTTTGTTTACTTTAAGTGTCTGTCTCTATAACAAAATATGCTTATTTCTGAGGAATAGTTTTTGTAATCAGACAAGCAGGAAAAAAAAATATATTCTGCATACTAAGTGATATTATGTGGACCACTAGATGGTAGCAAAGAACTAAACTTGTATGTCAGATCCTTGTATGCCATTTGCTAACTTTTACAAGAATATGCTTTAGCCTGTTCCCTCACAACATGAATGCCAGAATGCTATTAAAGATCTCTATCTGTCTGTGTGTCTGTACACACATAGACTCCCATACACATAGACACACACACACAGAGGACGGGAGAGAGGGAAGGAGAAAGGGGGGGGGAGTTTTCTAAGGTGCAAAGGAATGAGGAGGATTGGGGTTGCCTGATTTGAAGTTGTATTTTGCAGTAGGGTCTGAAGTTTTGATGACATAGTTTTATATGGTACGATAAAGTTAAGATTAATGCCGATTTTGTAAATCACATATTTGAGTATGAAGAATGAATCCAAAAGGGCAAATGGCTGCAAAGGAATTTAGTTTCTAATGGTTTTCATATGCATAGTTAAGAGAAAAATTTAAAATAGACAATTGAACATTTGGAATTGAACAGCACAATACATAATTTGATTACCCACAAATGATACACATATAACTGCTGAATTTCTTGTTGGAATGAAGGAAGATTCACAAGATGCACAAGCAAAATTGTGCATTATAAAATGGGCTAAGAACTTGGTTATAATATATTGCTGGAACAGCAGGAAAACATGGTTGAAAGGATTGAAATTCACACAATGTTATTTAAAAAACATTTTTATAAAATGATGTACCATTGGTATATGACTCCAGAAAAAATATCTAAAATGTATAACGATACTTCATATTTATGTTGGAAATGTGGAAACATGAAGGGATATTTTATTACGCCTTATAAATTTGTAAAAAAGGCTGAAAATTTTGGGTTCAAACACATGCAACAACACAAAGACTTATAAGATAAATATAGCAATTAATCTTTTAAGATTAACATAGCACTTAGAGTAATATACTGCTTCATACGATTTTACAGCACTCTCAGTGTTTACAGAGTCAGCATATTGCCATCAACAATCGGCTCCTCATTTACTGACCTTGGAAGGCCAAATCAACCTTGAGTCGGTCAGGATCAGACTCCTGACAATGGGCAGAGTTACTAGTTATCCTGCAATACTGCATTCTAACCACTGCACCACCAGAAGCTTTAAACCTGGAACTAATGGGATAGACAATTAGAACAGAAAATTATTTTTATATGATCATTGCTGTGAGACTCCTATATGTGCAGAAGTGGTGATTCTCTGAAGCATTCAAACCAACGGCTCAACCAACACAAATGGGAGCAAGAATGATCAGGGCTCAGCCAACGATTGGGAGCAAAAGCTGTTAGCAATGGGTAGCTCAGCAATTCGTATGTGTTCAAATCAGACCGAGTCTGAAAGCTGGGAAGCAAGAAGAAGAGGAGGAGCTTAACAGCTTGCAGACTCAGTCCTGGGGCATCAGACAAGAGTTAACCCATTCCTGACCGCTGCCCTCACTCTCAAGGAGAAAGGGTAGATTATGGAAAGAGTTGTGGGTAAGAGTTATTTTTGCAATGTAACATATTTAACAATGTAACAATTTAACTCATAAAACTATGTCTTGCTTCACTCCTGGATACCCTAAGGCAGTGTTTCTGAACATGGGCAACTTTAAGATATGTGAACTTCAACTCCCAGAATTTCCAGCCAACCATGCTTGGGAATTCTGGAAATTGAAGTTGACATATCTTAAAATTTCCAATTTCTCAATCTATCCAATGGTTCTGGTACTCTTCACATCATAAGGCTAACTACATTAATCCTACCAAGTCCCAATGCCAGGCAAATTCCTGACAGACAGATATTTATGAAAGGAGTATCATGGTGGTTTATTTTTTATTACTATTACTATTACTATTATATTATGATTATGATAATAATAATAATAATAATAATAATAATTATTATTATTATTATTATTATTATTATTATTATTATTATTCCAGATAAAATTCTGGAAGGAGCCACAAAACTTGCTTTTTCATTTCTCAGAGATAATGATGTTGTCTGTCAAGCCTATTACTTTTTCTCTTTGTTTCTGGAATGAGATAATTTCAGTCTATGGATTGATCGGGTTACATTTGAAGTTGCTAAATGCAGTGCATTTTTGGAAAGCAATGGGTACCACATCAATATTGTGGAGCACCAGAACTGACTGTCTAGAAAAAACAGATGGTGGCTGCTACAACAGAATAACTATTTTTATTTTGGAATAATTTGTTGAGGTTCATGCCAACTAGAGAATGAGATGGAGATAAGCCATGGATAATGCCAGAACCCAAGTTGAATGGGACTATCCATTCCATTTGTTGATTATGGCTTCCCCCCCCCTCTGTTTTATTTCTCTTTCTCTGTTTCTACTCTCATCTCTTCCTCTTTTTCTTTTTTTGCCTCCCATCTAGCTTAAAGCCAGACAACCAACAGATTGCTTCTCCTAAAGCACTGTATTGATTGCTTACAGAGAGCTTTTGAAATTATGCCAAGTGTTGTATAATGTATCCATCACATTCTGGTTCCTTCTTTTGGAGTGATGAAAGGTAGATGCCTGTCAGATCTACTGTCACGTATTCCACTCTCCATTTGCAGCTGCTAGCATATTGAATGTTTTTGTAACTATCAGGCCTGCTGTTTCCTCTAGCATATCAAGTAGAGGATGGGTGGGCTGTTGAAAAATGTCACAGATGAAGGAATGAACATCTGAAAGCAAAACACTATAGACTGTCAATCTGGACAAGAGTTTACTCTTTAATGCCTTACTCTGCCTGAAACCTACCTTGTTGGCAATGAAAGAGAGAAATCAACAAGCAGCAGAAGAACACAGAAAACAATGCACTGGTACCATATTCAGTCCTTAAATCGCTTGTTGAAAATGCAACTATGCATGTATTTTTATTTATTGATGAGCATATATTGTGCAAATATTTAATTCTCAGTCAAAACATTGCAAATTAAGAATAATTTAAAACATACCTCAATACTGATAGTAATCTTGGAGTTTTAGATGCTGCTAATGCATCCTGATAAAACAGAAGTTTTAATTGATTATCTTGCCATTTTGCAATTTTAAACAATCTAATTTTTTTTTTGCATTAATCAAATAGTTTAAAAACCCGCCTGGCAAACTGATTTAAATTATTAATATTGCTACTTGAGTTCCTCCTTCAAGCTAATCTACACATTTCAAACTAAAATTATTCAGGATTATGATTATAATGTGAAGAAACCTGCTTTATATTTTCAAAAGAAGGAGATTGCCCATATGTTTGAGAATGCTTGATGCCCAGAAATTATGACATCTGGGCTAAATAAAGATTCTACTTTGTTGTAGCACATTAATTTGCTTTGCACCAATAAAGAATAATTTCATATGGATAATTATTTTATCTTCTTAGCTAATAGACACACATATGATCAAAGGATTTGCTTCCTATAAAGGGATATACATTCCTATCAAATTATTGTAGGGAGAAAGGAAAATGACTTTGATAGAGATATGCAACCTCAGTTGCCAAATTGATAAGGAGTAAAACAGATTCCGACTTTCCAGATAACATTTGGAAATGGCTCAGACAGACACCTCCCTAATTCACTAAACTATAAATGGGAGAATGAAGGACAGCATAAATTTACAAGACTGATGTCAACATCGTTAGGTAAATCAGATCAAGAAATGAGCTCCACAGAAAAAGCTAAAACTAGTTTAATGTGATTGACTCTTATAACAGAATCTTCCAAGTTATAGAAGAAGTGTTATATATGAAAATGTCTACTTTGTCTTAAGCTTCAAGTTTAATTTTTAAAGACAAAGAACTACGGCCTAGAAGTCCTGACATTATCCCCATTGGTGTGACCTTGGAAGCAGTTTTAGTGATCATCCATATTCGCTACCTGACGATAATATTCTAATGAGATATCTATTGATATAATAGATGGCAATTCCCAAAATTATATACTAAGCATTAATAGAAACATTAATAATTTTTAAGTGCTACAAGATTACTTGTCTTTTTTGCATCAGGTTCTTCTCCTTGAGGATACAAATAAACAACTAAAATTATTTATGCAGATTCTGTGCAAATCTGGGGCACTTTCTGTCCTCTATTTCTGACTAATGGTTTACCCTAGCATAAAAATGTACGTAAAAGCAAAAAACAATTAACACCCTTGAAATATTCCATACTGAACTCTTTCTTTTCTTGTGCACAAACGTCCATGTCTGAATATTTCTCAGCTTGACAACATTTCTGGATACTATGGCTAGTAAGGTAAAGGTTCCCCTCGCATATATGTGCTAGTTGTTCCCGACTCTAGGGGATGATGCTCATGTCCGTTTCAAAGCCGAAGAGTCAGCGCTGTTCAAAGACGTCTCTGTGGTCATGTGGCTGGCATGACTAAATGCCAAAGGCGCACGGAATGCTGTTACCTTCACACCAAAGGTGGTCCCTATTTTTCTACTTGCATTTTTTTACATGCTTTTAAACTGCTAGGTTGGCAGAAGCTGGGACAAGTAATGGGGGCTCACCCTGTTACGTGGCACTTCAAACCGCTGAATGCCGACCTTTCAATCAACAAGGTCAGTGTCTTAGCCACTGAGCCACCGCATCCCTAGTTCAACATAGTAACTTAGTCCAAATGAGATCTTATGTACTGTCATATTTGGAATCTTGGAAGCAGTTACTCTGTTAACAACTACACTGGAATTATCTATATTGTTATATTTTTAAACCATCCGTTCCCTGTTTAACATCCTCCAGTTGTACTGGGATTATAGCTTCCATATTTGCCAGAAGAGGAAATTTTGGATACCACAGTCCAACACACCTCAATTTTAACAAGTAAGGGAAGGCTTTTTTAAATGATAAAAGTGTCATTAAATATTTAATTGTAACATTGCCTATATAGGTATCCACATATTTTCATATATGTGTTTGCAATATTGGAAATGCTTACTAGTGTATCTTCCTACTGACAATACACTCTACAAAAGTGACATTTTTGATTTTTTTGGTTGCTGTGATCAATTAAAACAATTGTACTTGAGGAAGTGCAAGAAATCAGCTTCAAATGTTTATATCCTTAGGGATTTCGTCATACTTTCCCCCATTCCAACAAAATAAATGCCATGGGCTCATGAATGATGGATTTTTCTCTTTCAGTGAAGCAGAGACAACCAACATCTATAAAATGCATACATTTAAATGCATTACAGGAAATAAAATATCATTAGCATAACATATGCCATGTCCTTCTCTTCTAACATCCAATATAGACTGAATATAGAAGATATAGTAATATAGCATAGACTTCTAGACTCTTTAATACAATTTATTTATTATTGTACATTTTAGAAGTGTTCCAGGACCTTATCAGAGATAAACACAGAGTGGGATATTAATGCGAACTTAATTAGAAATCCAACTTGCAAACTGTTCTAAAAAATAATTATTTGATGCAAATTCTTCAATAGCACATAATAAAAGGCAAGACTACATAAATAGTATAAAATATTTTCAGCATCTGCCTTGTCAACTGAATTGTTTTTGCATGTTTAAATATATTAAAGTTAGTGAAATTAAATAATATGCTTGTATTAAAAGTAACACTTACTACACAATATTACAGGATAGCATGTAAACCTTAATATAAAAGAGCAGAAAGAATCTTGAATGGCTGCTCTAGAATCTGTGTATATATAGTATCACATTTATTTTAACTATATCTGTACAATAAAATGGTTATGATACTGGAAAATATCACATAGCAGCAGGAAGAGACAGAAGGCAACAAATTGGAAGCAAGCTAGAAGGTCTATCAGAGTATGACAGTGGAGAAACCAATAAATATTGTGAACTGAATTTGAATATTTCAAGTTCAATCTGACTTCAGATTTCAAAGAATGATATTTTTAATATAAGCCAGCCTTGATATAGTGGTGCAAATGGCAGCTTTGGTATGTAAAAGCATACAGTATATCCCTCATTTTGGGGCAAGTTATTCTGGCACATCAGCATGAGTCAATCAATGCTGCCTTCAGCTGATCAGTAGGAAAATATAGAAAAGTAGCATTTAATCTGTGCTCCATCTCAAGCGACTGTTTTGCCAGTGGCATAAAAATCACAAACACAAAAGGAAGAAAATATTGATATTCTTTCCCTGCTGCATTTTTGGGAGATGGGAAAACGGTCTGATAGCAAGCTTTGTAGAACTGCAGAGATAAAAAAAAAACCCTGTCAACTGCAGAGATTAAAAATACCTGTCAACTCCACAAATAATGAAAGAACTAACCCTGCGTGTCTGAAAATATAAATGTTATATAGATTGTGGTGGGTGTGCATGAAAAAAGAATTCATAGTTGCATGTTCATTCAGTAAATTAGGAGCGAAGGGACGTATTTCCTGCCTTTTATTTCTTTGTTCATACTTTATACACTTTTTAAATATTTTGCATAATGTTTCTTACTTGAAAAGGAATAGTGTGAAAGGTACATTAGTAGTTACTAAACAAAGATCAGACAGGATTGTAGATGACTTGGCCATGCGGAAATGTCCTTCGTCTCCCTGATAAGGGATACAATCATAACAAATTAAACAAGTCCACTCTCTTTTAATATCAGACCTTGTCCTGACAAAAGCTACATGCCGTTATACGTTACAGAAGAAAAATATCTTTTCCAGATGTCAGCTATGATGTTTACAATTTAGAGATAATGAATGCTGAAGAATATAGGGACACAAGCTGGACCATGGGGCTATGGAAAAGAGACAGAGGGAACGAATAAGAATCAAATGCCCTACAAAATACAGTCCTGCTTCATAATTGAATTCAGAGACATAGACTAAATTCAAGTTTCTGAAACAGCTGGCATATGAGTTAATATGATCAGCAGACATTGCTATGCCATTCTTGTTGAAGAGAAAATTTGATTTCACAATCTATAGCTAAGGGCAGTCATTTTTAAAAAACCATGAAATTCTCTGGACACTCTTCAGTAGGGAAGACTGCTAGCTGTTCATGCCACTTCTATGTGAGGCTGTATGGGCCTTTCAATGAAGGCCAGAAATAATTATTTAGTTGCCCTAGGGAGCAGAATTTAACTTTTCACTCTATTACTTACGCAGAATCCATTTCTACATTTCCATTACCACTTTGGCATTCAGAATGTTTACATTTAATTGTAAACTTGTTTATAGCAATAGCACTTAGACTTATATACAACTCCATAGTGCTTTACAGCCCTCTCTAAGCGGTTTACAGACTCAGTATATTGCCCCCAACAACCTGGGTCCTCATTATAAAGTTATTCCTCCCCCCCGTTCCCGGTAAATAAATGTACTGATTTTAGAGTTTAGCCATCCATTTGTAAGGGAGCCATTCAGTGAAGAACAAGACAAATGAGTTACTTGCCATTTGTGCACTCATATCAATAAATACATCTGAATATTGATTACATATAAAAGAACCAAAAGCACTAAAGTAAAAACATGTAGAATGGTACGTCTTCCTTTTGATTTTGTTTCTTGGGGAGAAGCTAACCAGCTCCCTACCCACCAGATGGATTTGCAATTGGTTGACAAACCATATCAATGTGCAGTCCTTAACAGAGTTATATTCACATGGAGTCAGGTAGGTAGTGGAGTACTTCAGGATTCCGCTTCAGGCCCAGTACTCTTCAATATTATCATAAATAATTTAGATAAGGGAATAGAAGGGAACTCATCAAATTTTCAGTTGCCACTAAAATAGTAGGAATAGCCAATAGCCCAGAAGATAGGCTCAAGACCCAAAAGGATCTCGAAAAGACTTGAATACTGAGCCCTATATAACAAAATGAAATTCAATTTGGATAAAAGTAAGATTTTACACTTCAGCAAGAAAAACAATTTGTACAGGTGCAGACTGCGTGATACTTGGCTCAATAGCAATAACTGTGAGAGGGAACTTGGAGTCCTAGTAGACAACCACTTAAATATGAGCCAACAGTGTGTGGCAGCAGCCCAAAAAACTAATGCAACACTAGGTTGCATTAATAGAAGGATAGAATCAAGATCACAAGAAGTGTCAGTAAAGCTTTACAAAGACTTAGTAAGATCATTCTTGGAATTCTGCATTCAGTTTTTGTCACCACAATATAAAAAGGATTGTGAGACATTGGAAAGAAAAGCAGAGAAAAACAACAAAGATGATTAGGGGGCTGGAGGCTAAAACTTACGAAAAACAGTTGCAGGAATTGATTATGTCTACCTGTAGTGTAGTGGAAAGAAGGATTAGGGGAGACATGATAGCAGTGTTTGAGAGGCTACCACAAAGAAGAGGGAATAATCTATTCTCCAGAAGACAAGACAAGAAACAATGGATGGAAACTAACCAAGGAGAGAAACAACCTAAAACTAAGGAGAAAATTCCAACAGTGAGGGCAAATCAACCAAGGGAGTAGTTTACCTTCAGAAGTTGTAAGTGCCCCATCGCTGGAGGCTTTCTAAAAGAAACTGGAAGCCATTTGTCTGAAATAGTATAGAGCCATGATGGCGAACCTATGGCACAGGTGCCACAGGTGGCACGCGGAGCCATATTGGTGGGCACGCGAGCTCAGCTCCGGCACACATGCGTGCGCCAGCCAGCTGATTTTTGGGCCTTCTGGGCCCACCAGAAGTCAGGAAACACACTGTTTCTGGCCTCCGGAAGGCCTTTGGGGGGATGGGGAAAGCCGTTTTTGCCCTCCCCAGGCTCCTAGAAAGGCTCTGGAGCCTGGGGAGAGCAAAAAACAGGCCTACCAGACCCACCATGCCATCACATGCCAAAAGCGGGGGGAGCACAGGGGGGCGGGGTGTATAGAATTATGGGTGTGGGCACGCGTGCATGTGATCCCACCACCTTCCCCCCGCTTTTGGCACGCGATGGCAAAAAGGTTAGTCATCACTGGTATAGAGTTTCCTGCTCGAGCAGGAGGTCGAGTTAGAAGACCTCCAATTCTGTTATTCTATGTTCTGTGTTCCTTCTTTGTCAGCGATTTCTAGCTTCCACCACAAAGATTCCTAAGGAAATTAGTTTTATTCGGGAATGGTTTCCTGCCTTGGTTGTCTTTGTTTTTTAAATATATTTAATAATTACTAGAATAATTCACTTTCAGCATGGTAGTCTGTAGCTGTTGGAATAGAGTTTGCATTGCGACTCTATCTGGAGAAAATCACTGATATGGAGGTCTTAGTATTGTTTAAAATAATACTTCATTCAATAATTCAGACATGATATCCAGTTATCACATTGCAGAGACAGGAATGACCCAATCTCAGGCAGAAATTTCATTATCCCACAGGATATTAAAATCTTGATATTAATGCTGTCAACATTCCAATAACAAATAGAACTTGAAGAATAATTACTTACTAGAAAATATATTTAAATAAAATTTTGAGATGACAATATTTTATCTACTGTGGATGCTAATATTGATTAGAACAGGAGGGAAAGAATGAATGTTAATTATCAGCATGGATGAAAATTTGTTAGTGTTGTAAATAATGACATCATTTGTAATCATTTAACAAGTGCTGAAAGACAGGCCAAGTTCCTGAGAACCTTCAAAATGCTGTACGCTTTCTTAATTTCCAGTCATTGAACGTTGTATTTTAAGGTGAACGTTAGAAAGATGTTTTGCTTTGCATCAGGCCAGTTTTTCATATTAAAAAAAAGCAAACACAATCTTTTGTGTTTCCTTTTGTGTTTAAAAATTCAACTGCAGAAACTGACACAGTGCGTACAATATACTTTAACAAGTTTACTTCAATCATTGTCCAGTCTTTTGTTAAGACTGCTATAGCTATAACTGTCTTGTAAATAATGTTAAACTTTCCAAATTTTGCTAGCAGGACAAACCAAAGATTTGTCTTAAAGGGTTGTCATGATATTCTCATGATATTATAATCCCTGACAATCTGTATGCCCTGAAAGTTAATATTCTATTTCCCTGGTTGGAAAGTAAGATAAAAGATAAGGGAGACTAAAGTTCCTTGGAGTCATGTTAGACCCATAGCCTAATATGTGGTCTTTTATGGTCTTTCACATGTGTGATCTTTTTTTTTAAATAAACCAGTTGGACCAGTTTGGTGATAGGAAATTATGACGGAGAAGATTTCCTCTTCTAAGGTCAAAAGTCTCTCCCAATTATGGAGTAGAAAATCCAACTATTTGTCACAGGACAGCAGCTTAAATCTAAGTGCAGTTTAGGATATTTACTATATATTTTGTATTTTTATATTTTAAACTTCTAAGTCTGCTCACCAATGACTATTAACAAGTTACAACTTTAATTAGAGAGTAATATATTAAAACTGCTAAGAAAAAGATAGAGAAAAAGAACTGTGGGCCATTACATGCATAAGCACAATGCATAATGGATATACAACTGATCTTTACCCAGGGTTATGGGGAAACAGCCAGATCTTCAAGGGTTTCTTGAAGAATAGCATTGTTGGAATCTTCAGTTCTCAGGGGGGATGCCATTTAAACTTTTCAAAGAGCATAATCTGCAGGAATTAGGCACTGAAACTCAATGAAGGTTGCAAATGGACACTAGAGGGAACCAAAGGACCAGGCAGAAAAGAGTTAATCTGGTATACCTTTTTAAAAAATCTTAATTTTTTTTATATGAGATGAAATATTAATTACAAGAAAAAAATTGTAAAAATACAGATTTTAATGGATACACTTTTAGAAGATGATGAGAACAATTTAAAATACATTTACTTGACAAAGACTATACAGTTTGAAGGCATGGAAGACGGAAAAATTAAGAATACAAAAATGGGAATACAAAGACAAATCAAGAAAAACGATCTGGAGAAGGATTGGTTGCAACAAAAAATCTTAGATGATGCCTCTTTATAAAATTTTTTTATAAAATAGGCTGGTGAAAACTTTGAAGACTCCTTTTAAATGCCAAAGTATGATAAAATATCAAATATCCTGTGATGCCGTGGGAAGGATTTAAAGATCAAGACTGTGCAGAGCAAAAAGAAGGAATATAAAGTTGAACTATTGGACCAGGGATAAACTATATATTTGATATTTCCAGTAACTCTGAATGGCCTTTTTGCTGAATCAAAATTGAAAAGATGATCACATGTTCTTTAGATAAAAAGGTAGGTTATGGGGAGAGGAGTATCTTTTGTTTTGTAACTTTGAAAAGATGAAAAGTTAAAGAGTGCAAAGAAGAGCACTAAACAAAGATGATTAGGGGACTGGAGGCTAAAACATATGAAAAACAGTTACAGGAATTGGGCATAGCTAGTCTAGTGAAGAGAAGGACTAGGGAGACAGTGTTCCAATATTTGAGGAGCTGTCACAGAGAGGACGGTCAACCTATTTTTCAAAGGACCTGAATGCCAGACAAGGAATAATGCATGGAAACTGATCAAGGAGAGATTCAATCTAGAAATAAGGAGAAATTTTCTGACAGTGAAAACAATCAACAGAGGAATAGCTTTCCTTCAGAAGTTATGGGAGCTTAATTACTGGAGGCTTTCAAGATGTGACTGGACTGCCATCTGTCAAAAATGGTGTAGGATCTCCTGCTTGGGCAGGAGGTAGGACTAGATGGCCTACAAGGTCAGAGTCCAACTCTGTTATTCTGTTGATATTGGATGCCACTTTTTTTATTATTGTCTTTGGTATCTTTTTATGTTTTATGTTTTAAACCCTCCCCCCCACATTTTTTCTGCACTTTCTTCATTTATTTTTTCTTCTAGTTTAATTTGTATTTGTTTTTACTACATTTATTACAGACTTTAATAAAAATATTTTTTAAGAAAAGAACCTAACTTGCAGGAGGAATACATTTAGCATAAGCTCTTCAACTGCCCTTACTGTTATCAGTATTTTGGCACTTGATAGAGGGCTTTGAGAGCTTGGCTGTTAATGGTTCCATCCATCCTACTCCACCTTCTCCACCTTCTCTGTAGGCTTTGTAAGAGTTGACCTCTCCTTAGCTGGCCTTAGAGATCAAGTAGGAATTGATTGCTCCAAGGTTAGCTTTTTACCTCCAACTCATATCATATAGCTTCTGGGATTAAATCTCTCTATTTCTATCTTTAGCTTTATTTTTTTCCCTGACAATTTTATACATTTTCCCTCGGGTTTCCATCCATTCAATCCAAACAATTATATATTTCCTAAATTTAGTTCCTAAAAACAACAACAACAACCCCAAAAAACCTTAGGCAGATTTCAGCCTCTCTATTGAATAGCTGATAGGGCAACTATTTACAATCAAAGGATTCAGGTTTTTAAAAAAAAAATTCTCTAAGAGAACGAAGGATGGAAGTGATTCTTGGTAGACCTGTATTCAAACATAATGCAAGGATTTCTTTCTGCATATTTTTTAAAATAAAGGCATACTGCCACACGATATATTTTTTACAATGAAAGATACATATCATCCCGGCAGCAATGCTTGCAATCTATTTTATCAATAACTTCTACATCTTTCATTAACAGCAGAAGGAAAAAGGATCAATTACATCCTTTAGGCTTTAAAAAAAAATCTGTTGGGTCCATGGTCATTCTAGAAGTCATTGCTAAAAGTTTTCATTCCATTCAAAAATTTTATGTACCCATATTATTCTATAGGAAGAATTGTGAATTTCTTTGCAAAAAGCTCCTATCATGTTGTAAAATAATATACCACTCCTCAAAACCATTGGAGTTTTTATTTGCTATTGTGCCAGGATTAAATGACTTTTCTGTATTTTGATTTAGCATGTTTGTCAAATGTCAAGTCTCCAAAATTGTCAGCCAGACATAAATATTGTATAGTCACTTATGTAGGAAAATTTACAAAAGGAATGCCATATCTTACTGCAGAGCTCACTATAACAGCATTGCCAAAAAGGCATTAAGAATTGTTAACCTAATCTTGTGAAGCTTCTTCTCCTGTAACATTTTATTGCTAACTAGGGCATACAAAACTTTGCCAAATTCTTGAATACAGCTCATCCGCCTGGAATCCATACTGTATATCGGACATTAATATGATTGAGCGGGTCCAGAGGTATTTCACGAGAAGAGTACTCCTCTTCTCTACTCACAATAGAATCCCTTATGCCACCAGACTTGAAATTCTGGGCTCGGACAATCTGGAACTGCACTGCCTGCGGTCTGATATAAGCATAATACACAAAATTGTCTGCTACAATGTCTTACCTCTCAATGATTTCTTCAGCTTCAATTACAATAACACACGGGCAAACAATCAATACAAACTCAAGGTAAACTGCTCCAAACTCGATTGCAGAAAATACAACTTCAGTAAGAGTGGTCTATGCCTGGAATGCTCTACCTGACTCTGTTATTACATCCTCTAACCCCCACAACTTCAACCTTAAACTGTCTACCATGGACCTCACTCCATTTCTAAGACGTCTGCAAAGGGGGCATGCATAAGCACACCAGTGTGCCTACTGTCCCTGTCTTACTGTCCCCATTTATCTGTGCTTACTTCCTTTGTTAATGTTTATACCTATACCTGCTATCTTGTACATATTTGACAAATAAATAAATAAATAAATATCTCAAATATCAGTTCTATTTCTTTGTCTGCATCACTGCCAAGCTTCTGTAATTGGTGGTAAGGGATCCTATTAGTAACCTCTGGAGACAGACAGGATAGTTCTTGAAAATGAATTGAGACTGATGGTAAAAAAAAAAGGTTTGGAAAGGCTAATGATAGTGGACAATTAATCTACTGTTTCAAAGAATATAAAGGGTACAAAGGAGGAGATCCCATAATCTTCCAAAGCAATCAGTTCCAGTATTGAATACTTATTATTGTTGATGAAGTTTTCTTCATAACCAACCAAAATCTACTTCTAAATCCATCATTTGTTCTTATGTCTTTTGGAAACACTTTAAACAATTTGCTTCTGCTTCTATATGATAGCTCTTTAGATATTTGAAAACAGTTATTATGATCTCCTCTCCAGGATAAACATACCTAATTCCACCTGCCATTCCTCATATATTTTTATCATACAAAATGTAGAAGGAAATATATACATTTTGCCTCTTATCATTGTGATGATTCACCAGTTTGTCAACAGAATGTAGTATATAAAACTGGATTCAATGTTGTAGGTGTATTTAAACTAATGCAGAATAGAAAGGAACAATGAGTAAGCTTGATCTTATACCTTTGTATCTTTGATGCAACCTACAGTTGATTTCTTTGTTATAAGACACAGCAACACTTTATTTATGTACAGGTATCCTTATCCATCTACAGTCATGCCTTTGATTTTAATTCTCCAAAAATAGAACTGCATTTTGTAATTTGTAAAAACGTTGCTGTTGAATTTAATTTTGTTGAATTTTCTTCATTGCTCCAATTTGTCAATTTGTAAGATTCCTCCTGAATCTTAATACTATCTTCTAAATTGCTCACTATTTGCCCTTTGTGATGTGCAAATTTGATAATAATGATTAATAATTCTTCATCCCTAACATTCATAAGTACACTCAGCATCATAAAACCTAAAATGGAGTCCTGCCTTACATTGCTATCCAGTTGAAAATGGAGTCATTGTTGTACAAATGTTGGATATGATTGTTCAATCAGCTATACATCCATCTAATGGACATGTAGATTGGCCAAACTTTGTCATCTCTGTCTTATAGGAGATTTGCTGAAAACTTTGAGCAAGTCATGTTATATTCTGTCAAACTGTCATGCTATTAAAAAGAGAGATGGCATGGCAACCCATGTTGGCTCCTTAAAAAACAATATATTATTTTCTAAATGTTAACAAACTGTTTAAGAATCTATTCTAGAGTTTTGCACAATATCGACTGATTAATCTATATTTACCTAGATCTGACATTTTCCCTTTTTTGAAGATAGGAACAATACCTGCAAACTCCAGGACAGATAAAATTTATCTGATCATAAGAACTTATATATGTGGATGGCTGTAAGGAAGTCCCTAATTATTTCTTTACTCATGTTTGTTGCCACTTCTTCCTTTTGTCATTGTACAATTTAATCATTTTGATCCATTTTTCCACTGGTAAGGAAACCAAAGCAAATTGGATACCGAGAAAAATCTGCTTCTCTCTGTTACTATTACTGTCCTACCATCTCCTCCTAATAGATATGCTTTACAATTTTTTAAATATTTTCCAGTGGGATAATCTCAAAAGATACAGTATTCTTTTAGCTTCTCTTATGATTCTTTTGCACTTTAGCCTCTCTAACTTCTTTCTGCACACTGTCAGTTCTTATCAAAGAATCTTGCGGGCCCTTGCTTTCTATAACAAGATGTAGGAGAGACTGCATTCAGAGGCCAGTGTCAAAAAGTTTAAAGACTTGCACATGAGTAGATTAGGCATTTTAGAAACAAGAATCATGCTGGAACTCCATTGTCAGTTAGAATAGACAAGGTTTCCATAAAGTGATGGCCTTTCCTATAACCATCATATTTTTTGGCTATATCAGCCAGGATATTATGTGAAAATGTAAAATCCAAAAGATCTGAGGAACTTCATCTTGGGGAAATTGATGTTAATATTTTGGACAGTGGTCAGTAATTTGATTGATTATGTATTTTCCTTTAATCCTGTATTTTCTTATCTCACCATACAATCATTTATATAATACTGAGACAGCTAAAGTTGCTAGAATTTAAGATTTCAGCATTTTGAACTGTCTTCATTTATTCTTGGAAGTCAAAAGGTTAGAATTAGAGTAAGAGGCAGTGTCCAGAGGGAAGCACTGATATAAATAGTTGAATTCAATACAGGTACTCATTATTTAGTGACTATCTTATTTAGTGACTATTTGCAGTTACAAAGATGATAAAAAACTAACTTTGCAGGTTTATAAAGCAAAGGAAAATTAAAGTAATGTCGTAAACACAGTCATGGTTTCACTTAGCAACCATTTTACTTAATGATTGAGATGCTGTTCCCAATTATGGTAGCTAAATGAGGACTACCTGAAGAACAAAAATGCTGCCTCTGGAAGTCTAAGCAATAACCTTCAATGTGACCTCAAGGAAAGCAGAAACTCCATTTATGGTTGACTAGAAATACCTTATAGATTTCTTGTATGAAATGTAAACAATGCACTTATAATTTATGGTTTTGATGACTAGAAAAAAATTACATAATAGAAAAAGTAAGCTTTTTTGTAATTACGGGTAATTTTGTAATTCTATTTATATTTGCTGCAGGAAATCAGAAGCTTCTTCTTTCTGTTTTTATTCTTTCTTCCTGCAGTTTTTTTTTACTCCTTTTACTTATTAGTTTGTGTTAATTATTGTTCTCTGTAACATCAATAACTCACCAATTCTACCAGGCAAGTGCTGGTGGGCACAACCCAATGGGGCTGCTTGGAATGAGGGTGGGAAAATAAATGTCTTGTTTGCTCCAGTGCACCCAGTGTTGCTTTTGTAAATTAGAGGGCATGAAAAATATGAAGACATTTCTATGTCTGCATTAGTATCACAAACAGGCCTTGATACACTGTGTGACTGGGGAATGATAGCTCCAGTGCTGATTTCCAAAGAGTAAAAAACTGCATTTCCTTGTTGCTTCTTATTTTGAATTCGATAGCATTTTGAATGTAACCTAAATGCTTGAAATTTGAACACCAGCAGCCTGATCTGAAATGCCAGATGCAGAATTTAGTCCACTGCAGCAGGCAATTGGTAAGGATAGAAATAACAATTTATAAAAATGAAGGCTGGCATATCTAAAGCTACGAAGGCCCCAAGGACAGTCTTATAAAGCAATTTGCCAGAGATTAAAGAAAGGTGGAGAGAATCCCTCTCTTGCCTGTCAGGTTATGGGGGTCAAGAAATTCAGCAAGTTTTAAGAAGTACAATTATGCCAAGATATGAAAAATGCTTGGTTAACAGGGTTGCTAGTAAATTGTATTTAATATGAGAAGCATGAAGGATGCCTGTTGGTATTTATATTCAGACTGGTAGAATGTAGAAAGTATAAATTAATACTGACATTTTAATTTTTGCCAGTAACACTTGTGCTGAATGCAGAGGAGATATATAATATTTCTGGTGTATTAGAACAAGTTGCATTTATAAGTTATGTAAACGAGTTTTTTTTAATACACCAAGATATTACGCCAAAATAGCATGAAAACAAGGCTCTTAATAGAAAAATGATTATCCACACATATACTGATCTTCCCAACTGGTATTCTCCATATGTGTTGGACTATATTCCCATAATTCTGAAACAACAAACATATCTGGATCACCCCAAAAGTGCTCCTAAATAATTATTTTGTTTTGTGATTGCTCTGCCATACTCAGACTTACAGTGCAGTCAGACAAATGTTAGTTTCCATACGGAAAGCTTCCATGTTTTCCTATCACTTGTTTCTGCCTTTTGTTCTTAATAGGAAGTATTAATTACCAGAAAGAAGATAGATGAGCTGGCAGAGACCTCCATCTGGAAACAAACTGGAAAATGCTGAATAGCATAGTATAGCATAGCAGAAGATAGCAAATGAAGTAGCAATGAAATTCCATTTCATCTGCTACACATGTGAATGTTTGTGTTGGTTAGACAGTTTCCAGATAGGGAGGTTTGATATCCACATTGTTGCCCAAAAGCCACTAAAAGACCATACCTCACTTTGCACTATCCTTTTTCAAAGCATTTTTACCAGTGGCCTACACCCCATGCTTTTGAATTGGATTTTATACTCTAATTGGGCCTTCTAGGAAACATACTTCAGTTTAGGAAGATTAAATCTATACATCTCTACCTTAAAATTCTGCAGCAAATAGAAGGACTCTTCAAAATAATAGGCCAGGGCCTGTGTCTCCTCTCCAGCGGCCCATAAAGGTCTCCAGCAGCCTTTAGTATGCTGTCTCATGAAATCTAAATATACAAGTCACACATGGGTTTTTTGAAATGTCATTCAGAATAAAATAATCTTACTGAACCTTAATTTTCCTTCTTTTTTTTTGCCTTTATAATTCCCAGATGTCTCACTCAGTGAAACTTGTTCTATTAGTAACAGCTGTGCCAAATTTGGAGCAAGAAAGCTGCTTGTTAAATGTTCCCAGAGGTAAATTCTGAGATGGTTGAAACATCCTTAAAGATGGTTATGTGGATTTACTTTTAGGGGAAGGGGGAGTCCTACTTTGCAACAGGTGAAGTTGTTAGAGCAAAACCTACAGCCAGCAACTCCTTCCCATCTATAGTTTATCTTTCCACTTCTGTATTTGTGCTACAGTTTATGGATGTCATAAATTCCAAGGAATAAGTGAAGTCAATTCAGGCTATTAAGTTTCATTTTCTTTTAATACTCCAATTCCCTTAGGGTATCATTTACTGTAATTGTTTCTTAAATGATTCCCCAGAGTCTCAGCTTTGCTCAGGAAGGCTTTCTCTGCACACACTTAGGAACGGAAATGGAACACAGGACAACTGTCTATGGCTTGTTTTTCTTTACTTTTCAGTGATCACTACAGTCCTTTATCTGTTTTTTATGGGAGAAAAATTAATAATTGCATTTGGCATTACTGTAATTGTAGATCTTAAGGTTTTATGTACTTAATTTAAATGTTCTCTGAACACTATTATGCTATAAATTTAAGACTTATACTTCTGTTTAATATTTCCCACTCATCTTCGTTGTAAAATTAATTAAGATTTGCTGTATTTTTGCATCTGCTTATTTATTTGTTAATTTTTTTTGGTCTCTCCTTTATTATGTTATAAATAACCCAAGGAAGTGAATGTGCCTAATACTGCTTCCTACTCTTATTTTTCTCTCAATATCTACTCTGAGCGGTGGTTTGGCTGAGAGAGAGAGTAACTGGACCAAAGGCATCCAGGCAGATATTCATGTTTAAAATGGGAGTAGAACTCACAATCTCCCAGTTTCTAGGCCAGTAGCTTAACCAATAGACCAGACTAGCTTATTCTATGGGAATGTTCTACCAACCATAAAACCTTCAAAAGAACTTCTAAGCCATATAATTTTTTAAAATATTTGCTTAAACGAATAGTTTCTAATCTGTGGACTGGGAGGGAATACATCCTAGATGTCATTGTCAAAATAAATTTTAATGGCCAAAATCTTAGGAGATAAACATACACGATAGAATATTATCATGTATAATATTCATCCAAAATTTTTCAAATTGGTCATGGTATGCTAATATCCCATAATACTTGGTGATCTCATACACTTTTGTGAAAAAATAAGTTTAAAAATAGCTTCTATGTTCTAAGGTTCTGCACTTAACATCTAGAGAAGTTATGTATATTCTGGCACATGTGGCTGGTTCATTACTGACTTTAGATGGTGTCAGTGATAATCTAGTAGATCCTTCAAAGGAAATAGTTGAAATCGTTGCTTTAAACATTAAAAACATCTTGCAGTGGTTAGCATAAGAGAAAAAGAGAAATCTTGCACACATGTTTGCAGTTCAGAATTCTGTAATTCAGAGGACAACGGGAAAGGAAGGAGAAGTATATGTCCTGTTTCTCAACATTCAAAAATTGGTCTAACTTAAAACAGCTGAAGGAGAGGTAAAATTAATTCAAATGGCCTCTCAGCAAAGCCATCAATATGGACCTACTTCCTATCTCTCCCTATCTGGTTTTTCAGCAAAGCTGATAAACTATTTCTGCTTCCTCCTCCTTGTTTTCCAGTAGTCTCATTGTATGGTCCTGTACAGATCATTCTATACTAATGTTTCTCATCTTAGAACCTATGATTATGTTGGGATTGCCAAACTGAAATTCCCAAGGATTTTATTTTCAATCCATTTAAGCACCACCTGTGGAGATAATAGGTTGGGGAAGGCTACAAAAGAGGTCTATCACATGTTGTGGAGAAAACTCCATACCTGCTGCTGGAAACATGATGCCTGTGACAATCTTGTGAGGGTGCAGATAAACTACAGCATTTTCTAGGTTCTATCCATTTCCTCTTAAATAGAAATTAAATTTTCCTCCAGTTCATTTATGGATTCAAGCCCTTTGAAATATGATTGTTGCTCATGGCTCATCCTTTTTCTCAAACAGGAGACATTAAATAAAGCCACTTGGGCAGATTTTAGTCCCTTCTCCATCTCAGACTAACTTCCCAGGTTACATGTAATCCTTCTAGTTAATCCCCTTTTCATGATGATTAGTCAGTGATACCTTTGGGAGATATTGAGGGTAAGATTGTTGGTGGGGAAGAGACAGTGCATACATGCCTTGGAAATGCTTGCAAATTAAATGAATATGATCTGAAAGGAGTCATAGACTATCAGCAATTATCCTTAAAGTCTTGCAACATAAGATGATGCAATTGTGATTTTTTTTTTGCTTTCTTTTTCACTGTTCATCCACCTGTTTATCCAGTTTAGACTTCTCCTCTTTCACCTTCCCACAAGCCACACAACCCACAAGGTCCTTAAATAAGACCACAAAAGTTTTATTAGGTCACCGACTGCTTTTGCAATAACTCACTACATGATATCCAGCTATGAGCTTTTCTTCTTTAGTATTCTGGATGGCGGACTCAGGAAGAATGTCTTGTAAAGTTATCTGGCATAGCTTGACCAACTTGATGCACTCCATATGAGTAGGACACTGGCAGGTTACTGGAGAGTTTGACCTTTCTACATTTGGAAGGTACCAATTAGGACAAATTAATACTGTGCATTTATGGCTAACATAAAGTTGGAAAACAGGGTTTGACCTTACTACTTAGTCTTGTAGATATCTTACTAGAAGATCTGATTCTAGAGCTGTATACATAAACATTTTTTGGAAATAGAAAGTGTTTATTCCTTAAATATGATCTTTTTCATAACCATCAGAGGAGCAAGCTCTGAGAAAGTACTCTGAATGTACTAAATTCGCTAAAGCTCATATACTTCCCAGTTGATGCAGGGGATGAGAATTTGGCTGACCTCTGTTTAAAAGTTATTTTGGTACATCATTGCTTCATGTTCAGAGAATGATCACTGAAGAAACATGGAATGAGAGTTCTTCAATCTATTTCATTCTACTGTTAGGGATGAATGTTTCTTAACTTCTACAATTTCTTTTTGACTACATTCTTGTGTAATAAGAAATAAAAAAATGAAACTCATACATCAGATATGAGGAGAAAAGGGGAACATGGTTACTTCAGAGATGATAGTTGTATAAACAATAACTGTTTTCACAATTCACTGTAGTGAATGGAAACTGTACAAATTGGGTATTTACATTTGATGGCATATAGCAGTCAAATCATTGGCATCATGCCTCTATAGATTTCTCTGCCATATGGCAATCAAGCCGGATTTTCTTTCAAAGAAGAAAGGAAAGATTAATTCTTTTACTCAAAAGGGATTAGTCTTGGCTCTATTCTTACATGTCACATTAAATAATCAGATATTTTGGTTATGCATAGCTTGTTATATTTGCCTTTGCAATTCTGTAGTTTCATTACAATTCTAAAAACATGGTGTTATCATTTCAGATGAGTTAGAGACATGATTTGGACCTCCACAATAGATTTCTGGTCTTGGCTTTCTGTTTTTTTTAGCTCTTTCTTGGATTGGATTCCAGCTATTTGATTCAGATTCAGTAGCATTGCAAACCAGGATATGGGTGGCCCAGAAATTAGGGATTTGGGCACATGATATAGTAATAAAACTATATAGAATCATAGGCTGTGTTCAGTTTATTTACTATGCTTTTTAGCATGGTAGCTAATCTTAGCATTTGAGATTTCTCATTCAGGGTACGCATACTGATGATAACAAAACCCAATCAGTGGATGATTTCACTGAGCAGTTTTATGTAGAATAGAAGTGAAACATGTGGCATCCTGCAAAAGAGGGATCTAAGACAGCAGTCACCAACTGGTGGTCCGTGGACCACTGGTGGTCTATGAGAAAGTTTTGGTGGTCCACAGAAAAATCTTTGCATTTTTGCATTTTTTATATTGCACTAAATCAGGGATCCTCAAACTACAGCCTCTGGGCCGGATATGGCCCGTTGAAGCAATTAATCCTGCTCGCTGATGGGATGGAGTCTTTCAGGCACTTAGCTTGGCCATCTGTTTATTAGCTCCAGCCCTTCCTTCCCTCCCTGGGAGTCTAGGCACTTCAGGGAGTGGGGCACAAAACTTCGGCCAGGCTCCTTGAGAGACAGAGTTTGCGGGGGGCTGGCTGATCTAGGCTGGCTACAAGATAAACATTCATTCTTGGCCCTATTTGAGATTCCTAACTGCAATGGACAGCAAAGCTAGGGTTGACCCTGGATGCTTTTTTCCACTAACAGGTGGCCAAGCTAAGTGCCTGAAGGACCCTATCCCATCACTAATTCATATTAGTAGTCTGTGGGATTTAAAATTATGAATTTAGTGGTCCCTGAGGTCCGAAAGGTTGGTGATCCCTGATCTAACGAATGACCCCCCCCCTCAATTAACACTGACTGATAGGGATTGTTGCTCCCTGTCCTCAAGCTAGAATTATACAATATTGAAAACTACTGAAGGATTAAGGAACATAAAGATGAATAGATCACCAAAAGTCATCTATAAGTACAATTAAGGTTGTCTCTATACTAAATGCCAGTCTGAAACTCTTCCAAAATGGATCTAGATAGTTTGCTTCCTCTAATGCCCTGAGACAAAACTCAAATAACATGTGTCTACTAGTATGCATCATGTCATCTATGACTTGGCATAAATACCTGATTGCCAAGTAGGCTACAAATTTCACCCTGTATTCAAAGCCAATAAATGGCAGATTAAAATCCCTGGCTAAATAGGGGACTTGGGGATTCTATCCCCAGCCCAGTGACAGAATCCAGAGCCTTAGTCACAATTGATGTTGAGCAGGGAGAACAATAAACCAAACAGCAATTGTAACTGTCCCTTAAGCCCAACTTCAACCTGGCATCTGCAGAGTGTAGTTTCTGAAGGCCTATAATTAATCACAGGTGACAACAGCCACCTCTCCTCCTGTTCCCGTGGTTACTTTATATTGTTGTCTGTGGCAAAATGTAAACCTGAGTAGGCACAAGCCAGGTTAGTGCCATCATAAAGTAATGACTGAGGACAGTTTTATTACACATCAGTCTTTTATTCAAAAGCAGTGGCTGGATCCAAGGGACACCAAGGACAAGACATGTATACATAGTTTCCCCTTCCCCCACCAAAGTCAACCCAATGCCTCTGCGTCACCAGGAGCTCAATCATCCCTGAGCATATGCTCAGGCACTCACTAATCTTTTTAGGAGAGGGGACAAGCACCTGCGAGGAAAAAGTAACCAAGTATCACCTATCTCCTTACACCTTATAAATGGGACCAAATTAAACCCCTAAAAGTATCTACTTCATGTATCTACACTCTACAGGCCGCATGTGTCTGTCTGACTTTTATCCCTGCTGTAACTACTAAGCCACTGCAAACCCTAGATCTCATGACTCTTCCAATTGACAGTGCCGGCCATCCACTGGCATCCTTAGCAATAGCTCGGAAACTGCCATAATCTTCACTGAGCCTAGTGGATCATGCTTCACAATCACTGCTGTCCCTACTAACCCTGCCACACTGAATGCATTCAGTCTTGGTAGTCCAGTGATGCCATCAACTCACAGAAAGCTATGGTTGACATAATGATTCCCAGGGCATTACCATGATCTTCGCAGCCCTTGCAACCTCTTCTCTTATATGCCCTCCAGGTCTCCAGGAGCAGAAAATGGTACTTTGAGTGCCTTCAGGGGCTTTATGGTGGCTCAGGTGACTGTTGAGAACCATGCTGGCTTCCTGATTCCCTTTCTCTCCCTGGTACTTAAATGATCAAAGTCACCCAACAACAACAAAAAAACCCCACATAGCCACACAAATATTTCCCCTATCCTCAGCAAGCAGTCCTTCTTTTGGCCATCTTAAATTGTATTTATTTATTATCATTAATATGGCATCAGGCATAAAGTGTCAACCATGTGAAAATATTCTGTCAGAGTGCCCACAGTGTGACTATTTTGAGACAACCCAGGAGCAAAATACAGTAAACAGGTTTGTCTTTCAAATAGTGGTTTATCTACAAGGTGTGTGTGTGTGTGCACACACACACACTAGACAAAGTCAGGCAATCAATCATCAACTACAGCACGGAAGCATACATGGAAAGAGGGACCCCCTCACAGGTCCCCTCTTATATATACAGTTAAAGTCGTATCAGCCCAAAAACCTTGCTGACTCATTCCCTGCCTTATATCATTGTAGCAGCTGGTCAGCTCTTAAAGTATTTCCCTGACATATTCACCATCATGCATAAATTCACTGAGACAGTAGGTGGTTCCTCCAATTAATGTTCCTTGACATGTTGTCAGAAATTATTCAAATTAAGGAATACATGCAATTCTGTATCATTTATCTTCTGCTCTGCTTTTTAAAGTGTTAAGCTACTGTTTATGATGTCTGATTAGATAAAGACTAAAGGGCTGTTAAAGATGATTCCGAATCCTGTTCCCAGGTTAAACCTACTTTTTCGTTTATTTCTCATATATGAAGTAAATGCTATTACTCTCAGGGTGATGAGCAATTGAGATGATAATATCCTGCCCTCTCCACTTTGACTTTTGGTACCATTCTTGATTATGACATCCTGAAATGACATAATGAGGATTTGCAGCAGTCAATTAGAAGTGTTTCCGTTTCAAAACACTTCCTATGAATCTGTTATAAGCTCTTAAAGTACAGTATGATTGATAGTGATGACATCTCTAGGAGCAAGCTGCTCTTGCTGAATAGACATAGGCCTAGATGTATTGACAGAGTTTAGCAAGTGATGAAAAGAGGTAGTTCATATTGAAATGTAAGTGGCATGAAAAGGATAACTCTCCGGAGGTTAAGGATTTATTATTATTTTAGATTACCAAAGGAAATTAGCATTCTTCTTCTTCTTGTGCCATATCCGTCATCGGACATTGGCAATCATGTTGGCAATCCTATTTTTGTCAACAGCTGTATCAAAAAGTGCTGCTGAGTTTTCTCCAAACCAGTCCCTTAGGTTTTGAAGCGATGATGTTCTTCTTCTGCCTAGACCTCGTTTGCCTTCAATCTTTCCCTGGAGGATTAAGTGAAGGATGCTGTATTTTTCTGGGTGTTGCATCACTATCCAAAAACTTTAGCTTTTTAATGGCTTTGATTATTTCCTTTTACTTTCCCAGGCGGCTTATCACCTCATTTGTGATTTTGTTAACCCAGCTTATATGTAACAGTCGTCTGTAAATCCACATTTCAAATGCTTCTAGTTTCTTCAAGTGGTTTTCTGTCAGAGACCAACTCTCTACTCCGTAGAGCAGGATAGAAAAGATGTAACATCTGACAAGCCTGATTTTCAGTCTTAGGTTTATGTCATGACTGCAAAAGATCCTTTTCATTTTGAAGAATGCTGTTCGAGCGTTCTCTATCCTTGTCTTTACTTCATTGATCATGTTCCAACTTTCATGTAAATTAAAACCGAGGTACATGATCCTTTCAACTTTTTCTAGTGGTATTCCTTCCGAATTTATCAGTGGTAAATTAATGGGTTGTTTGCTAATGACCATGATCTTGGTTTTTGAGGTGTTAAGCTTCAAGACATATTTATTTATCATGCCTAGTTTTAATTCAAAAATAGAAATATAGGCGTATTTCTTGTTTTATTTGCTTTGCTTCACTGTGCATTTTTTAATGAATGGGACAAGCAAGTCTATCAGCACCATTTTTCCATTTGCTCACTTTGTGTCTCTGTGTCATATTTGGTAACAGTTTTGAAGAATTTGAAAGTGTCATGGACCTAGGGAAAGCTACAAAGAACCAACACTGGATGGAACCAGTTAAGGACCTGGCCCTTGAGTCTGGTGAAAGCTGGGAAGTATGGAAATTATTGAATAAACGGCACATGGGTGCAACAAGATCCAGAGACACTCTGAAACAAATGGGACTATCCGGTGGCTTCTGCCTTTGCCATTGTGGTGACATACAGACAACAACACATATGTATATCTTCCCTTTGTGTCCTGATCAGTGTACATAGAGGACCTCATGTCAGCGTGACAGAATGCAAGTAATGTTGCTAGTTTCTGGGCAAGATTTGTTTAATATCTCTGTTTACATACTTTAATCTTGTATTTTATATTTTATATTATATAGCATACCTTCATCTAATTGTGATGCTTCTGACATGAATAAACAAACCTGGGTAAATCAATTATTTGTAATTTAAAACTTATTCATTATTATTAATCAGATGATTAGCATTTTAGCAACAAAGCATTTTTTTAAAAAATTGAGAGCTAGTTTGGTATAGAGGGGAAGATACCAAACTGGAAACTGGGAACTATAAGTTGTAGTCCTGCCTTGGGCACAAAGCCAGCTGGGTAACATTGGGTTAGTCACTTTCTCTCAGCCCTAGGAAAGTGGCAATGGTAAACCGCTGCCGAAAAACCTTGCCAAGAAAAGTGCAGGAACTTGTCCACACTCTGCAAATTGGACATGATTGAATGGAATAATTTAAAAAAAAAAGATCTGTACATTGCTCTTTTTAGACACAATGCTATTTCATACATAATAGACTACAACTATTAAGTATAGTGTAGACATAACCTTTATATGCACTGGGAAACCAAATATTTGAGTTTGGCTCACTTTATTGTAATATTTGCTTTATTGTGATGGTCTGGAATTTCCAAGATACGTATTAAACCGGCACGTTCAGCTTCTTAATTAAGAAGTAAATCTGTTAATCTTTTAATAGAGTCAAACTTTTAGGGTAGCACTTGTTACCATAAGTGATGTTATCTTCCATTTTGGCAGAAGTTGAAGATAGAAATTAAATCAGCCTGGAATTGAATGAACTGGACTTCAACAGAGTGGAAGAAGAATGGGACAGTAGAAAAAACAAACAAACTGCCAGAGGGAGAGTTGATGCGATTCTCTGAGTTTGATCGCAACTTCTGCAAGTAGTGAAAATGGAAAGTGCTTGTGGCTGGAAGAAGTAAAATGGGACAAAAGATTTTGGCACCAGGAATTTTAGGAAGCAGCTTGTTTTGTATAAGGCCCTTTGCTAGAATAAAGTTCCAGCCACCATAACTTGTTTCCTTGCAGCATCATAGCTTTTTGTCTGCACTTGCTACAGTACTTTTAATAAGTTCTGAGCCAAAGTGTTGAAATTAAATGGTCAGACCTTAGAAAATATCAATGTTTGAAAGTTCAAAATTGTATCCAATTTGACCATGCCAAGGTTAGAAAAATCATAGATTGTGCTGTAAAGAAGCAATTGGGTATCAAGGTCATTGTTTGGAATTGAACAGGGATGTGGTAATTCAGGGTCTTAATCTAGGATGCCCTTATAGAAGTGAGGCTATACTAATACGTTTGCTATATGATATAAAGTGCTCAAACTGGTAGTGAAATAGTTGTTTCAGGTGACTTTGTCTTTTCCTCTGTGTCTTTTAAAAAGCTTTGTCTTGATCTCTAATTTATGGTTTGCCCTTTGATGCTGCTCATTCTTAGAATAAACAAGTCATTTGATCCTTCTGAGAATCCTCCAAGAACTGAACAGCTTGCAAAATCCCCATAAGAGTGCAGACTAAGCAATTAAAATAAGAAGACTTTATTGTTATTACTAAAATTCTTGAATGCTGTTTCATGCCCTGAGTCTTGTGTAACTGGGTATAGCATCTGTCACTTCAGCTAAAAAGATGAAATTGTCAAGATTAATTGAGCAAAATGTTTGATCCCATTAATATGTTCTCTTTTAATACAATAGAAATATCACTAACATTTCATCGGTCCAGAGAGAGAAGGGCAGGGGGAATGGGAGTTGAAAAGCCTTTTTCAAGAAGTCTTGAAACCTACTCTAGTGGTCATTGTTACATACCACAGGAAAATCGTAGTAGGTGATAAAGTGACTTGTCTTTCAGGATATAAAAGTGTCATCTTCTCCTCAATTCACTTAATAGAAGTCAAAGCTATCCTTTCTTGGTTCTAACCCTCTGAAGCCAATCTTAGATATGAATCAGGGAGCTAATGAATTTCCTATAGAAAGAAAAGAAGTTTTTGAGATAATAAAAGAGCATCTATAAAGAAAAGCCCAAAGATTTAGCTGAGACATCTCTTTTGTGATGTTTGGAAAATAGTGGTCAACTTCATAATAATAATAATAATAATAATAATAATAATAATAATGATGATAATGATAATAAAAAATAATCTTAAAGAAAGATTCCACATCAGAAAAACTACCATCACCGAACAAAAGGACAGAATAATGTGTATTTGTTTTAGACTCAGCCACCTCACATTTCAACTACTGCAATGAATTCTACATTGGGTTGCCTTTGAAGACCACTCAGAAGCTTGAACCCAGTCCAGAATGCTATACTGTGGGCATCCTTGCTCCATGAGCTGCACTATACCAGTTTGCTTCTGAGCCTGATTCAAGGGGCTGTTTCTAACCTATAAAGCCCTATAGGGCATGGCATGTACTTATCCTAAAGACCTGTTGCATCGCCTGGCTGATATTAGCCAACTAGATTTATTTATTTATTATTGCCATTTATATGCCACCTTTCTCCCTAGGGACTCAAGGCGGCTTACAAAATGACTACTTCAGTACAAATCACAATAGAGAAAAAAAAATTAAAATCGACAACCCAATTAAAACAGATTAAAATTATCACAGTGTACCCCCTAAACAGATCAGCTTAGTTGACGGAAGAGCCACGTCTTCAGCTCGTGACGGAAGGAAAGAAGGTCGGGGGCTGTCCTGAGCTCAGTGAGAAATCCATTCCAGAGGGTCGGGGCTCCCACAGAAAATGCCCTCCTCCTGGGGGCCATCAGCTGACATTGTTTGGCCGACGGCACCCTGAGGTGGCCAACTCTTTGAGAGTGCACAGGATGATGGGAGAGCGGCTGGAGATGGTCCTGCAAGTACCCCGGGCCTAAGCCATGAAGGGCTTTATAGGTAAGCACCAGCACCTTGAAATGTATCTGGAGCGCCACCGGCAGCCGGTGCAGCTCATGCAGAAGAGGTGTTACACGGGAGTATCTAGATGCCCCCTTAACTACCCGTGCGGCTGTGTTCTGGACTAGCTGAAGCCTCCGGACACATCTCAAGGGCAGCCCCATGTAGAGGGAGTTACAGTAGTCCAACCTAGAGGTAACGAGGGCGTGAGTGACCGTGGCGAGGGCATCCCGATCTAGGAAAGGGCGCAACTGGTGCACAAGACGCACCTGTGAGAAGGCCCCCCTGGTTACGGCCGTCAGATGGTCATCTAAGGACAGCCGAGAATCCAGGAGGACGCCCAAGTTGCGGACCCTATCAGAGGGAGCAAGAATTTCTCCCCGATCATTAAAGATGGAACCTCCAGATCCCGGGATGCCGGCATCCACAGCCACTCAGTCTTGGAAGGGTTGAGTCTAAGTCTGTTCCTCCCCATCCAAACCCACACTGCTTCCAGGCAGTGGGACATCACAGAAAGGGCATCCCTAGGGTGGTCGGGGTGGAAATGTAAAGCTGGGTATCATCAGCATATTGATGATACCTCACCCCAAAACCACAAATGATCTCATCCAGCGGTTTCATGTAGATGTTAAAGAGCAGATGGGAGAGAACCGATCCCTGAGGCACCCCACAAGTGAGAGGCCTCTGGGAGGATCCCCGCCCCCCGCCCAAACAGACTGCAGACAACCAGAGAGATAGGAGGAGAACCACTGTAGAACAGTGCCTCATAACCCCATCCCCCTGAGCCGCTGCAGCAGGGTACCATGGTCGATGGTATCGAAGGCCGCTGAGAAGTCAAGAAGGACCAGGATGGAGGAACAACCTCTATCCCTGGCCCACCAGAGATAATTTAGTAGGGTGACCAATGCCGTTTCCGTGCTGTGGCCATGCCTGAAACCAGATTGGTAAGGATCGAGGTAGTCAGTTTCCTCCAGGAATTGAGGGAATTGCTGCGCCACCATGGACTCGACAATCTTCACTAAAAAGCGAAGGTTGGAGACTGGACGGTAGTTGTTAAGAACATCAGGGTCCAGGTTAGGCTTCTTAAGGAGGGGTCGCACCACCGCCTCTTTAAGTGCAGCGGGGAAGACCCCTTCCTTTAGCAAAGCATTGACAACAGCCTGGATCCAGTCTCCAGTAACCTCTCTGGCTGCCGAAACTAGCCAGGAGGGACAAGGGTCCAATAAACATTGGACATTGGACCAGCCTACCCATAATCCTGTCCACATCATCCAGCGAAACAGGCTCAAACTCAACCCAGATGTCTCCTCCAAGACTAGACCCTGTCACCTCAATAGACTCTGCCCAGTCGGAATCCAACCTGGTCCGAATCTGAGTGATTTTATCTTGCAGAAACTGTGCAAAATCCTCAGCACGGCCCTGCAAGGGGTCCTCCCTCACTCCCTGATTAAGGAGGGAGCGGGTCACTCTAAACAGGGCTGCTGGGCGGTTTTCTGCAGATGCAATGAGAGTGGTGAAATAGTTCCATTTCGCCACTTCCATCGTCACAAGATAAGACCTAATGTGGGTTCTTAGTTGTGTTCGGTTGGACTCGGATTGGGAGGATCTCCAACCACCCTCCAGGCATCTTTTCCGATGCTTCATTTCCCTGAGCTCCGCAGTGAACCAAGGAGCCGCCCGGGATCTGCGTTGGATCAGAGGCTGCAAAGGCTTGTTGCAGCCTGTTCCCAGGCTACAACAAGGGCCTCGGATGAATTGTGGGCTAAGGAGGTGGGAAATGACCAAAGCTCCATCAAGAACCTTTCGGGTTCCATCAGGCATCTGGGGCGGAACCATCTTACCGGCTCCGCACCCCTGCGACGAGGGATGGCAGTGGGAAAGTCAAGCCTAAGGAGGGAATGATTGGTCCATGACAGAGGGTCGATAGATAAAATCCCCTCCCCACGATCATTTATCCACTGTCCAGAGAGAAAAATCAGGTCAAGTGAGTGTCCTCCAATATGAGTTGGGCCCTGTACAATCTGAGTTAGGTCCATGGCCGTCATGGAGGTCATGAACTCCTGCACCAACTCAGATGTCTCACCAGCAGACGGCAGGTTGAAATCCGCCAATTCGGCTAAGACATCTAGTAGCGCGGGCAGGGTTGAGGTCACGCAGCTGGGGGAGAGGTACGTGATCAACAACCCAGACTGAACTCCAGGGTCCCATTTCAAAAGGAGGGATTCACACCCGCCTATCTGAGGCACAGTGACCTCCCTAGGACTGAGATTTTCCTTAATAATTACCGCCACTCCTCTGCCCCTCCCCTGGAGTCGCGGCTGGTGTAGTATCCGGAAACCTGGGGTGCACTTTGGGTTATCTTTTGGGACTCATGAAACATACTTTTTTCTTTTGCAGAGCATGCTCTCTGGAATGAGGTTGCCCCTAAGATCAGCATGGCCTCACGGAAAGGCATTTTGAAGGGCTTTAAAGATCCAGCTGTTCTTCCAAGTCCTGGATAAAGTAACTTGTAGGGTGTTTTTATATGTTCTCTGTGATGTTGGTTAGATCACCATATTGTTTATCTTTCTTGTTTTTTCCCCATTCATATTGTATTTTATCTTATCTATTATGTTATGAACTACCCAGAGTTTTTCTCAAGTTAGGTAGCACCCAAATCATATAAATTTCATTTCATTTCATTTCATTTTATTTTTTAATTTCACTTCATTTACTGGTGATATTTAAGAGGCTATTTGTACATCACAGCTGCACAGTTGAACTCCTTGATTCAGCTCATAGAATAATAACTGTGTTTAAAGACCCATAGATTAATCACATGGCTCTTTATCCTGGAATAGGTATTGTCTGATAGTGGGTTTGTAGCTTGTATGCGGTAGTTGTCCAAGCAATTTGAAATCTTAAGTACCGGTGTATGGCTGTCCCTCCTGTAATTGTGATTGGAAATGGAATTAGGTTTGAATTTTCCTGGCTACATACATTATGTACTTTAATAGACAGTGCTAGCATATCTCAGGGGCATATGTAGTATTATAAAAGTCTTCTTGATGTGCTTGCCAACAATGACCTGTATTTTAATATCTGAATATCAGACTATATTAACTGACTAAAATGATTGCTCAGTTATATTTGCTAGATGATCCAGATGCCATAGGACTGTAACCTTAGTGGAAGCCATAATAGACTTACTAGTTTTACTCATGTAAAGAAAACCACCTCCTGCTCCTGCTCCTGCTCCTGCTCCTGCTCCTGCTCCTGCTCCTGCTCCTGCTCCTGCTCCTGCTCCTGCTCCTGCTCCTGCTCCTCCTCCTCCTCTTTTTGTGGTAATTTCACTGCTTGACTGTTGTCTCCATATCAGATAATTTCCATCCTATTAATAATTTCATGTGCCTTTAGACTATTATATATAATGGATTCAATTTCCAGTTAATCCTAATTTTTAATTATCGAGAATAAAGCAATTTACATTACAAACACAAGTCAAGAACAGTTTAGTTCAATAAAGGCATTTATAGAATAAATGTTTCCAGCACATTAGTAGGCAATGGACAACTATAATAAATGTATGCTCCCAGGATCAGGCAAATATTGACAAAGAAAATTGAAACTGCTAAAAATGATGGATACTCAGATACAATGGAATAAACTCCATAAACTTTGAGTTGGAAGTGAGCAAACTCTCATACACCAAGTTTCATGATGTGGTTTGAAGAACTGCAGATTCAAAAATGGACATACAGCACATAGGCAGGGTTTGATGATAGACATGATTTCATAAAATCCACGTTTGATGTGTTCATTCAATATAAGCATGATTTGAAAAGCATCAGACGAGTGTTCATACAACATTCTAAGTAAAAGCAAAATAAACCATGTAAAGGCTAAATGTAACCAGTGAAAATGAAAAGCAGTTCAAAAACAAATGTAATGACAAATTCATATGCACACACAAACTGATACCCCATGTGTCCATAATATATGACTGTCTATTTTATGAGAAATAATTGACAGCATTCTTCCTAAACTTTGGTGAAAGGTGTATTGGACATCGGCCATGCCAGGTAGAAATTCAGAAGCTGCTATCCCAGCACATCAAACTGTATCAAACTGGAAAAGTGGTCCTAATACTCATGATCAAGGTATCTCTCTTACCAGGTAAATACTCATGGCAGGGAATATATGCTTTTTCTTATTATGATTGGAACATCTAGATCAGCTTTCATCAAATTTTTGACCTTGGAGGAGTTTTTGAAATAATTTTCAAGTGTCAGGAAACTCATGTATAAAAAATTATTTTGTCTAGAACTAGTATTGCAAGATCCAGCAAAACCAGAGATTTGTTCTTCAAGATTTGGGACTTTTAAGTATTTGGAGCTAAAATACTGATTGAAAAATGTTCCACCCATGGATAAACTAATACTTGAAATTTCAGTATGTTTTAGTTTTCATAATTGCCATATTTGTGGGTAATCAACAGATTAACCTTTTCATGGTATTTTGATTAAAAATTTGAGACTCGATTTATCTATGAATGGACTTAGCCATGAGTATATACTGGATAGATGGGTACTTTTAAAAATTATTATCACGTATACCTTGCAGATAAGTCCATCCATAGATAAGTCAAATGCCAATTTTTGCATTTTCCTATATGTTTCCTCTTCTTGTGCCCTCTTGTCAGCAGAAAGCACTGAAAACAAAACTGATATTTGGATAAAGTGATAGAGGCCTGATTTTTGTACATTGGAGATAGAAGCTTGAGATGCATTGATATTCGCACTCACCTTTCTAAAAGCAAGGCTTAATTTATGCACTGAGATTTTTTTTAAGGATGGCTTTTCTTTCCCTTTTTACAATAAATATGGTTTTCATGTTCACTATGAAAATGTCTCTTATCTTGTTTGCTGTTTTAGATGTACTTTGTTCACATTCTGTATGCTGTCAGGACTTTTCTGCCACTGGAGAAGAAAGGCTTAATATAATTCAAAGAACCATTTTTTCTTCTTAGTGCATTCATCTTATTTATTATCAAAGGCATAAAATGAAAAGAGAAACATTTTTCAAGGGGCATGCTGGCAGCCGCACAGTCAAATACGTTTTGCTGCAGGAATCCTATCAATGGGACCTCAGTGGCAGGCTCTTATGTAGGAGTTGAATACATATTGCAACAATTTTAAAAGAAGCTTTTGATGGTGAATATGTTTAGTACTGTTATTTTGTTCATCTTGTCATCTGCTTTGATATAGAAATATTTGCATGAAAGAGGATGGCCCTACCAGTGTTAAGGGGAAAAGATTTAACCTCTGCCCTCATGTGTATTAGGCCTAATGTTCAAAATGGCATGCCCAGTTGGGGATCTTCCAAAATCATCTTTATTTTCAAAAAAGAAACCTGCAAGGACAGAAAGCCATAAATAACATGTGCTCGGGGAAAGAGGCATTGGTCACTGGGCAAGTGCACTAGGAGGTGAGGGTAGTGGTGGGATTCAGCCAGTTCACACCACTTCAGGAGAACCGGTTGTTAACTTTCTGAGCAGTTTGGTGAACTGGTTGTTGGAAGAAATCATTAGGGCAGAGAACTGGTTGTTAAATTATTTGAATCCCACCACTGGGTGAGGGCACCAGTACTATTCACTCAATTTCTGATCAGCTGTTAAAGGTGACCATAGGAACATGCAGACAAGCAAGGGTGATACCTATTTGCATATGTTTCAGAGATAAATTCCACTGAGTTTATGGCAGTTTATTCTCAGGTATGATTCATATGGCAGATAAATGCGCTATTACATGACTGCTTAATAATTAAAACAAGATTATGTCATTTTCTTAAATTTCTTTCAATACACATTTAGGAAAGGTTAAAAAGCAATTAACATATCATGTCTCAAAAATCATAAGACAGTAACATTAATCCTAACCTCAGTGCTGTTTTATAATCCCTACATGAACATTAAATTTGCTCCATGAACCTTCAATGTTCTATCTGCCAAGAAAACGCATGACACCAATAAAGCAATCAAACCATAACAAAGCAATGACTTGAACAGTGGCCTATCAAATAGCCCATCAATCGGCACCATCCAAATGTTTACTGTGGCTTTCTTATAGAAAGGAACGTGATGCCAGGCTCTCTACTTGATGAAATTCTTCATGGGAATATTTTTGCTAGCTAAAAATTAATTGTATCCCTGTGTTGTCCACCATTCCTGCAAGGTTTATGAGCTTAAATCCTCATCTTTATCATTGTTACTTTACCAGCTGCATTATGAGACAGTCATGATGTTATGTAGATAAGTTGTAGATAAGATGATAAGACTGCAAATACTAGAATTTATTCTGTGTATGCTTATCTGTCATAATATATGTAGCATTAAAAATAATACATGCAAAACTTTAAAAGAGTTAAATTCATGAATGTAAATCTCAAAACAATGCTGGCTTGATTCTTGTGTTCTGGAGGATTTGGCAACAATAAAACAAACATTAAATCCTTAATAGGTTTATCTATAATTAAATCTGAGTTCTGGTTAGAACGCAGATATGGTATAGAACTATTGGTATAGCATAAGTACTGTCACAGAATATTTAGCAAAAAAAGAAATTGCACAATTGCTTTGCAGAACAGAACTGTATTTATTGTACAAGCTATTACAGAGGCTATCAAAACTTAATGTGATGTGTTGGCATATGATTCCCATAACTTTTAGTCACACTAAAGGAAGTTTGAGAATTGTAGATATGAATGTCTGAAAATATTAGAAGAGTTAGAGATGAGAATTCAATGGCATTGACTCTTGGTATTTCATGTATTAACTACAAGGGGACAATTAGAGATAGATAGTGAGTTATGGATCAATTATGTGACCCATTTTTGTCACTCTGTCTATGCCTTTTTTTTTTTTAATTGCTAACCTCATATCACTTTTATTGTTCTTAGCATATTCATACACTTACACTTGTTGATTCTCCTCTTGTCAGAACATATGTAGCTAGGCTTTAGTTGTTTCTATAATGTATTTTCTATAAGTAAATCTCTTCTGTGATATAGTTATGAGATTCATTAATCATTACGCATATCAGATCTCAGCTCTCAGAAATGCTCAGATGTCAACACAGAAAGCTTCAACCTCCAACATAGGGTTGGAGAAGACTAAATGTTTCTTAAACTTCAGATATTCTCAATGCAATTTTGTGGTAACACTGTCAAATGTAACATCCTGACTGGCACTAAGAAAAAGAGAAGGGGGAAATTTCTCCAGTTTCATATTTCAGGCAGGATTTATTCTGCTCACTGGTTTAACTACAAGAAAATTGCAAATAGGTTATGATTAAAAAAAAGAATTGATTGAACAAAGGTGAGATCAGATTATTGATTTCTCTTCTACTACTCTTTTTTGATTGTAAACCATATAAAATCTACTGATTTGGAAGAGTATTTCTGAATAACACCCACATGAAACAAAATGAAGGAAGTATATAGATGAACTCACTAGTTCATTATTGCTTCTGAGAGATATGATCTTGAAGATTTTACAAGTCTGATACTACTGTTTCCTCCACTCCCTATGAGATCAACTGACTTGCACTTATGGAATAATACTAACCCTTAGCTCACTTCTAGCACTGAAAATGTCTCCTAGTTGGGTAATAAAACACCTGCAAGCAAACAATCAAGCTCAGAGACTAGAAATCCCTTTGACACAATTCAACCCCGAGCTACCTTTATTCTCTTCTATTAATCCCTTATGTAGAACAGGAGCTTGGAGAAGTCAACATATTGGGTTGTTTGAATTGACAATGGTGTCACCCATTTCCCCTTTTTATAAGAGTAAAAAAACCATGATCCTTTACTATGTTAAATTCTAAATATGAAATCATGCAAATATTTTGAATTAGCCTTGCTGAATAATAACAAAACAGCATGAGCATAAGAGAGAGCGACACATACACACAGAGTGACATATAATATGGGATTCTCATGAGGAAATTATTGAATGATGCAGTCCCATAGCAGGATCAAGAGAGGAATTGTATCTCACATTATTAATCTCTCTTGATTCTACCAGAAAATATGACTGGTTAGTGTGTGATAAAACTGTATCACATAAAGGATAGAAAGAATTGTGTTGTCAATCACAAATTAAGAATACTCAACTGGACTAGAGATGGAAAATATTTATTTATTAAAATTGGTTTATTAAATGTATATACCCCATATCATTCTAAAAATGGTGGTGGCACTTCAGCTCCTGTGGTCATTGGATTATCTAGACCCTTTTCAGTCTGGCTTCAGGCCTGGCTACAGCACGGAAACTGCCTTGGTCACACTGATGGATGATCTCTGGTGAGCCCAGAGGGGGTAATTCCTCTATCTTGGTGATACTTGACCTCTCAGCAGCTTTCGATACCATTGACCATGGTATCCTTCTGGGACGACTAAGGAAGTTAGGAGTGGGAGGCACCGTGTTACAGTGGTTCTCCTCCTATTTCTCTGGTTGGTCACAGTTGGTGTTGGTAGGAAGACAGAGGTTGACTCCTAGGCTCCTCGTTTGCGGGGTGCCTCAGGGCTCGGTCCTCTCTCCCCTCTTATTTAACATCTACATGAAACCGGTGGGTGAAATCATCCGACGATACAGGGTGGGATATCAGCAATATGTTGATGATACCCAGCTGTATATCTCCACCCCATGTCAGTTCAGTGATGCAGTGGATGTGATGTGCTGGTCCTGGAGGCTGTGAGAGTCTGAATGGGAGTCAACAGGCTCAGACTTAGACCGAAAGGCTGTGGGTATTGCCTCCTAAAGACTATGTCGATTGTCCATCTCTGGTCCTGGGGGGCAAGAAATTGTCCCCCTCAAAATGGGATCACAATCTGGGTGTCCTTCTAGACTCACAGCTAAGATTAGAGCAACATCTGATAGCTGTGGCTAGGGGGACTTTTGCACAGGTTCGCCTGGTGCGCCAACTGCAACCCTATTTAGATCAGGAGGGTCTCCTCACAGTCACTCATGCCCTTGTCACCTCATGGTTGGATTATTGCAAGACACTCTACATGGGACTATCCTTGAAAAGTGTTTGGAGACTACAGTTGGTCCAGAATGTAGCCGCACGAGCTATTGTGGGTGCACCTAGATACCCCAACATCACACCAATTCTCCGCGAGCTGCACTGCCTCCCTCTCAGTCTCCGGACACAATTCAAGGTGTTGGTTATTACCTTTAAAGCCCTACTTGGCTTAGGGCCAGTCTATCTTTGAGACTGCCTTCTACCACATAGCTCCCAACAACCGGTAAGATCCCACAGAGTTGGTCTCCTCCCGGTCCCATCAGCTAAACAATGTCAGCTGGCGGGCCCGCGAGGGAGAGCCTTCTCTGTGGCTCCCCCGGCTCTGTGAACCAATTACCTCATGAGGTCCGGACCGGCCCCACCCTATTGGTCTTCCGGAAAGCGGTGAAGACCTGGCTTTTCCGGCAGGACTGGGGCCGTTGATCTCACTGCTGCAATCTTGCGAGATCCGGCCATGAATGGAGTGTATGGGTTTTTAATGGTTTTTTTAAAAAAACTTTTATGGTATATTGTTCACATTATTTTTTGTTGTAAGCCGCCCAGAGTTCCCAGGGAGTTGGGCGGCATAGAAATGCAACAAATAAATAAATAAATGATTCTGGCCTAAAATAGTCTAATATTTAGGATTTTACACTCAACCTATAGAAAAGAAAACTTCAGAAAAAATGTATGGTCCCTTTGAAAAATTGGAAAGGTATTGCCAGTGAAGGTGGATCTGTTCTGAGTTACTGATGATTGGTCAATTTTATAATTTAGGCATAATGTATAACACACACAAATATGTTTTTCATTGTTCAGGGTCAGTGAAAAGATCAATTTTTCCAAATTGGCACTTGAATCCTTGCAACATATTTATATTAGAGTAACTACTGAAAGATTTTTTTGTTTATGAAAGGGAAATAAAAGATATTCAGAATAAGTCTCCTGAGACCTGAGTAAAATTATTTGAACACAAAAGGAGTTTTTATTGGTGAATTTGCAATTTATAAATGTTGTATATGACACAGTGATAGATGGGTTTCCATAGATGTATTTAAAGGATTTGCAAAGAACAGAGAAGAAGAAACAATGTGAAGAACAGTAATAGACCATGCAAAGGAATCAAGGAATTAAATTTGGACCAGATAGCAACTAGCAATTAAAATGGGATAACTGGGAAAGAGAAAAGGAGATGTTTTTATTTTATTTATTTTATTTTATTTCCAATTTCTATACCGCCCTTCTCCCTGAGGACTCAGGGCGGTGTACAGCCAGAAATAAAAACACGAAATATAAATATTAAGACAATTAATATATATATAAATTTGGCTACAAAATTTAAAACTCACAAACCAATTAAAATTTAAAATTTCTTCTTAAGCCAGCCCGGCTTGTTGGAAAAAATGCATTTTGAGGGCACGGCGGAAGGCACTGAGGTCATGAATTCTCTTATCTCCGGGGGCAACTGGTTCCAGAGAGTGGGTGCCCCCACAGAGAAGGCTCTCCCCCTGGGGGTCACCAGCCTACATTGTTTGGCTGATGGCACCCTGAGGAGGCCCTCTCTGTGGGAGCGCACGGGTCGATGGGAGGTCATCGGTGACAGCAGGAGGTCTCGGAGATAACTAGGCCCTATGCCAGTGATGGCTAACCTTTTTGCTGTTGCGTGCCAAAAGCGGGGAGAGTGAGGGGTGTCACGGGTGTGTGTGCTCACATCCATAATTCAACGTGCCCCGCCCTCCCGTGCATGCGCACGTGACCCCCCACTTTCCCCTGCTTTTGGCACGTGATGGCACGGTAGGCCCGTTTTTCCACTTCCCCAGGCTCCAGAGGCTTTCTAGGAGCCTGGGAGGGCAAAAACAGCCTTCCCCATCCCCCCGGAGGCCTTCCAGAGGCCGGAAACAGCCAGTTTCCCAACTTCCGGTAGGACTGGAAGGCCTGAAAATCAATTGGCCGATGCGCGCATGCGCACTGGAGCTGAGCTAGGGCAACACCCGCGTGCCCACCAATATGGCTCCGCGTGCCACCTGTGGCACCCGTGCCATAGGTTCGCCATCATGGCCCTATGCCATGGAGCGCTTTAAAGGTGATCACCAACACCTTGAAGCGCACCCAGAAGACCACTGGAAGCCAGTGCAGCTCACGCAGGAGCGGTGTTATGTGGGAGCGCCATGCTGCTCCCGTCACTACCCGCGCGGCCGCATTCTGGACCAGTTGGAGCCTCCGGGTGCTCTTCAAGGGGAGCCCCATGTAGAGAGCTAGAAAGTTGGCTAGAAAGATATCAAAAGGCAGCTAAGTTTAGGAGAAACAGACTTTGCCCACAAATCCAACAATTAATATTATAATAAGAATGAAAAAAGTCATATTAAAAACTTTAATAAAAAATTGGGAAATACTAAGAAGTATTATACCACAGTTTCTGACTTCCGGCGTCTGCTGGAATTGGGCAGTTATAGATTCAAATTAATAATATTGATACTAATATTAAGGATACACAATGTTATATAACCAATTGTTTCAAGGCACACTGAGTTACATGCAATAAAATGTTCTCTATACAAAGGATCATGGTATCTGTAGTGTGTGTGTGTGTGTGTATGTGTGTGTTTGTGTGATCAAGATATCAAGCTGACAGTCATAATCACACATTAACCCACTTACCCTTATTAGGTATTTAACACATATAATACATATAAACAATGAGTGGGGCTTTGATTGCACCGTGCAACTGCTATCTTGACTTTTCTGAAACCACTCTATGGATGCCCCTGTTAGAGATAAACAAATATTATAGGTTGCAGACAAAGCTTTTTGGTTTTTTCTTCCAAAGTAAACATCATTTTACTGACTTGACAACATCCAGAGGGGTGCACAGTTCTGGTCCATGAATTTGCAGTATTTTTTTTAGAGGAAGGGCAGATTTGGCTTCAATGAAGTATCACCTGATGCAGGTGATTGGACAAATGGGTGCATTCCAAGCAGACTATGGCTGTATAAAAACAATTTTCTCACAACTAGTCATTGTTGTGGGTTAGCTTTTCCCCATTATCATTTTAAAAGCCATCCACTTAGCAGAAGGAACAGAAAAGACAAGAAACTATGCAAGTACCTGTGGTGACCAATATAATCTCAGGACTTTAGATCAGGGATGTCAAACTCGATTTCATTGAGGGCCACATCAGGGTTGTGTTTGACCATGGGGGGATTGGGGTGGGCATGGCCATGGTGGGTGTGGCCAGCTCGATGTCAATTGTGTCAGGAGCACTTGTGGTGCCCCAAGTGCACTGCCAGAGAAAACGGGCTCCTGAGCTCCGTTTTCAGCTGTGACAGCCTCCTGCAACCCTCTGCCAGTGAAAGTGGAGATGGGGAGGGCCGCCCGCAGTCCTCCTGAGCTCCATTTTCACTGGCAGAGGTATCACAGGCCAGTCCTTTGCTGTTTCCAGGGCAGCGCCACGGGCCACATCTAAGCACCCCACAGGCCAGATCTGCCCCCAGGCCTTGAGTTTGACACCCCTGCTTTAGATTATTAGTTGTGACTTTGTCCATCAATTCATAGAAGCAGATGCTGCAAATACATATTTGTTAATCTACTGACTGCCCATAACCCCAGTTTGTTCTGCCTTGGAAATGAATACTATGTGAGAAATACTGTAGGGCCGTGATGGCGAACCTATGGCACGCGTGCCACAGGTGGCACGGGGAGCCATGTTAGTGGGCACGCCAGCTCAGCTGATTTTCGGGCCTTCTAGGCCCACCAGAAGTAGGGAAACAGGCTGTTTCCTGCCTCTGGAGGGACTGGGGTGGGTGGGGAAGGCCCGTTTTTCTTTCTTACCTGGCTCCAGATCCTGCCTATTTATCTGGGAAGGGCGAAAACAGCCTTTTCCACTCCCTTGGAGGCCCTACGGAGGCTGAAAGGGCCCATTTCCTGACTCCCGGTGGAACAGGAAGTGACGTTTTTTGCTGCCCCTGGCCTCCAAAGACTCCTAGAGAGGCTCCTAGAGATTCCTAGAGAGGCTCCTAGAGACTCCTAGAGAGGTTCTGGAGGCTGGGGACAGCAAAAAACGTCACTTCCTGTCCTACCGGGAGTCAGGAAATGGGCCCTTTCAGCCTCCGTAGGGCCTCCAAGGGAGTGGGAAAGGCTTTTTTCGCTCTTCCCAGATAAATAGACAGGATCTGGAGCCAGGTAAGAAAGAAAAATGGGCCTACCAGGCCCTCATGTGCCAGGAGTGGGGGGGAGGGGGTTGCGCATGCATGCGTGTGGGCACGTGCGCACATGACCCGCCCCCGCCCCCCCCCCCTCTCCTGGCACGCGATGGCAAAAAGGTTAGCCATCACTGCTGTAAGGTATTCTTTTATTTATTTATAGTGTTCAACAAAAACATTGATTTCTTATTATACTCCATTCCTCTACTCACAATAGAATCCCTTATGACACCAGCCTTGAAATTTTGGACTTAGACAATCTGGAACTGCGCCACCTGCGGTCCGATCTAAGCATAGTACACAAAATTGTCTGCTACAACATCTTATCTGTCAATGATTTCTTCAGCTTCAACCACAATAATACACTGGCAAACAATCAATACAACTCAAGGTAAACTGCTCCAAACTCGATTGCAGAAAATACAACTTCAGTAACAGAGTGGTCAATGCCTGGAATGCTCTACCTAACTCTGTTGTTACATCCTTTAACCCCCACAACTTCAATCTTAAACTGCCTACCGTGGACCTAACTCCATTTCTAAGACGTCTGTACACACCAGCGTGCCTACCATCCCTGTCTTACTGTCCTCATTTATCTTCCTTCATTTATGTTTATGTTTATACTTATAGCTACTATCTTGTACATGTTTGACAAACAAAATAAATAAATTATGGACTTTTTAGCCTAGGAACTTCCTGTCAACATTTTAAAAAAAACAACAACACCTTGCATTTCAAAAAGTAAAGCCCAAGCAGGAGCTTAATGGTCCTTGGATGAGGATGATGTGCTTGGTGCTCAAGCTCTTTGCCACTTGAAATGGATGGTATATTTCACCTTCACTAAGAGAAAGAGCAATTCAATCAAACTGAAGTATTTTTCCCAGCTACAATGAGCAATCAAAGCTAATAGAAAACACACTGTGTTCCTGGAGTAGATAAAAACACCAATGATATTATACTTTGAAAAAAATAGTTTGGGGGAAAATAATAACCTCATTTAATGAGTAAGACAGTTTTCATAAAGATGCCAAGAAGGATATAACATTGGAAAAGGACATCCGCTCAGGAAGAATGTTTGTTATAATCTATAGTAGTGTTTCTCATATTTGAAAACTTTAAAGATGGGTGTCTATGGAGATTCTCAGTCATTCAGGTCATGGTTGTCCCAAAGATGCTTTTTTCCAGAGGCAACTGAACTTCTTGGTTTTTCTTTGAAGGCTCCACACCAATTTGCACCACTCAGGTGACCCTGATGACACAGGTGACCTAATGACCTGCTAAAAGAATGCAAATGACTAGCTGTCTATAAGGGTATAAATCCTTCCATTTCCCCACCATCCAGTCAGAGCTGAAGAAGCTTCTTGGATGAGAAGCGAAACATCTTCAAACAAAAAGTTCAGTTGTCTCTTCAACTCCCAGAGGATTTCAATTCCCAGAGTTTTGGGGAGGGTAGGGGATGGAATTCCTGGAATTAAATCCACCCAAATTTACTAAGTTTGAGAATTGCTGTGCTAGATTTATAAAAAAGGCAAACCTCATAAAAAGAGGTTTTAAAACGAGGCCATGAACAAGTACAAAGCAGATTTATTGAATGGATATATATACATATACATATACATATACATATACATATACATATACATATACATATACATATACATATACATATACATACATACATACAT